>WBMW01003333.1:1772015-2236919 GCA_013396635.1 Penelope pileata
GGGAGCGGAGGGGACGGTGCTGCCCCGCGCGAGAAGGGCTTTTTGCCTCTGTTGGCTTTGGGGAGCAATGCTGATGGAAGAGCAGTGGGCGGGTGCTGGTGGGGTTCTCTCTCTGTGTCTCTTTGCGGGGTTCTTCACCTGCTGAAAGCGCGCTTGGTGCTCGCTGCACGGGTACCGGGAAGGATCAGGCCCTGAGGCAGATTGACCCCGGGCAGGAGCAGCATACAGCCGGCTTCGGGGGCTGCCAGCAGCACCCTGAGCATGAGGAGACCCTGCTGCTCTGTGGGATGGAGACCCCAAGTCCTCCTCTGCTCAGTGGCACTGGCAGCGCGTGGGGCCTTGTGCCATGGGGGCTCTGGAGTGCCCAGTGGATGCAGAATGCAGCACTGAACTTTGCTTCGTGATCAGGGCTACATGGCTGGAGAGTGGCTTAGGCTCAGCGTGTTGCAAAACTTTTTTGTGTGTTTTTTGAGATACCATCTCCCTCTCCAATGATCACACAGAGGTGGAGCTGTGTTTTAGCTGAGCTGCTCTTCCTGTGTATGTATCTCTTTTGAAGATGGTGGGTTGCTCTTTGTAGGTCAGATGGGAGCAGGTCAGCACTGGGGTGCTGGCGGTCCCTGTGTACTGCTCCCAGTTTTCCTTAATATACTTGAAAGGGGTTTCTCCAGTCCTTGAAGAAAAGCAGAGCGTGGAAATTAAGAATAGAAACTGAAAAGCCTTGTTTTCAGCACAATAGATGCTTCACACTGCTCCCACATGGGAAAAAACACACAGATGGAGTGAGATTGCCACAGCAGTGGGGAGAGGTGGGTCAATTTGCCAGAGGTCAGAGATCCCATGTCAGACGTGATGAAGCCCCAAGGGTTCAGCTCCCTGCTGGTGGGTGACATTTTGTTTGTTGTGTGATTGGGGTGCAGAAGCCAGCAATCAGCATTTGCACCAGTGGCATGCACAAGGGAGAGCTGGGTACCTGTGCACACCCAGGGAGCTGTCTCTGTTTATCCAGAGCTCAGCAGTGACCCCTCCCTGCCTGTCTTCCTCTTTTTGTTGCTTGGGGCATTACAATATATGAAGAAAATCTTTTTTTTTTTTCTTTTTCCTTCCGTACAAGTCAGACTGAAGAACTCTGGTCAGAAGCGGAGGAGTTTGCTCTTCCTGAGTGCTTTCTTCAGGCCAAGAGTTGGCCAGTGCCACCAGACTCTGTGTCACGCTCCCATCTCACTCTGTGTTGGTTCTCTCCATGCCAATAAGGGCTCCTATGTGCCTCTGAGGTACGCCCATGCTTGCAGCCCTCCTTACGTGGCAATGAGTAACAGGGAGAGGAAATCTGTCCCACAGAACTGGTCTTCATCGTGATGATCTAACTCATTGCTGAGTTTGGTTTTTATGCAAAAAGTGTATGGTTTTCATAAGGACAGTTTTAGTCAGGCTTTTGCAGTTGGCTGCTTGCTGAGAGTTGGTTCGGTATCTCGGGGCTCACCTGCAAATAAGTTCATTCAAACAGAGCGCTATAAGGAAGCACACTGTGCTACATCAGTTCCCTGAGTGCAGTGAGTACACCAGCAAAAGGGGTGGTTTAGTGTTCAAGTTTTATTGCTCTCTCCTTACACATCTGCATCCTCTCTAACGCAAGATTTCTCATGGCAAAATTCAGGCTAATTTCAGCCTCTGTCATCAAGGTGAACATTCAGGAAGAGTTGTTCTGAGAAGCACTAATAAAGTCTATGAACTCCATAAGGAGTCTGCTCAAGTTTCCCCTTGTCCTGTGCTGTCCTACCCTGCACCCTTTGCTCCACAGAATTGCAGTAACCATCCATAGCAAGAGTGCAATGGAGAAGGGAGCTGGAAAAAAAAAAAAAAGCTCCTGGCTTGTTCCCTCAGATCCCCTTTAAAGCAGGCTGTTGGGTGGGCCAGCTCTTTCTCTCCCAAGTGCTATTATAATCCACTTACGCTGAGAAAAAACAGCTTTGCTGCCAGACAGCGTACTTTCCATCCTGACACATAATTGCTGGGTGGGGGAGAGAGGTAAAGGCTGGCTGCAGGCAGGGAGGGAAGCTGGCCAGGGGTGCGCTGGGCAGCATCACTGTGTGCCCAGCCACAAAATCCAGGTTTAGCAGGGATGCTGGCTCAGCTGTGTAAGCAAAGCCTTCTGCCCATTCTCCCCTCAGCATGAGGAAGAGGAAATGAGGCAGGTAGCCAAGATGTGAGCAGGCCGAGGGATGGAGAGCCAGCCCAGGGGCGCAGCTGTGGCAAGGCTCTTTTTTTAGCTTGCTTTGGTTTCCACACGTGTGGGCCGTGTGGGGCTGGCTGAGCTACTCTTGAAAACAAGCCTGCCTTGGAGCTGGGCTCTTCTGGTTAGGGATTCAGCAAAACAAACAGGTTTTACCACAGTGTCCTGAAGGCCTGGTGAGCTGCTGAGCTTCACTGGAGCAGGGGCGGTCTGGGTTTCTGGGGTGGAGAGGAAGCTCTCACGTAGGGCTGACCCGGAGCAAACGCTGGGCCCTGTGGCTTGGAGTGAGCAGGAGGAGGTTTGTGCCAGCACGTGGGGACGCAGAGCAGGCAGACCCGCTTCTGAGAGGGACCTTCTTGTAGTGACCTTCAGCTGTGCCCTGTGGGTCAGGCAAGGTCTCTCAAGTCCCTTAGCTTCAGTTCCCTGCTCTTCTCCCTGTCTGGCAGTGCAGCACACCTCAGCTCCTTCCCTCCAAGCAAAATTTCCTGCTGTACCCAGCTGGCTTGGAGCCACCACAGGACCAGGCTTTGCAGGCCCTGAGGGCTAGCAAACACCCACTGCAATGTTACAGTGTGGATCTGGCTCTTCCAGGGTTGGAATGCCTGGCTCTGCAGCATCCGTAGTGTTGTGGTGCTGGTGGTGCAGAGGCACAGGGAGGTGGGGGCTGAGCCTGTTTGTCCCATTTGGCTTCAGAGTTTAAGATGGAAGTGGAGAAGTGAAACTGAGCATGGTCTGCTCAGAGCAGGTACATGGGAGGAGGGAGGGTTGATCAACTGACGTGAAGCAATTCAGGACAGCAAGGGCACATCAATCCAACAGCAAGCCCTCCAAGGGCCTGGCTCCAGAGCTCACCTCAGCCCACAGAAGGGCTGCTGCTTTTGTCAGGCTTCAGATCAGGGTTTGAAATGGCTCTGATGGCAGCTGGGCAGGAGGGAGGTGCTGCCTGTTCTCCAGCCGCCTGCGCGCAGCCGGGTGACCTCTGTTGCACCAATCGACTGCTTCTGCTCGAGGACTTTGCTTTGTTTCCTGTTTCATCTAAAATTTCATAGGTTCTCTCTCCTCCCAAAATGTGGTAGTTTATCTTGTGGTTCTGTGTTTCACATCTTCCTGCATGCTCTCAGACTTGCTTCCTGCCTCTTCTCCTGCATTTTCTGTTTCTCACATTAGCTCTCTGAACCCAGCTTCCCTAGCAAGTATTTCTACCTTGCAAGCTGCTTACAGCAGCTGGACGACTTTTCTGAGACAGACCAATCCCAGACAGAGCTGTCCCAGCCCTTACACTTACGCAGCTGCTAATTTGACCCTAATTCATTTTAAAGAAGAGGGCTGGTGGGTGAGGATGGAGTTGGAGGAGGGAGGCCCTCACCTGCCCCTACGTCTGCAGTGCTGACAGACCCGCGATGCCATTTGCACGCTTTCTCATAGGAAAAGTGGAGTTTTAACTCTTCCCTGATCACTTCAAAGCTGATTATTTCAGGTTTTGAGCTTCTGTGATCATCTTACTAGGTAAGGAGGGGGGAGCTAATCTCTTTTTTGATCAATCCCTAATTTAGATAACTGTATTATGTACCCGTCTTCTGCCTGAACTTCCTCATTCATTCTCTTTGTGTTTTGCAGACTTCCTGGCTGTGCTTCAGTGGTGAGTGACTGAACAGAGTCTTCTCTGCATCACAGTGATCGTAGTAATGTGAAGTTTAATGAGCACCTGCAAAGTCGTGTAGCAGGTAAGTGCTCCAGGGGTCATTCTTCTTTCTAGCTTTGACATAATTTGGGAGAGTCTCTTGATAAGCTCTTACTAGGAGATCTCAAGCCTTGCAACAGAAATGCTGTGAGGGAAGTGGTGTGGCTTATCGTTCAGTAATCTGTGTGTTGTTCCCAGCAGCGAGGGTCAGACAGGGTTTGCTAAAACTACCTGTACTGAGGCTTAATTGGCAAGTGGCTTCAGTTTGGAAGTTCAGTGTTAAAAGGCTCTCACTTCTGGCACTCAGTGTAGAATTGCCCTTATCTGGCTGCTTGGTACCCTAGGTGTCTAGTCAGAGGGGAAGGCAGACGGGAACTAAAAGGTCCAAGCTTTGCTGAGAGCAGCTACTGCTGTGCAAGAGAACTTGCTAGCTTACCTCACCCATATAGGGAGAAGAGTAGATCCTCCCTTCCTACAAGTGTCAGAGCGGTGCAAAGGCCTGGAAGTGCCTCCTGATGATCAGGGATGTCAGCAGAGGCTGCTGGATTGAAGTGAAACAGCAGCTTTTACAAGACAACAATGCACCATTTTAACGGTCCAGATTATGTTTGCATGAAAACCCATAAGAAACTCACAGAAAGCAGAACTGCCAGGTGAAACCCAGACCTCTGGTGGTGCTGCACTGCGAGCATGTGACTGCAGACAGAGTAGTGGGAAGGGAGGGAACGGAGCTGGTGACAGAGACAGCTGCCAGAGCACAGTCCTGGCTGCCACAATGTCCTGCTGCTGCTCTAAGTACCTGTTACTTCACGTACTCCATGTGATTTAATTTTTTTTCTTAATTTATTCTGGAGCTGCGTCTGCATTGGGTGGTGCCTGTCCCGTTTTTCCCATCTCGGTTCAGACGGCAGCTCTGCTCTAGCAAGGCTCAGCTCACAGTGTTCCCTGACTTGCTCTTCCAACCAGCCTGGATCAAAGCTGTGAGAGCTGGCCCATTGCCATTGCCTATGTGTAAATGAGTTTTTTTTCTCATTTTCCTCTCCCCCCCACACCTT
Organism: Penelope pileata; assembly: GCA_013396635.1. Classification (NCBI taxonomy): domain Eukaryota; kingdom Metazoa; phylum Chordata; class Aves; order Galliformes; family Cracidae; genus Penelope; species Penelope pileata. Next base: position 1,776,985 of record WBMW01003333.1, read on the forward strand.
TCATTATTATTCTTCTTCCCGAGGCAGGTTTTTCTGGCTTATCCAGCACGTTATTTATATCAGTGATATTTACCCCAGGGCAAAGATGCTTTTTCAGCATTTACGGGGCAAACATCTGATGCACCCCACTGCCACGCATGTGGCTTGGAAAAACCAAGTGTGGTGTTGGCAAGGATGAGGGCCACTGAGGCCAACTGTTGCAGAATTTAAGCCCTGTTAGGCACAGTCTCTGATTCATATGGTTACTTCAGTTGCCTGGCAAAAGGAAATGTACTGTTCCTTCACTTTCAAAACCAGAGAGAAGAGCACGCAGAGAAGGTGGTTGAGCCTGAGTAGAAAAGTGGCATGTTAGGTCTGAGGAGTCAGCTGAACCACTTGTGTGGCTACTGACTGCATCTTTCTCTGGGTTCACCCAAGGGATGGTGGGTGCCATCACTTGAAAAGATGCAGTCTGCAGTCAAAAACAAATGAAAACAGGGAAACTCAACTTCAGAGTGCCTTGCTTTCAGTTCTTCCGAATTGCAAAGGATTTGGTGGAGCAGCTGATAGTGAATGGGAGCAAAAGATTTCTGCACTGCCTACAGGGAGGGAAGTAGCTCCCTAAGACAAGACAGCATCTGTATATGCCAGAATTCATGCAGGGCTTACACCTTTCTTTGGAGAAAGCACACGCAGTGATAAGGAGAAATTCCTACAGGTAGAGATAGTTATGCCCCAGTCTAGACTGTCTTGTGATACAGAGATGGAGATTTGCTGGAAGCTTTTCAGAGCGAAACAGACTTGCCAAAAACCATACAAGCAGCGCAGGCTCTGAGTGTAGGTAGGAGAGACTGTATTACTTTTTCAGAGCTCTTTATCCCTATCCTTAAGCACGTGGAGAATGTTGATATATTGAAGATGTTCTCAAGCATAAACTGTCACTTAACATCCGTGGTACAGGCACATGTTTGTGGGCATATCTGGATCCAAAATGGTCAGCTCCAAAATCATTTACCCCTGAATGTTCAGGTACCTGACTGCCACTGGTTTCAGATGAGAGTTAAATTTCTGAATGTTTCTGGAGATTCAGCAAGAAAATACCTCAACACTGTTGAAAATGTGAAGAGTGCACTTGGATTTTCTGTAGTACAACCACTTTTAAGTTGCAGATGGCAATCCATTGGTGATAACTGGAGAAGACCTTTATCTTCTTCTTCCAGGCTAGCAGGGTTAAAGATTGAGATAGGTCTCTGTATTTTGGGTAGCTGGAATCAATCAGCTGTAACACGCCATGGCATAAATTACTTGACACTTTAGATAAATTAAGGACATAGAGCTCTACTGCAGTCCTACCTAGACAGCTAGCTCTGCTCAGTTTAAGTATCAAAGCCACACTCGTCTGCAGCCAAAGACAAAAGTTGGTATGAAGGTGCTAGGCTGACATCTATCCCGGCTCCTTGTTGAACCATAGCTGCTTCATGCTGTTGGAATGAGTGTGGGTTGTGATCTCAGGTTCTGAAGGAGTTACAGGAGTTAGAGGAGGAAATGTTGAAATGCATTGTAAGTCATCCGCAGCACATGTCCTTAGCTCAGCCCTGTGTTTGCTGCTAGTCCTAGATGCTTTCAGTCTCCCATGCAGAGATGGAAGCTCTCTGCTCTGAAGCTAAGCCCCTTGACTGCTGCAGGAAAGGGGATTTTTGTGCCCATGATCAGGGGCCCCACAGCTATGACTCACAGTTCCCATTACGTTATAACTCAGCCTTTAAGTGTGTGGAGAGCCTGCCCCTTGGCTTTCAAACAAAGTCTTCCTTTGTTGTGCTTATGCTATAAAGGAAGCAAGCATTTGTGTTCACCCCACACATGCCAAATGAAAACCACGTGGCTTCACAGCCCTCACATGTGTGTTTGGTACTTCTGCTACACTCTGCATGTTGCATCACTCTTATCCCATTAGATCTTTCCAGAGTTTTTCTTCCCAGCAGTCACTTTACAAACTGTTCAGGGAAAGGAAAAGCTAAAAGGTCTCTTGTTGGTGAGTAGAGGGGGCTGAGCAAAAAGAACGTGAAAATTATTACATACAGTTGCATGTGGCCATTGGCTGGACTCTTGAGTCACTCCTGTGGGTGAAAATGGCTCTGAGCTGGTGGCCACTGAAAGGATGAGCTTCATGGAAATGTTGTATAGAAGTGGGATGGTTTGTTTTCTTGCAGGGGTTTGTTTTTCTCTTCTGTTTTTTATTAACTCAGGCTGGTTTTGAAAAGCAGGGGTAGCCAGGAGTACTCTGCAGCCAACATATTTGTGTGTGTACGTGTCTCTTGGCTTGCGAGTCATAAACCTTAAAACTGCCAAGAATGGACTTACTGCTTCTCAAAGCATTTGTGTTGTTTCTTCTGTTCATTTCTAGAACCGCTGTGTAATGAAGTAAGAGGGTCTGATTCTTCCTGTGTACATGGGCATACAAAGTAGACTGCCTCTGCTTAGATCAGGGAGTTATCCCAGTGAAAGCAGAGGAAGCAGTTGTGAGAGTAGTGAGTTTGCTAGTGAGAACAGAGGAAGCTTTGCAGTAAAAGTGCTCCTTATTGCTCTCTTCTCCTTCCACACTCTCCACCCATCCCTGCAGGGGCTTTCATGGTCTAATGTTTCTACTTTATTTAAGGAACTGTATTGTATTTTATAAAAAAGCTGAGATTTCAGGCAATGGATTAAAGCATTGTTTTTCATTTCTGTGGTGACGTATTTGCTACAATAGCCAGCTTTAAAATATTGTTTCTACCCAACTGCTGGAATACAAACAGCTGTAACCAGTTGACAAAACAATAGTCTAGCATCACAAATACCAGCAACCTCATCTCGCATTTCTGAGCCCTGTTTAAGCACATACTTGGGCCTGCAGGTCTCCTGACGTGACTGTGTCACTTTGTCACTGAGTCAAGACTTTGACAGAGTGGAAGATCTCAGATCAAGCAAATTCCCAGCCCACAATGACGATTTTTTTTTGCTGTTTTTGTTTCAGCTTCTCAATGTGGAAGCGTCTGGCAATTCAAGGCATGTGCTTTCTACTGTCTGTAATATATAAATGTTCATTGTTACACGACCAAAATGGGGCCTCATAGTGTCACATGTAAAACAATCGTTCTACAAGTCACATCTGACCTGTGCCAACATCCACATATGCTCTTCTTAGATGTGCTGGAATGGAGTATCCCTGTTGGGAAATCAGCTTTCTAGTAATACTTCCTCCAACTCCTTGCATGCTGAAGTATCCATATCAATGAATTTTCAATATGCAGTGAAGTCAGGGATGCAGGGAATGTACTCACTGTAGGATGAGGAGAGTCACAATAACTGCTGGCTGATTCAATGACACTGTTTTGGTTTTCTTCCCTTTGTTGAAAGTTAACTGGAAAAAAAAAGGGCAGATTTAAGCATCTTGGCAATTGATCCCTTTTTGTTTGTGTCAGCTTTCCATGAGGTGACTGTCCCCTACAAACCAATGAGCCATGGCTGCCCACATGTGCAAGGTTGTGTGACAGAGAGGTTGACAGACAGAGAGGGTCCCACTGCGAGCACCAGGTGGAGGCCGTACAGCATGTGTGCAGTGACATTGCTCCTTGCACCGTGGTTGACATTATCAGGCTTTTGGTAAATCAGTGGGGGGTTGTTGTCATTTGTGTCCATCTGTGCTGACGAAAGATTGTGCAAGGGAATGACCTGGCTCCCATCTCACTCAGTTTGAGGGGGAGGAAGCTGACAAGCTGGGTAAGCCAAGGATTTTTTTTATTCTTGATTCATGTCTTTTCTCCTAAAAACACAAAAGTTTAGTCTACTCCGATTATTCTCCTCTCAATTAACAGACAAAATTTACTCAGCTTAAAAGCCAAGCTGTTCCTGGCCAGGATCCTACCACAACAACTCGGTACATGGATGGGAGCCACACACACACTTCCTACCTTTTCCCCTCATGCATCTCTCAAAGCCAGCAGTGTGTTACAATTTGTGAAATCCCTTCCTGGCTATAGCAGGGGGAACCCAAAGCACTGCACAGGCTGCTCACGTGCTGCTTGCTGGCAAGAGCAGAGCTGACCTGCAGAGTCAAATAGCAAAAAAAACATTGTGGGTTCTGAGAAACACACTCCTCACACTATTAGTTTTATTTCCCGATCTCCATGGGCATCCCCTCTTGTGTCCAGCCTTAGAGAAGCAGTGAGTGCTTTAAGGGCATGATGTGTCCCTGTGTTTAGTTAGCAGCTATTATAGCCATCCTTGATGGCGGCTGCCAGCTTCCCATGGCAGCAGTGGGGACAGTTGTGTTCTTTCTGTGCATACAGGTGTGACATGCTGCTGACAAAATGGTGATTTAGAAATACCTAAATAAAACCCAACTCACTGATTAAACCGAAAATCTAACAAGTCCTATATCTCTTTAAGTTTTGGAAAAGAGCACTAGAAGGGAAATAACTCTGTATATGCCAGAAAGAGAATTCTGTACTATGCAGGTTCTGGGGGAAGGGGAAATGGGGTGATGGGATATTATGATAACATCTTACAAATGCATTTGTGTACAGAGAAAGCTGAAGCAGGAAGAGACAGCCCCTAAATGTCTGAAGTGCTTCTGCAAGAAGAGAAGAAATGGTCTGTCCTACTTCTACTTGCAGTTGTCTCTGCAAAGTTAGGGATTCAAACTGCAACAAGGAGGAGTTAATGAAGCATGAGGAAAAGCTTCCTGGTGGCAAAGATAATGACTGGAAGACGTGAGAGAGACTCCCCGGCCTCCTCAGGGCAATCTGGATGCTTCTCTGCTTGAGGTGGTGCTGGCAAAAAGTCAGTGCTTGCTTGGAGCTTTGTGGGTCCTTCCTGTAGAGCTCGTGATGTGCCTACTGGTCCTAAGGCCGGTACAGGCCACACAGTAGTGTCTGCCTCCAGAGCAATATCAGTGCTGCTCATGTGCTTATCCACTCCAAATCTGCCTGTCTGTGGGAAGGGAGGGCTCCCTAGTCCTGTACACAGGATGAGCATCAGCATTTCCTTGGAAATAGCTGATCTGGAGACCTTGTCAGGAAAATATTGCTTCCGAATGTCCACGGCAGACCTGTTGGGCCGGATGTCCGACTGAGGCTGTGCGACTGACCCCATTGGCACTGCAGCAGGCCTGGGACGGGATGTTCACAAATGTTACAAAAGGTTGGTGTTCTCAATCAAGCAGCAAAACAATAGTTATCAGTCTAGTGGCCTTGTCCAACTGCTGTCCAGTGGCCCAGCAGCTAACCTGGGGTGGGGTTTCCTAAGCCTGTTTGGGAAGGCTGTCACATTGCCATACCCATCTTGTGCAGTCCTGAGCAGGCCAGCTGGCTTGGTCTGGTTTTAGACATGGTTATGGTCTCACCATCCAGGCATCTGCAACTTGTGTTGGTGCATTCAATCCTTTCCACTGGTAGCTTTTGTGGAGAGACAAAGACAGAGCCTGACTCCACCATTCCACACTGAACCAGCTCATTTCACAAATGTCCTGCACACAGACTGTTAGCTTAATCCATAAAGAGTGAAACAACATCACAAGTTTGTGCTGCTCAGACTCTGTATTGCTTTTTGTGGCTGCTGATTTTTCTGGCTGAGCTGCACATGCTGCAGCTGACTACATGCTCAAGAGAAGAGAAGGCAGGAGCCTTTGCCAATGTCCCATTTAGAGTTGGGATGCACTGGATGCTGTTAAAGCACGTGTAGAAGCTCATAATGGAGTGCAAAGTGGAGTATCTGCATTGCTGTGTATGCATCTGGGAACATTTTCTAGTTGCAGCAGTGGGGTCTGGGTCTGTGGAAACCAGCTGAGGAGCCTCATCTGAGCCCCTGGGCTCTTGGTGTCTATGCCAGGAGCCATCCCCACTTGAAAACTAAACAAGATTGCATATTCTAATGCCTGTGCAGCTAGGTGGGAAGAGTAGACTGGTGCAATAAGCCCTTTGTCACCTTGGGGCTTGTTCCAATATGTGGGCTTCTGTGTGTTTGCCTCAGCTACAAGGGCGCTCCAACCTCCCTCGGGGTCCAGTGCCTCGTCAGCCCCACTTGGCTGACTCCGGTAGACCTGGAAACTCTAGTTTTGAGATTTAGTGCTTGGGCATGATGCCTCCCAGGAGTGGCTTTTCTGGCAGATTCCATCCCACCAGGTAACCTTCATGCCCCAACAAACACAGTGCTGGTCTAGCGGGCGACTTCACTCGACTCTGATCCAAAATTCTTCACCAGAATGGTACTTGGCCTCTGCCCACCCTAGAAAGTGCTTCTTCAGTAAAAATGGTCTCAAGAACAAGGCACTGAAGACCTGCCAATGCCAGTTCCTCAATTCCTGTGGAAGCCCAGATCAAAGCTGAAGAGCACAGCAATGACCTGAAAGCAGCCAGATGATGAGTGCAGCAGCCTCCAGGGCTGGGAAAACCAAAACTTAAATTCTTGCTACTCCCTCCCGAGTTTGGAGGAGAGCTTTTAGCTGAAGTTTCTGTCATCCCAAGTGATCAGACTATAAGGTTATAGATGTGTGCTCTGCTGGTAAATGTGTACAAATAAAATCAAACCCCCAATTTTTGTTGTTGTTGTTCTCAGCTCAAAACAGGCAGAATTTGTACAACAACCTCCCAGCAGCTAGTGGCAGAGACCTCTCAAATACCTTTACCAGTGTATTGCCCTCTCTAGCGATGGCTTCGCCTTTTTCCATGAATATCTATCCAGCACATGTCTGTTCCTGAAGCTTTATAAGTAAGCTGGAAGGAAAACTGCCCTCACTGTCTGTCCTGAGCCAGCAAATGTGTTCTGATTGCTCTGTAAATATTGATGGGGAGATGGCAGAAAAACATCAGTGTCAGTGGTGTGAGGCTGACTAATTAAAATGCATCTTTCCAAGTTTTTGTCAGGAACAATAACACTGATATGCATCTCTACAATTCTCATTTCTCTTTCAACGCATATGCTTCTTACAGTTCAGAGCTTGAAGTCCTTAGTAAGAAGAAACTTTATTTCTCTCTGCTGCTGCCAGATATATAGCTGCAGAGGCAGCAAGATTGCAAACTGGAGAAGCTCTTAATGCATCACAAAGGGCTTTCAGGAACTTATTTTTTATACTAATATTTTTTAGAATTTTTTTATACTAAATATTTTTATACCAAGGATGTTCATTTTTGTTTTGACTAGGTATTCATAAATGCAGCAAAGCACTCTCAGGCCAAAAGGAAATTTGTATTCTGTTGCAGCAGGAGGAGGAATTATGGGGCTCCCAGAAGCCCAGCGATGAGAGAGCATGGCTGGCAGGCCTGAAACCCTTGGGTTTGGGATTTGTGTCTTCCCAGCAAGAAAGTCTAAGTGTGGGTCGTCAGTGGCTGTTCTGGCTGTTTCTCTCTAATCAAAACATGCAGCATAGTCCTTTCCAGACCTCAGAGACCTTCTCAAAAAACATATTTGTTCCTCTGAAAGTTCTGGTTTCAAAAACTTGGCAGCTTTCAAAGAAAAAACCTCCCAACCAGCTGTAGTTACTATCACCTTTTCAAATTGCCACATTTCTTGTAGCCTACCAAAGTGAAACACAATGTGGCAACCACCTATTCACTGCCTTTTGTGTCAGCCAAATTGTAGGAAGTAATCAAGTATGTCATAAATGACGTCTCAGCATATTTCAGTGCATTACTGAACCACATTCAGTAGCTTGACTTGGGTTTTTCTAATTTAAGAATCAAAGCTTCAGCTCGCTCCTATCTGGTTTATTGCTGAACACCAGTCAGAGTGCGTTTTGCTGCCCATGAATCAAAATCTAAGGCGAAAAAAAGAGGAGGGAAAACACAGCAGTATGAGAAGATCTTGGGGAAAGAAAGGAGCCAGTAATGAAAGGAGAAGAGTCCTGCTGTGGGGATGGTTGTGATGCTGTAGCAGGGAGGCTACTTTGCTAGGAAAGATGATGTCTAACTTGCCCAAGAGCTGAGCATGGAAGACTGCAGGTGCTCCCGGGGAAGACTTTGAACGTTCAACCTGCTGTAGGATGCTGTTGACGGTTGTTTTTAATTGTAAGAGATGTATCAGGTGCTTGTATCTCCCTAAGCCTTCACTCCCCAGCTGGAGCAGGGATGGCACCTGCCCCCTCACTTCTCAGGCCTGTTCGGAGCCATTGTTAACCTTATCTTCCATCAAGCACTCAGTTGCTGAAGCAGCGAGTGCCACAGAAATGCCCAGGAGGAAACCAGTCACTGTGGTGTTGGTGTTGGAGGCAGCTTTGAACAGCCGGCACCCAGCACTGCTCAGCAGTGAGCAAGCACCAAGCTTTGCACAGCCATCTTCATCGGGACACGGACCCCCCGTGCCACTCACTAAGGCCCTCCTTCTGCCTGCAATGCTTTGCTCCCCCCCTTTGCACACAGGAGCTGGGGTCTCTGCTCTTGTGCAGAGGAAGCCCCAGGGAGTGGGCGAGGGCAGGTGCAGATGCTTGGAGAGGTGGCAAGGATGTCAGTGCATTCCCTCCAAGGGGACTTTTGGAGCCCTGGGGGTACAGCAAGAGTGCCTGCAGAAGGTGGCAAGATGTAAGCAGCCTATTGCCAAGTATGGACATGATCCATGCTTTGAATGGAAAAAAACTGTCATGGCCAGAAAATTGGGAAAGGTCAAAGATTGCTTTGGGAACTTGCTGCTTAAAATCTCATGAATACTTTTTTTTATGCCTGAGATGTCATTAAATTTGATGTGTAGATGAAACAATGGCATTTCTTTTCATTAGTCTCCAGCTTGGAAACACTTGGACTCCCTCCCTCTTCCCCACACAAAAGCTGTCTCAGCCAGAGCAGGCATAAATATTTTTATCAGGCTTAAATTGCTTGGACTGAAGTTGAAAGCAAGTGAAGGGAGCAGCTTTTGTTATGGGGAAAGCTGGACTGCCTTAGCAGGCAGTGCTACTGGTTCCACCTGTATTATTTAGTCTTTCCCTGTTAGCCAGGAAAGCCATCTCTGAAGAGATGTGGGAACACCCTGCCTGTGCCACTCTTGGAGCTGTCAAGTCCAGACTTTGCCAACCTTGGCCACTGAGCATCATTAACCTTCAGCCTGAACTGGGCTTCATGTTTGCCTTCATTTTCTGATGTGAATTGCTGTGGCAGTAAAAGGGCAGTTTCGACCAGAACTTCCTCTGTGTTATGGCTGAAGACAGATATGTCTCTTGCGAATTCATGCTCCCTCAAGATGTTCTCACTTCCAGTTTCCATCCTCCAGGTGTTGATGCCTGTGCAGCTTGCTGGGGGAAGATGTAGTGTACGTGCTGCCTATTCTAGTCCTGCAAAATCAGGAGGGATATCCTAGACTGTCAGTGCAATCCAGAATGAATTCAGCTGAGCAGGCCAGTACTGGGCTTGGAGATTGCTGGCCTGGCCCCATCTACTTTGGGGCAGGTGACTTCTGGAAGTGGTGTGGCCATGGGCAGCTAGGCACAGGATAGTCTTGAAGGGTACAAGAAAGTCAAAAGAAAGCTGGCTTCTTTCAGCTTAATGCATTCAAGAAGTATTCTGGTAAAAGTAAAGCATCTAATCCACAGGGATGGGGGTCTAGCAGGGCAGAGGAGCAAAGTTGGCCAGGTCAAGACTGCTGCAGGAGGCCCCTGGCCTCTGGCCATGTTATTTTTAGGCTTGGAAAGCACACGTAGCCTGCAAGAGTGTAGCACTAAGGAAAGGAACTCACCAGCACTTCCTGCCCTGCCACAGCAAACTGATAAAGCCCTTTGCAATGCATGGTGACCCCATTTTATTTTTAAAATTTGGCCAGGCATGGAGCTCACAGACTAACTGGAACACCCAGATTTGGGCATTAATTCAGCTTTAATTCATTGCCTGATGAATTAAAGAGCTGATGTAAATGCAGAAAGGACAAGACAGGCCAGCAAACCATCACCAGTGCAACATCTGTGTAAGGGCATGCATCTATGTATGTACGTGGGATCTAAAAAAAGGATCGTTAGTAAATGTTACGCAGGGAGGGGCACTTACAGTTATCTTGAGCACCGTGTGAATTTTCTTCCTGCTTGGACAATGTGTCTCAATCCTGTTCCCTTCCCTTGTTATTCCAGTCCCAGCCCTCTTAGAAGCAAAGATAATCACATGCCGAAGGATATAGTTCCCATGCACAGTAAGTGCTCACATCAAGGGAACTTAGGTTCCTGCCACTAAAACCTGAAGTTTGTTATGCACTAGTGATAACAAAGCCCACTGGAATAGATCTGAGTCTGTTGCATGCTCTGTGAAGAAATGAATGAGACTGTCAGAGGTGTTCTCCTCCTTGGCTGGGTGCTGGGACAGCAGAATTAATAGTGAAATGAGCACCAAAAGTAAATAACCTGATGCTTTTAAAACCACTAGCTTAAAGGAAACCTTTTCCAGTTTAGCAGTCTTTTTCCAGGGACCACAGTCAGGATGCATCCTGGGGGCCAGGAGGATTTGCCATAGCCTGATCCTGGTTGTGCTGAAATACAGAAGAACTTTGCCTGTAGTGCTTCCTTAGGAGCACAAAACCATGCAGGCTTGTTCCCACTCAAGGTGCACACAGCCAGAACTGGCAGTGAAAATTGCTCTGATCCATGCTGGCTCTGTGGGTCCCTGGATGTGGTTCCTGTGGAAAGTGACTAGGATAGCCTGCCTATGCCATTGCCACATTTGCCTTACTGTGACTCTAACCTTATGGTGAGGACAAGTGGTAGTCATTTCCAGCTCTGGTTTACGTGTTTTTTTTTTTTATGTTTGGGGAAGTCCTGCCTACTTCTTTTCTTTTCTATCCTGTGAACTTTAAAGGAGGGAAGAAGAATTGGCTTGAAGACTGCATAGAGGAAAAGGACCTGGGGGTGTTGGTTGATGCTCGGCTGAACACGAGCCGACAGTGTGCCCAGGTGGCCAGGAAGGCCAATGGCATCCTGGCCTGTATTAGAAATGGTGTAACCAGCAGGAGCAGGGAGGTGATCATCCCCCTGTACTCAGCTCTGGTGCGGCCGCACCTCAAGTACTGTGTTCAGTTTTGGGCCCCTCACTACAAGAAAGACATTGAGGCCCTGGAACGTGTTCAGAGAAGGGCAACAAAACTGGTGAGGGGTCTAGAGCACAAGTCTTATGAGGAGCGGCTGAGGGAGCTGGGATTGTTCAGTCTGGAGAAGAGGAGGCTCAGGGGAGACCTCATCGCACTCTACAACTTCCTGAAGGGAGGTTGTGGTGAGGAGGGGGTCAGCCTCTTCTCCCAGATAACTAATGACAGGACGAGAGGGAATGGCCACAAGTTGCGCCAGGGTAAATTTAGACTGGATATAAGGAAAGACTTTTTCTCTGAAAGAGTGGTCAGGCACTGGAATGGCCTGCCTAGGGAGGTGGTGGAGTCACTGTCCCTGGTGCTGTTCAAGAAGTGTCTAGACGAAGTGCTAAGGGATATGATTTAGTAGCTTAGTGGGTAGGGATGGTGATAGGAGGACGGTTGGACTAGATGATCTTGTAGGTCCTTTCCAACCTAGTGTTTCTATGATTCTATGATTCTATGATCCCACACTGCCACAGCAGATTTGCAGTGGGTTGACAGTAGCAAGTGCCTTCACAGTTCTGTTCTTCCAAGCTGATGTAATGAGAAGGATCCTTTCATCCTCACCAACCACAGGTAAAGTCTGATAAAGTCCCTTTGGGAAGCTTAGTTGCTGACTTGTAGAAACAGAAATGGGCTTAGGAAATCAAGCACTTCATTCAGGGTTAGAAAGGATGCTGAAGCTTTTATTCAAGTGGAGAATTTTTCATTTTTCTTCTTAAGGGAATGCACTCTGAATTGTGGGTCATTCTGCCTTTCTTTCTCTTCCAGGGAAGGAACTGCCATGCCCGTGGGAATCTTCCGAGTGTGCCTAGTGGTGATTACAGCTATCGTTAACCACCCGCTCCTCTTCCCTAAAGAGAATGGCACTGTCCCTGAGAACACGGAAGAAATCATCCAGAAGATGAAGGAGCGGGAGGAGAGCCTTCGGCTGGAGAAGTTGCGCTTAGAGCAGGAAATCGCAGGCCAGGAAGCTGCACAGAAGGCTCTGGAAAAGGCTGCAAAGGTAGTGGAGGATATCAAAGAAGAAAGAGTCCCATGGGATATGTGGACTGCTCTTTCCATGGTCATCTTCCTGTTGATCGAGCTCTGGAGGCAGGATTTCCAGGAGGGGAATTGGCAGGACACAGGAGCAGACGAGGATGACATGGCTGTCCTGGGGAAAGCATTTAAAGGGGTGGCCTTCCCTAATAAGGCCATCTTGGCCAGCTTCTATGAGAAGCGCATCCTGGGTACCACTGGAGACATGGCCAGGATGCGGGAGATGGTGGAAGGCTTTGCAGATGACCTGCTGGAGGCCTTGAGGAGTGTTTGTAACCGGGATGCTGACATGGAAGTGGAGGACTGCATGGGTGTGGGGAGCATGTATGAGAACTGGAGAGTGCGTAAACCTTTTGTCTGTGATCTGATAGTGCCTTTTGCACCCCCAGAGCCATATTGTTTCCGGTCCCAGATATGGTGCTCTGGTGACTCTTTTCCCCCAGATGAACAAGGTTATGGCACTATCAAAGTATGCAGGGCAGATGAAGATGTGACAGGTTGCATCTGTGACAAGACTAAACTAGGGGAAGATATGCTGTGCCTCCTCCATAGCCAAGGCAATACTACCAGACCCAGCAGCGAGATGGAAGACCTCCTGTGCTTCAAAAATACTCAATATCTTGATGCTGACCAAGTCATGAAGTGGTTCCAGATTGCAGTCACCAAGGCCTGGAATAAAATCTCCCACAAATACGAATTTGACCTGTCTTTCAGCCTCTTGGACTCTCCAGGAGCCCTGAAGATAAAATTTAGGTCAGGGAAATCGATTGCCTTCAACCTCACTCCTGTGGTGCAGTACGAGAACTCTGACGTTTACTTCATCTCTCATTTCCCTCGGAATGGCCTGGCAGCAGACCTCCCCTCCAGCACTCACTGGTTTCTCACCTTTGCAGTGTACGAGAGGAGGTTCATCCAGCTGATCTCCAAAATGCTGCCTGCCAACGCCTGCCATGTCAGCTGCCTTCAGATCCTCTCCTTCCTCCATGGGAAGCAGTGCAGCCTCACAGGTCCAAGCGGGCTCACCAACTACCACTTGAAGACAGTGATGCTGCATCTACTGCAGACACGTCCAAGTCAGGACTGGGCCCCAGAGAAGTTGGAGGACCGTCTACAGGACATGCTGAAATTCCTGGAGAAATGTTTGCATGAAAAGAAGCTCTACCACTTCTTCATTGGCAATGGGAAGGTACCAGCAGAGCTGGGCTTCCCCATCGTATTCCAGAGGGCTGAGCCTCTCAACCTTTTCCGTCCCTTTGTTCTACACAGGGACATTTACAGAAAGACAATTGACACATTCCATGAGATGCTCAGGAACACATCTGCACTGATAAATGAGTACACAGTGCACATTCCCCTTGCACAGACCAATGGGATTCAAAAGGAATCCATTTAACCAAAGCCAGCAGGAAAACACTTGTTCCTCTAAGCACAAGTCCAGAGTGCAACTTTCTGAAGCCTTCCAGAGACAACTGACTTTGCCAGTGCAGCTTGTTGTCTGCAGCTGAACCTGTTTGTGTCATGGTTTCTGCAGTAAAGGAGAGGGGACGAGGGGATAATACGGAGAAACTGGAAGACATTGTATAAAAGTAAGTTTCTGCTCCACTGGTGTGCTGGCAGGGTTTTATGCAGCTAAGAATATATTTTTCTATTGTGCCTCAGCCATGCTACAGTGGTGATGAGCAATCAATATGACTAATTTATTCAGGTGCCTTCAATGCAACGGTGGTGGTCTGCTTGCAGACAGGACAGCAGGAGCTCTGAGAGCGAGGGGAAGTGCAACACGAGCCTCACCTGGGAAACGGTCACTACTGAGGTCATGCACACTTCTGGACTGGATGTAGATCTTTAAATCCCACACAGCTCTTTAACTGAAAGGCAACTGCGGGTTTAAAAAATAGATTTTGGTAGGACTTGCAGCACTAGTTTAAACAGTTTGTCCTGTCCATCAAAAACACTCCGGTGTCTCAAACTTTTTTTTCCCTGGGCAGAATGCAGCAGAGCAGGCAGCAGGATCTGTGTCTTGAGATCATTTCATTTGCATGTTCCATTTTCTTCACAGTAATGCAGCTAGTGGGTTTTATTCTTAGCCATTCTCCATGGATAAATGGCCAGGAACCTTTTTTACGTCAGATAATAGAGAAATGCCATTATTGGGTTCTGGCTTTTTGGTTTATTTGTTTGCTTTCCTTGTCTCCAGGCAGTAAGTCTGAGAACTAGCAAAGAGAGAAATCATTACTGCAGGGTTTGCTTTTATTAAAGAGGAAACTCCTCAAAATTATGCGGTAATAAGCCCAATCTCAGGAGGCTGATACCAGGAGGAAATGATCACCCTCTAAATGACAGTGTGGCTCTCCCAGCATGGTTTTAATGAGGCCAAGGCAGCAGGATGGCTCTGAGTTAGGAGGAGGGTTGCAAGAGGTGCATACACAGCAGAGCTTGGCAGGGCTGTCTCTGCAGCTGCCTTACTGTGTGTTTCTTTTCCCTTCTGCTCCCAAGTACCTGAGTGAAAGCTACCTGTCTCACTCCTGATCAGGTCTCTTCTATCCTTCTTAAGGCTGCTGCTTTGATGAGGTTTACTTTTGGGAACCACAGCTAGCAAACTACAATTTTTTGTGCCCTCTCCTTCCTTTTACTTGTGTGATCCATTTTACCACATCCTTCAGGTCTGCTTATGTCTGTCCCCCACCACTGAGGGACAGTTTTCACACTAAGGCAAAGAAAGCTGCACCTCCCATTTCCACTGCTGGTTCACAAGAAAGCACTGCTGGGGACAGGGAGCTCTTGGCTCAAATTGCTCTTTTCCTTGGCTTCTATCATCACAGCTGTGGGATGTTCGAGTAATATTTCTGAGCAGAAAATGGAGTAGGAAGCAAAAGTGGGGAGAAGAGGCTGGTTGCTACTGCCAGTAGGAAAGTCTCAGATCATCAGTGCCTGGGAGACTGCCAGGGCTGGCAGAGCAACAGGAGAGGCCTAATTGCTAACGCTGAGTGCTGTAAGCCCCTGGCTTTCATCAACTAAGCAAGCCTTCACTAATGGGAAAGAGAGGAGGAGCAATTGCAGGGGGCATGGCAAATAGGTAGTGACAGGCAGAGGTACAGGAAGAGGGGGTGAATCTGGAGCCTGGAGGCTACTTTAGAAGCTGGAAAAGTTGTTTGCAAACCCAAGCAATTTGCCACTTCTGCCTGCTTAGGTTAACCATGCAGTGCCGGTAGCAGATGCAGCTTTGCATGGGCTGCCTGCAGGGAGGTCGTGCTGAAGCAGTTGTGATCTGAGTTGCTTCTAAATTTGTTCTTAGCCCAGCCAGAGAGAAATGAATATTTCTCTGTTATTTCCTGTCAGGCATCTAAATTTAGCATGTCCAAAGAACAGAAACAAATTTGTGACCCAGGTCTCTCAGGAAATGACGTGCAGGGTTGAAAAATAACTATAATGTAAGATTGAGCAGGGGGAGGTTGAGTAGAAAAGGCTGTTTAACAGGATAATCAAACTTCCCCCCTAAAATGGAAGAACAAGGCTGAGTAACATCAGCCCTACAGGCATGTAAGCTTGCCGAAACTTGCCTTTACACACCTCAGAGCATTGCTGCTTAGGCTCAAAGGGAACCTAAACTGATAAGTGCACTGAATCTTTTGTTCTTCATTTTCTGCATGCGTGTGCATGTTTGCTTTTAAATTCAGACTCACCCTGAAGTGTTCCCATGGGGTTTGCTTGAACTCACGCTGGAGCTGAACCAATGTATTTATGGATTTGACTCCTCTGGAAGCAAATTGCTGAGCATAATTTGCCTACATGCATGCAATGTGCTTATTTTGCCCTGAGCATCTTTTACAAGATTTGGTCTGTGCATTCAGGCTATGAGGAAACCCACTCATACCTACCCAGGGGGAGAAGTGTTAATAAGCTGTACTCCAGTGAGCCTCAGGGCAGAGGTCTTCTTTGCCAGCCATGTATCAATATATATACTTGAGGTATATACTTGTTCCACCTGCGGTGATGTGGGCAAGCAGCATTCCTCTTGATCAGACCTCTGCTGTGCCACGATATATAGAATATAACTTCCTGGACTGTCTCATCTCTCCTGTATTAAATCTTTTGCACACCAGGTACTAGCCCTTTCAGTAAAAGGCCAAACTCAGGATTTCATTGAAGAGGTTTATAAGATAGGTCAGCTCTATCATCTGTCAGCCAATAAAAGTGTCCTAAGATTTTTTAGTGCCACCCATGTTTAGTGCTGCCTTGACTGACATCTTGCTGGGCACCCATAGGAAGCAGTTTTAAAGGGAGTGGGTGGAGGTGAGATTTTGTGGTTTAAAGTAACTTTCTTTTTAAACAAAAGAGTGTGTCATATGAGGAACACATGCACATCACTGGTAATGCCCTGATCTTCATGAGAGAGCCTAAGGAAGGGTAAACTGCCCGTCCCAGACCCCTTTCTTATGTCCGTGCTCTTCTTGCCATTGGCTAACCAGGAGAATTGTGCAACTGACCTCCTATTGCCTTCTGCTAGTTTCCAACCACTCCCTCCACCCTCAATTTGTGGTTTTAATATTTTATTATAGGTTCTGTCAAAGCAATGGAATTAGTGGCGGCTTGATAACACCCACTGATCTACAACATAGCCTCAGGAGCCATTCACCTTTAGGAAATGTCTTGGTCTAAGTCATTATTGCTGTTCAGGAGCTGAATGTCTTCTATGGGGACCTGTTAGTTCACTTTTTATTATGTGTCAACCATGGAATATGGCTTTTCTTTCTCTCTCATTCTCTCACTGAGTTGCTCTGTATAGAGGTCTTACAGGGCTATAAATATGGATTTCAGCAAAGGAATCAAAAACTTATTCATTATTCAAGCAACAGGATTTGGTGTTTGTTCACTGTATGTTATTAATGCAAAGCTTTTGCAATATTTTCTCAGTGGTAAAGAAATGAGAATTTAATCACCTTTAACAGCTTAGCTGATGGTCATTGAGGGGCTAGTTCTTCTCATAGGATCCTACATGATAAATAGCTTTATTTATTACCTGTCTTTTTTCTTTTTTAAGGATTTTTTTTTCTGAGGGGTAGTTCAGAAGCAAACTGTAGTATGAAGAAATACCTTGGCAATGCAGCTGAAATGGGTAATAACCTCAAAACTCTCCACCTAAGTTCTTCCTTGATTTATGATGCTGTACTCAAACTGCTGCTTTTATAGCAGGACACTGTTGAATTTGTATAGATCTTCTCTTGCAGCTTTATTTATAATAAAGGAAGTCTTGTACAAAATCTAAAGAAGTGTGATCTGTTTTATTTCTAGTTTCCCAAAAATGTTTCTGAGATAGCAGAAGGATGGAGTTGGGATATGCTTGGTGCAATCCTAGCACAATAAGCACAATAGCAAGACTCCTTGTGATGTTCTAATTGCTGATAGAAATTGTTCCAGAACAAGATGCAGCATGAACGGGAAGCAAAGAATATTGGTAGATGTTGCCGCTATTGGTTGAACCAACAATCTCCTGAATTTCCAGTTCAGCTAGAAGAATCCTCCTTACTTGCTTGTTTTGCAGGGATCCACTCTCAAGTTCCAGCAACCACCCACCACTACTCAACCCATTGCTTAGCCCCTTTTTCTAGCTCAGTCTGACAAGCTCAGCAACATTTTCTTCATCGTGCTGTTTTCTGGAGCATTTTATTTCCTCACTTACTGCTTCTGCCTCACCACATAAAAGAAATGGTAACATCAATTTTAACCTTTTTTTTTCATAGTGGCAAATGGCCCATATTTGGTCCATGTCACAGGTATTATCACAGTATGATCTGCAATGAAGTAGGCAAAAGCAGAGACAGACAGAGGCCAACACAAGCCACTAGGTATATTTTGTCTCCTAATAGCAAAATAACTAATGCATAGCAGAGTGAACTTGCTGCCAACAGGTTCTCTGCTAATTTAGTTTAGTAGATGATCAGACCTCAAAGACCTGAGTATTTTGGCCCTCAATACCCATCTGTTGTTTAAACATTTTAGACAGCAGAAGCTGATACAGTAATTATGGCAGAGGTCTTGACAACTTCTCTTTTCCAGTGAGATTACAAGTAACATTTACCTCCTTCTCCCTTATTGTCCAATATAACTCCACTTTTGATCAATAAAACTTCCCACAAAGCATCCTTGTATCACTTAAAGACTGCTGGTTTACATCTGAGCCATAAATTCAGAAGGCACAGTAAATGTCTATCATTCTATGCCAGGGCCTCCAATCTTGCCCCATGAAGTTGCTATGACACTGGGCATTAACTGCCGCTTCATTTGAAAACAGCATTTTAAGCGCTGGCAATTTGGAAATAGATCAAACAAAGAACATGACGATGGCAGGTATAATGTTGACTATAAGACATTTTGTTTTAATGAACATTTTCAAACACAGTTCAAAGGTTTTTGAGTTTCTCAAAATTCCCAGATCATCTAAATTCACCAAAATCCATCAATATCAACTCTCTTCAAACCCACTGAGGGGCACATGCCTCCCTGACACCAGTTCCTTCAGGCTGGGGTTGTTTCAGCTGCTTGCCCTCTGCTAGGGAATCTCTTGAGCAGACTGCCTGCCAATAAGCCCAAGTTGAGTCACTTGAACATTTAGACAACTCTACCAGAACAGATGTCTGTAGCATATCTCTCTGTTGCGCACAACTGTGCACAAGGTTGTTTTACTACTATGCAAATCAGGGTGATGATTGTATTGATAGAAATTAGCACTTTTCAAGCATTAGGTAATCCATATAAATGGGCAGGAGCCCATTTAAAGCTAGGAGAATAACTGCCTTTAGTAATACAATGAATTTATAAGTAACTTTGAATTCAACTGAAAGTAGAGCTTATTCAAAGCATTAGGAAAAAAAAACAAACAGCAATTTATGTCTTGAAGGTGGGTATCATAGCTTCACTGATCTGCTCTGAGGCTGAATTGTAGAAGGTGCAGAGATGAAACGTTTAAGTACAGCCCTCACTGTACAGGCATTTGAATGCTTGTCTGACTCTGGCACTGTTTTTAAAAATTGTGTACAGAATAAAGACTACAATCCTAATGAAGATTTTGAGAGTTGCAGGTGCACTGCAGGAAAAGGAGTTGATTTTAGATGCAAAATAATTTTCAAATCCACCAACAAGCCCATAGTCACTTACAGTCTTGAGTCAGCCAAGCCAATCACTTGTCAAAATTAATTTGTCTGTATTCTGCTCCTTTGCAGAAGTACCACAACATTTAAAGTGTCCTTGGATTCCAATCTAGCAGTCAGGATAAAGCACAGTGCAATACAGGCCCAGCAGGCAGAGCAAGGCTGAACTGGTCTCAGTAAATCATATTGCTCAGAGCCTGCCTCATCTGTCACTTTATTTCCCCAGGTGCGTAGAAGGAAAATTAATTGTCTTGCTCCTACCCTTCAGTCTTGCTTTCTAGTCCTGTGCTGGGAACCAAAGAGCACACAGGGATTTCCCAAATCCACAGAGGTGGTACTTAGCTTGCTAACATGTTCCGGGTCTCCTCCCTGCCAGCTTTCACCAGGCAGGGCAGGGTAGCCTTGGGACATTTCTTGTGCCTGTGAGCACAAGTGATACATAGCAGCCTTGCCTGGCCTCCATCACACAGGCGTTCCCATGGGGCGGAGGTATCCTGCACTGTCAGCACAATATTCCTGACAGTTCAATTCACCTTCAGGGCAGCGGGTGGCTTATTACATCACGTCAGTGAAATGAAGTTCCTGTATGCAAAGCTAGAGAAAAGTAAGGCATATCCATATGCAGGCCCCACACTGACTTTCTCCTAGAGCCACACCTGGCATAGCTTTAAAGGGGAAAAGTTTGATCCAGAGCACAGACACACCAGCACAACACAATCAAGCTACATAAAGCATACAAAGAGGAACTGAGAGGCATCATGCTTGTGGCATCAAATCAGAGCTATTTTCCTACAAGAACCACCAACTGATTAATCTCCCTGCCTTAGCAATTATGAGTAAGAGGAGACAGCCTCTACTTCAAGCCTAAACAGATACGGAAAAGGGAAAACGCTGTGATGAACGTACAGGAAACAGCAGCCACATTCCAACTTGTGAATCAGCCTAGAGCGTACTCTTGTTGAGAGCTCCCTTCTGATGATTAAGTGACACTTAAGGAAAGGCACAAAAGCATCATTTGGGGAAACAGGAACATACACAGAGAACCTCACGAAGGACAGTATTCAGCCATAGTATCGCACTGTTGGTTTTCATCAATTCTTCAGGTGGTCTGAAGCAGACAGCTTTGGCATCCTTTTTCCCCAGCTGTCTTATGCCTTTGCTGTGGAACCATGTAAGTGACTCATGCAAGCAGTTTGCAGTTTACAGGAAACGCTGTATCCTCCCTATTCAGCTTGAGGCTGTTCAGTGCCCCTTTTATTGGTTCTGTTTCCCCTGGAGAGATGGCCTGTTCCATCAGCTTTGCAAAGAGACCAGTAGCTCTAAGACACAAACTCGTAGCACGTGCTGTCTCAGACTGTGGCCTGAGCATCATTAGATGGCTGTGAACAGTAAAGGTTCTGTACATCAGTCCCTTAATACAAGCATTTTAACATCCTCCTTGACTCCGACGCAGCAGTATTGCACACTGCCAAATAGCATTGACAGGCACAGCTGAATCTCACCAACAAATGTTATAATCCTTTTTTTTTTTTTTTTTTTTTTTTAAAGGAAATAAAAAAATTTTNTTTTTTTAAAGGAAATCAGAAGAATTTGCTTTAGGAGAAAAAAATCCAAATAAAATCACATGGCATTAATTATTTACTCAGCTATGAAAACCAATGCCACCACTGTTGGCTTTGGACTGGCAGTAGAAGACACTATTTCCAATGTATTATAGACACTGGGAATGGTTTAATAAAGTGCCATGTGTTCTCACGACTGTAAAGGGACTGCATTTTCATTAGCCCTTCCCAAGTGAAACCATTGTCCAAGGAACAGAGTGGGGAAAAAAAAAAAAAATCAGACTACTAATAAAGAAAGGAGAGAGGATAAGAAACAGCCATTTCTCATGTCTTAACAACACAGGGACATTACAGATGCCATGACAGGGGAAAATTGGGGAAAGCATGTCCAGGAGATGTACTAATGCACCAACACATGCCTAGCATATGTCCTCACACACAGCTAGGCACTTCTGTTGAGCACAACTGATAACTACTAAATGAAGCATGGCAAGAAGCTGAGATTTCCTTCTCTCTTCGTTTTCCTGTCCTTCCCCCCCCTTTTTTTTTTGGCTTGGTCCTGAACTTTTTTTTTTTTTTTTTTTTAAAAATACCTGCACTGAGAGTGATTATACTTGGTGGCACAATGAGGAATGACAAAAACAAAAATCACCACAGTAAAAAAAAACAAAAGCATCACCAATCTTCAAGGGCAAACTATGGAGTAGAAGGTGAGTAAATATATTACTTGCTCTACAATCTGATCCACAGAGATTTTAATGGGAGATCTGATCAAAGGGCAGAGCCGTCTGTCCTCTTGATCCTTGTGCATTGACTTCATCTTCTTCCTCTGTTGACCAAAACTGACAATATGCACTTTCTTCTTGGTCTGTTTAAAATAACACGTGGTATCCTTCACACCCACACACAGTGAAAGGAGAGAGCCAGTCCATTTCACGTTAACTTTTCCTTTCTTTTGAAGACTGTGCCCAAGTGTTGCATATTCATTACTTTGCCTGAGGTCTGTATTTCCTGGTGTGCTGTAATGGGTTCAGGACCCCAGCTGTCTGCCTGGAGATTTAGAGCACTGATATTTAATAGTAAATTATAAGGTAGAATATTTCATTTTACATTTTCTTGCTGAAGTAGCGTATTTATAATGGCATACTCTAGAGCCACTAAACAAAGATGAGAGCACATCGTTTCTGTTCACACAATACAGCCTCCTGGTTCCTGTGGTCTGGTCTTAGCCACTTACATTTTTGGATGCCAGTCTCTGTTTTTAACACATTGTTGGGTCTAACTTAAGCCACATTTCCCCTTATCTCCCAGTAACATAGTGGAGCAAACTGCAATACATTCCTAGCATGTTTATGGAAGCCAATATCCAGTCCACTTCACTAACGGAGAGACGCCTATTATAGAGGAAGAAATAACTGTGCTTAAACAAGAAGTCATTTGCTTTTATTTTCAAGACATCAGTATTACAACTTTTAAACCAAGTAATAGTGTCAGCTGAAGGAATGCTCAAGAGCAATGCCTGCAATGAGGCCAGAGACGATAGATGATCAACTCTGAGCAAAGCCACCATTTTCCCTTATGCAAAACACACAGCCAGCAATGACTTTCTGCCTCCCACCTAAAGCCAGCACAATCTCCTGACAGAAAAAAAAAAAAAAAGGTATCTCAGTCCACTCAGCACAGATTTATCCACACATTATGAAATGCAAACACAGAAGAGCCCACATCAAACTACACTAGATCCTCACAGCTCATATTGAAGCACTGACACTTCAGCAAGCACGTGCCCACTGACACCTCAGAGCCCATAATCACATGCCTCCAGACTGTTCTTCAAATACAGCGCGAAGTAATTTTCAAATGTCTGCGTGTCAGTCATTGTAGCCTTGACAGCCGGGTCCTCCCTCATGGCCTCCATCCAGCGTTGGAGCTTTGGAGCGTGACTCAAAGAGCTATGGGAAAAGAAGAGAATCTTAACAATGCAAATGGGAAATTGGGATGGCTTCAAGGAAGAAAAAGAGCTTTGGAAGTTCTATTTTACTACTTGTATTGCTTTCTCTCTCCCAGTGTAACATTCAGCTCAGAGCAAGTGCAAATGCATAACAGCTCACAGAAAACCACAGAAAACAGACCGGCATTTGGAAAGCAGGACAGTTCTTACAGAGCTTGTACACTGTGCAAAGCTGGGGGGGGAAGAGCACACTGTGCAAGATATCAGCAAGTTTCTGCTTGTGTTACTCCTGCTGCAAAAGAGAACCTACTCATCATCTCTAACCTGCTCTGAGCTGGGGACAGAGGCTTGTGCACCACTGCCTCCCTCTGGAACACTTTGTTAGTGGTGATTCTTTAACAAACCTTCACAACTCCTTCTCTCCTCCCTAAAAAAAGAAGATAAGCTGTGCAGCTTCTACTAGTCCACAACTCAGCAGCTTAATATGGAGACCCACACTATTGAAGAAATTGAGGATTCAACCAACAGACAAAATCCACTTGGACACACTTGAGAATTGTATGGCAAACTGAAAGCTTAACAGTGCAAATTGTTCTTTACATTCTTGTCTGGCACACTGACTTGAGAGTACTCTACATTCCAGTCTCCAACTCCCAAGTTCATTTAATGTGTAATTTGCCTACATAGCTCCTAACTTTTACCCAGAAAGCACCTCATCTTAATGTACAGTGGGTTCAGATCCTCAATCATTCAAATACCTTGGTAACTCTAGGCCTTTGGTCCTGTATTGCTTGTAACGTTTCCCCTTTCAATAAGGGACCACGAAGGAAATAAAGCAGGTCAGCAGTCCATCTGCATAATCCTCATCTTACAGTGCCAGGAGTTTCAATTCATTTGCAGGATTCCCTGCATCTTCCTTGTTCTTCAAGAATGATTTAGGCACCAGGATGCATCTGCTTCATACTCTTTGTCCTGACTTCAGTTGGGATAGAGTTAGTTTTCTTCCTAGTAGCTGATATAGTGCTGTATTTTAGACTTAGGATGAGAATAATGTTGACAACACACCAATGTTTCAGTTGTTACTGAGTAGCGCTTACACTAAGTCAAGGACTTCTCAGCTTCTCATACTGCCCTGCCAGCAAGGAGGCTTGCAGGTGCAGAAAAAGCTAGGAGGGGACAGAACCAGGAGAGCTGACCCAGACCCAAACCGACCAAAGGAATACACCATACCATATGACAGCATGCTGAACAATAAAACTGGGGGAAACCGGCCAGGGAGGCCACTGTCAGTCAGGGACTGGCTGAGCATCAGTTGGCAGGTGGTGAGCAATTGCATTGCGCATCACTTATTTTGTTTATTCTTCTTACTTTTTTTGGTGGTGGTTTTCTTTCCTTCCCCCCCCCCCCCCCCTTTCTTATTAAACTGTCCATAACTCAAACCGTGAGTTCTTGCACTTTTCAAATTTCTTCCCCATCCTACTGAGCAAGCAAACATCTGTGTGGTGCTTACCTGTCTGCTGCATTAAAACAACATTCATCTTCTTATTTTATCACCCATGTCCTCTTAAAAGCTCACTTCTTAGCCTTGTGTTAAACAAGCTACAACACAGTTCTGCATTGACACCATTTTCCTATGTTAACCTAACACCATGGTAAATGTAAGGATGTATCAAACATTTCCGTACTAAAATCCACTACAAAAGAGACAGATCTACTACCTACAGTAAAGCAGGGTACAGTTTATTCTTCTCAAAATAAAACCAGCCTCCTTTCCCAGCCCAGGATTTCTGAAGAGGAGCAGAATATTCCATTTCAAGCCTAAAGTTTTAGATGAAGAAATTTGAACCTAAGCCTCCATACCTCTACCCTTTTCAAATAAGGATCATTTTCATGTACCATGCAGGGATGGAGATGAAGTCCTGCATTTTGGCCACTACTGCCAAAATTATTTTTTAGGAAAACAGACCTGGAGAAAGAAGCCTTTTTACAGCAGATTCCTAAACAACTCATCTCTGGTTTAGGATCTTTAAACCTGCCCCAAAACTGTAACAAATCAAACGGTTTCTTTAGTAGACCTCAGAAGCAGCCCACTGCTTCAGTACAGATGCAAAGAATATTTATGTTGAGGCACTTCTGTACAGCCAGGCAAGGTACTCACTCCTTCAGCTGGAATGCTTCCAGGCGTTCAAACCAGGGCCAGATCATGTAGTCTATCATGGAGATGGAGTCCCCACCATAAAACACGGTGTTGCGTTGCGACAGGATCTGTGACGGACAAGAGATGACAATTACCCTCAGAATGAAAGTTCCCACCTCAGGATCCTACAGTAACAAAAAGCCCACCTCGCAGTGGGATGCAGGCATACTGAAGGGATCAGACAGGATATAATGTACGGACAGCACATTTCTCCTATGCATGCAATATCTGGTGAATCAGAGCTGGTAAGTAACACAGCTGTGATCAAGTTTAACTATTTCATATACTGTCAGTCCAGCTCTTCTCCAATGTTGGTTCAAAAACCACCACAAAGTGTTAATCCTTAGAGATCTGCAGCTTGTGCACAAAGAAAAAGCAATTTGGCTCCCACAATCTGTCATTTAGTGATTTCTTACCTGTAAAAAAAAAAAGTGATGATGACAGAAACTAATCAAATACAAAAATGCACATGCACTTCTAGAACAAAGCAAGCTAAATGCAACATCTGGGTAAAGCAGAAGACAGGTTTAGCAAGGACTTGAGTCGAAGCAGTATCAGGAAAATATTCCTAACATTACATCTGGAACTGGATTTGATTCCAGGCACAGAAGGAACAGGAAACACTACATTCAAATGCAACAGAAAGACTCCCACAGCTCAGCACGTAAAACAGCGGGATGACAAAGAATGCATGAGTACTTGCAGCAAGTTTTCCTTGTTACACTTATACTTCTGATATGTTTCAAGTGCCACGGTGATCCAAAGTTAACACACTTTAAGGAATTTCCAGATCCAAGTTTCTTCTTTTAAAAGACTAGTCCCCCTGTTTTCAGGCACTCTGGCATTTTTGAGATGCAACTCCTATGGCATTTACACCCTGCCCCTCAGCCTCCACAATCTAACAAAAACTTTTAAGCAATCCTTAAAAAAACTACCTCATGCTGTTTCAATCATCGGGTGCCTGGCAGAATACAACCTGAAACTTGCACAGTTCCACAGATAGGAGCACAGCTCCCTCTACTGGGTTGCAGCAAAGTAAATGCAGCAATGATTAAAAACACTTCCCTTCTTGAACACATCTTGTAATGGGCTAAGTATTGTTTGCGGAGCTCTGTCCCTTCTTCCCATCCTCAGTCAACCCTCAGCTGCAAGGAGGAGGAAGGTTAATTCTTCCTTAATATTTTATAGATTTGTATTTCAGGGTACTGAAATACGCTGGGTTTCCCCCAAGAACTCAGGTATCATCTGCACTACTCCAACATCAGTCTGATCAGATAGATGAGAATACTTTGAAAACAACTTTACTTCAGCAACTCAAGGGGGCAGGGAAACAGAATGCACAAGACTGTTAGCAGAAATAGCAAAATACTGGAAAATTACTGCACGCTTTGCACCAGAAGAGACATGCTGGAGAATCACTTCTTGCTCAAGCCAAACAAGCATTAGTTGTGACAGCTAAAACCACAGAAGGAATGGGTCTGTGATAAAGACAAGTCTGACAGCTATTCAGACTACTCAAGAACCACCACTGACACTAAATAGGGATTGAGAAGTTCCTAACACAAAGTCACCTGGCACTTTCTGGAGCTCTGATGAAGTTGGATTACACCACTGAAACAAAACATAGCCCAGGACTGGATTTCTGCAAAGGATGGATTACACCCCGCTCCCTCAGTCCACCGGACCCCTGCAGCCACAAGATAAGCAGGCAGAACAAAGATGAACTCTTGAAGCAAAAAGATTCAGTTTCATCACCAGTGTGTCTGCATTAATTTCAAAAGAGCTACAGCACAAATGCTTTTCAGCAGCCAGAACGTCTCAGCCCACACTGTTAGAACACGCTGCCAGGCCTCCTTAGATACATTCACCATGCTTTACATGTAAGCACTCAGCTACAATTCAAAAACCTCCTGAAGTCCACACAGTCTTCATCATACAGACAAAACTCAGATTAGCTACTTGGAATTTGCTGTATTGGTGCTGTTGTGCATCCCAGGCCAAGGGGAGTAAATTGAAAGATGGTCTACTGCTACAGCTATCAAGTAAATGAGAAGAGATCTAGCTCCAAATGCTAAAGCATGAAAGTGAAAAAACAACAGACAAATGAACACCAAACCAAAAACCAGGAGAGAGGGAGAGAATCACATAACTGCCTATCTGCTCGTTATCATGGAATGCCCTTACCTCTTCAAATTTGGCAAAGTTTCCATCAATCTCTGCTTTCACTGCTGTGACATCCTGTCCGTCTTTGAGTGCCATAACATACTTGAAAATTGCACCTGTTATCTGTAAAAAGGAGAGTTTTTAACATGCCTCTTACAATAATTCAAGGAAGTCACTCAGAGCTTAAGACATTAAGATGTTGTAAAAAAGCTGAAGTCCTTTCACAAAAATCTTTCATACTTCAGAAAAGGTAAATAAAAGCTGAAAGGAAGACCAAATGCAAATACTAATGGATTTTACTCTTAGTTCTCACTAACAAACAATGAAGAGAGGAGCATGTTTCCAGTTTGCACATACTACCAATAAAGCGGTAAGGTGCAGTCATATTCTTTTCCTGGGTACCCACTCCTGAACACCAAATGCACTGTAGTTATAAACACTTAAGGTACTTTTAAGGAAGAAATGCGCAGCCCAAGATGTGCAGGCTTTGACAGACCTGCACATTTTCTAATTCAGTAACTGCCAGAGAAGTTAGTACACAATACAGGAAGCTGCCCAGCAGAGAAGCTTAACTATATTCTCAAAGTTCATACGCATTTTTAAGATCTTGTCATTCATACAACCAATATTCACAGCTCATTTCTCACAAGACACTCGCCTGTAGTCTTTTTCCCATCACACCTATTCAGAAAGGCCTGTAAACAAATTCCCCCCTCTGCCCTTTCATCGCCCTTCCTTGTCCACTTCTCTTTGCATCTTCCATTGTTCCCTCTCCTGCTTCTTACCCAAGCTGACTTCTTTCACTTCCCAGACCCTTCAGCATACATGCTTGTACTGTCTACAGTCAGGGTATAGAGAGGTTACTTCAAGTCAGCCACAGTGCCAGCCTCCACCCCATACTGAGAGCCCACTGGCTACAGCCACCTGCTTGCCCTTGGCTGCAGGCTCTTTCAGTCAGACACTCTTCATATTCTGCATTTACACAGCACCAATACTTCCTACAGAGAGGCTCAGACTAAAATACAGTAATTGTCACTGCCTAGATCTCAAGCATTCAGCTAGTTTGGCCCATTAATATTTCCTCTATTATAGGATGCTCAAAATGCTGCCTCAATCATACGCAGTTTAACCATCTTAGCTGTCTTCCTGCATCCATGCCTTCATGTTAATTCTGGATGCAATTCAGATGCACAATGGTTTGTATGAGCTAACAGCAAGAGACTTCAAATTTCTCTGGTTATTTAAATGGTATTCCTATAAGCGAGGCCTCTCAAGAGATGAAAACAGCATTGGCAATACAGCTGCACATTTTGAAGCTCTAATAAAGAAACACAATCCCATCCTGATCACACAGTACCTTCGAGAAGTGTTCCAGAAGCATCTTCTGAAAGGCTCGCTCATATGGGTCCGAAGGCATCAGCTTTTTCCCAGGAAATGCTTCATCCAAATAGTCACAAGTGATTGGGGACTCATAGATCAGTTGGCCCTTGCTGGTCTCCAGGATAGGAACCAGCCCAAAAGGGTTCTTCTCAAAGATCCAGTCTGGTTTGTTCTTCAGATTGATGTTAATTACTTCATGGCTAAAAGAGTGAAGGAAACAAGACCCAAAAAGGTTCAGCTCCACTGCAGCCTGCTCCATACCATGGTGAAATGCAATCATTACACCTCAACAGACATAGTACTTGAGAGGCTGAATCCTCATTCTCCTGTTCCCCCTAGTCTTCCCTGAAGTTCTTTCTAGGATTAGCCATTTGACACTAAGAAATACTGCCAGGGAGCACTTCCCTTCACCAATGAAGTGCTGACTTATTGTTGTGGTTTGACCCAGCAGATAGCTAAGTCCCACACAGTTGTTCGCCTCCCCCACCCTCAACCTCTGCCCTTCCTCAAGTGGGATGGGGAAGAAAATTAGGAGAAAAATACAGTAGAACTTGTGGGTTGGGATAAAAGCGCGAGGGCTCACCACCCACTGACCGATGCCCAGCCAGTCTCCGAGCGGCAATGCCTCCCCAGCTAACTACCCTCCCTTATATTTACATGATGTCATATGGTATGGAATATCCCTTTGGTCTGTTTGGGTCAGCTGCCCTGGTCCTGTTCCCTCCCAGCTCCCTCTGCCCACCCCCCCCCCAAGCCCCCCATTGGCAGAGCAATATAAGAAGATGAGGGACTGAAATGTGGCTCTGCTCAATGCTGTCAGGTAACAAGTATAAACAATTGGTATTTTATCAGCTTGTTTTTCTTCCAGAGCCAAAACACAACCACACAGAAAGGCAACTTCTGCCTCAACTAAAAACTAAGACACTTATGTAATTAGCTTAATAAACAAGTCATTAAGTCATAAGATACACAAGCAGTCTGTGAGCACCGAATGGCAGCCCTTCCAGTCATGTTAAAAACAAAGATCAAGCACAGCATACAGCACGCTCTTATCACATGAGAGGAACTTGACTGCAAGTAAGCCACAGTTCAATTAGGAACTGCAATAGAACTTTAATCTGACTCCAGATCAAAGACCAAATCAGGACAGCATCCAGAGTACTCATCTTCGATGCCTATTGCCTTACATAGAAAAGGAGAAAAGGTATGCAGAATAAAAGCAAAACAGATACTGATTTTAAAAAAAGGAAAGAAAGAAAGAAAGAAAAGAAAGAAAACAAAAAAAGAAGAAAGAAAGAAATTACTGGAAATTTGTTTATTAGCGAAGCTTAAGTTACATTCAAGCACGACCCCAGAAAATTCCCAGTAAACCCAAAGATTTGCTAAACATGTTCAGAACAACCAAAAGGCTACCAGAAGGTACCAGAAGGTCCCTAGCACCTTAAGGCAGGGAAAAAAAAAAAAAAGAAAAAGAAAAAGAAAAAACACCTTCACTACAAAAATAGTCCAAAGACACTGAAGACAGACAGAATTAAACTGACCTGGAAGTTTTAGTACTTCCTTTTCAGAGGAAGAGAAATAAACAAAAAAGCAACTATACAACATGCATCAGAGAAGAGCAGAGAGGAAAGCATTCCCTGCGCTAAGCCGGACTGCCAGCCCAGCACTGGGTAAGGAACTGCTGGTTGGCCTGGGGCTTGGCGGCACCAGGTGGAGGACCCTGTCTGAAGCTGTAAGCCAAGAGAACACTCCTTCCCACTTAAAAACCCTGAAATAGCATGGCTATCTAGAAACAGAAACAACATGAGTAACAACTTCTATAAGCGTATTGCCTACAGGAAAGCTGGGGAGGGGCTTTTTACAAGGATAGATAATGACAGAACAAGGGGTAATGGTTATAAACTGGAAGAGGGTAGATTTAGACTGGATACAAGGAAGAAATTCTTCACTGTGAGGGTGGTGAGACACTGGAACAGGTTGCCCAGGGAAGTCGTTGATGCCCCCTCCCTGGAAGTATTCAAAGCCAGGCTGGATGGGGCTTTGGGCAACCTGGTCTAGTGGGAGGTGTCCTTGCCCATGGCAGGGGGGTTGGAACAAGATGATCTCTAAGGTCCCTTCCAACCTGAACCATTCTATGATTCTATGATTGCAACAGAGGAATAAGACATTATAGGAACATGACACTTTTCCTCCCTTAAAAAGGCTTACTACTTCCTATTGCTAAGCGGCAGTATAAAGATACCCTGAATATTCATTCTTATCTCCTAGAGTTGTTGCTGCAGCCTACATGAAAAGCAAACAACGCACTTCAAGGCCCCAGACACGCTTCCTCAGAACAGGACCAAGTGCTATTATTTCAGATGACTGGTTAAGAAAAAAAAAGAAAAAGAAAAAAAAACACCCCAAAATATAGGGTTGCTATGCATTTTTCCCCCCATAGATTTACCTTGGGCCTTTACACAGCTGACTTCACACGCAGCCTGCTTATCAAAAAGCCTGCTTCAGCAAAACTCTTCCCCACCCAAAAAAATAACAATAATTAACCCTTATAGCAAAACTACCCACAAGTTCTTCTTTTTATTACTTCAGGGATGTTTAATTAAGAGCCATTAACAACAGGCAGGTACAGGGCTGCATGTGGCCCTGGGCAGCCTGATCCAGTACCAGACCTGGAGGTTGGCGGCCCTGCCTGCAGCAGGGGGGTTGGAACTTGATGGTCCTTGGGGTCCCTTCCAACCCAGGCCATTCTGTGATTCTACGATAAGAACGGGAGCCTGAATCCCCGTGTCGGCCTCACCTGATGCCCTTGGCACGGAGAACGAGGCGCGTCCTCTGGACGAAGGGGCAGAAGCGCATGCTGTACAGCCGGATCAGCCCCTCGGGCACCGGCCCCGGGGCCGCGCTGCCTGAGGAGAGAACGGCCCCGACCGTTAGCACCGTTACAGCCGTTATCCGCCGCGCGCCGCCGCGCGAGCCGCCCGCCCGCAGCTGAGGCGAGGCCGCGGCGCCGCACGGCGCTTACCCTTGCCCAGGCTGCGAGAGTGATCCCCCGCCATGTCCCCGCGCCGTACTGCACCCCAACGCGCCGAGCTCCGCTCCGCTGCCGGCCCTGCCCACAGAGTGGGAGGAAACAGGCCCCGCAGCTGGGTTTTCAGTCAGAGCTCCCTCCGCGTCCCTCCCACGCTCCTCCCCAGAGGAGCACCTGTGGCACTGCACCGCCTATGGCCCTTCAACGTCCAACCCAACACCACCTCGAGGATAAGGAGGGTCTCCGTCTCTTTTAGCTGGAGTATTTCATGAAGAAAACCCAAGAGGAGACCACAGATAACCTAGCTGATGTGGGTGTATGCTGAATGCTAGGTTTGACCTTGCGAACACAAAGGGATTCATGCCACGTGAACTGTGGTGGAATCAGTCCACAGACAGCAAACGAGAGCCAAGCCATGGAGATCCTTCCTGTCCAGTTGAGGTGAGAGCGCTAGGGGCTTCCTTGTACCATAGTGGGAACAGGAGCTTTCTGCTTAATGTGTCTCACACAGTACCCGTGCTGACCAATGGTCGCCAAATTAAAATGTCTCCACTCCAGGGATTCCCCTCATTCCCACCAGCCTTCCAGCCAGAGCTGCACCTTCTGTGGAAACGGCGTGTTTGTAGGCACCAGAGGGCTCTGGCTGAAGGGAGGCACAGCCCAGGCCCTCCTGGTGACAGACATATCTGTCAGACCAGTCAGGGCTTGCAGAGAATCTGGAACTGTCCTGAGACCCTGTGCGTCCATGTTTGTGCAATGGGGAAGTTTTGCCCATTGGTGACTTCTAGTTTGGCTTTGTCCCTGTACAGGGCCTCAGGCATCCCCTCACAAAGAGAAGTACTTTGGTGTGATCCTTCCTGCAGGCAAACGCTGCCATGGCCACTCATAAAGCAGCCACAAACCTGACCCCATTATTCACTGATAGAGAACATGATGTTTTGTCGAGTCACTGCTGTTTGGTTGTATAACCAACAAGCAATCCCACAGCCAAAGGGAGTGGTAACTCCCTGCACAGCCCTGCCGTGCCCCAGGCAAACAGAACCTGTCTGTAAGATGCCCTTTGCCAGCAAAATAATTTTGCCCACCCTTAAAAGAACTGCATGAGGAGACTGCTGAGGGCCTGCCATTAGTACAGTTTCAGCAATGTTTTGGGTAATTTTAAAAAAAAAGAAGAAGAAAATTAATAGGAAATTTCTTTTAGTGGTTAGGCGCCTGGGCAGTCTGCTGACTTGTAACCCGGAGAAAAGCAGGCAGAAATCCAAGTGTTATAACGTTACAAGATCTGCCTGCTACAACAAGTAGATGGCACAGAGCCAGTATCTGAGAACTGCAGGGCAGTATTAGGGGGGAAAAAAGTTTCCTTATCGTGGTTCTGCATGGCATATATCACCTCTGGGGATGCTGCAGCCTCCAGTGCTGAGTGTGCAGCACAGTCTACAGCTGTGCACTGTTACAGCACAGATAAGCAGTAACTAAAGCAACTAAGAAGCTATAAATAGCATCTCTTTAGGAAAGGGAAACATGAGATGTTTGTGCTAATTCTGCTTTTAAACTACTCGGACACCCCTACTGTGCTACAGCACTAAAAGCTGTAAGTGTGCAGAGAGCTTGTAACTATGCTTCCTGCTCTTTCCAGCGGCCATCTGCTCCTCAGCTGTCTTTGAAGCTCCAGGATCGCTGTGATGGCACCCCAAGAAGGAATGCTGGGGGTGAGGTACCTCAAGATGGGAAAGCGAAGCCGCAGGAGGACAGGTACAGCTGCCTCACCATGGGAAAGGCAGCACAACATTGGAACAAGGGAAGCAAGAGCGTGTCTGGGGCAAGGGTGGCCAGAGTGAGGAATGTGCTGCCTGTATCTCTGGGCTGAATCAGGTCCACACGCGATACAGCTGCAGTGGTAATTACTGCAGTGATAATCACAGACAGAATTACCCCCGGGGCAGCGATAGGGCCACCTGCTTTGTAGGGAAAGCAGCGATAATTGCCCAGGTCGAAGGCAGCAGGTATCAGTGACTCTCACACAGAATTACCCACGGGTCAGTACCTGAGAAAGAAACGCCAGTCAGGCTCCAATGAGCTCTTTTAATTACTTTGTAATTAAGTTCACAAAGGACACAGCAGAACACCAACGACTGCGTACTTTCGGCTAACTCTGCTGGCCCTTTAAATGCCCCCACGTGTGCTCACTGGTTGGTTGCTGCAGGAGAGCAGACCAATCAGCTGTCTGCTTTCATCTTGGTCGGGGAGCTGTTTCAACTAATGGCAGCAGCCGTTCTTGTTCCTAGGAGACGGCGTAACCGGGGTGGGGATGGCGGCGGCCGGCGGGGAGCGGCGGCAGGGCAGCCCGCAGCCTGACGCCAAGGGCCCGGGGGGCCGCCGCTGCTCCTCGCCCGAGGAGGCCGCGCTGGAAGTGAGGTGGGGGCCGGCCGGGACAGTCCGCGCCGTTCGTACCTCTGCACACACCCGTCACCCCGCGGCCCCGGCGGGGCGCATGGTGTCATGTCCCCTGGCTCTCTCCTAACGTCTCCCCTGGGTCTCTCCTGACCCAGCTCAGTCCCGGGCAGTTGTCGGACAGGATTGCCTGTCTGGCAGGGAAAGGAGGGAGAATGTTGCTCTAGGTCTATGTCAGAGTGGCAGGTAGTGAGGTAGTGGGAGGAGAGGGGGAAAGAAGCATTTGCTTAGCAGCCTACAACTGGGACTGTGCTCCTGGTGGGTTTGCATTAAACGTAGGATTTGCATGAAATTTACCTCCCATAGCACAGGGAGGTTCTGAAAATAGGAGTATGCAACCCTGGCTAGGTTTAAGCTGGAGCCTGATGGGTTAAGAAGTGTGGCATGACTTGCCTATCTTGCCTGCCTTCCTGTTCTGGCAGCACAAGATCCTGATAAACTCCTGGTGCCAGCTTTTCCTTGCCCTTTTTTTTTTTTTTTTTTTAACTTATTAAAGAACTTTTAAAACATATAACTTACAAAGCTTATTAACTTATTAAAAAGCGAAAAGCTTCAATCTTAAACATTCTGATACTTGCAGAGTAAAGAAAAGCTGTCCTCTGAGGCATGTCATTGCAGGTCTGAGGAGATCCCTTGTGCAAACTGGTTTCACTTGGAAGAGCTGTGATCCAGCTGTTCTGCTTTGTGAAAAATACCATTATTAAATGAAAACATCCAAAGTCTGTTTCCATAAAATAGAAACATTGAAAATTTGCCTTTCTTTTTTGCGTTCTAAATTACTCTTAGCAGTGTTAGCATGCATATCAGCTTTAAAAGAAAGTCACCAAAATCACTTTGCCATGGGAAATGAGAATACTATGCTTAGTGTTTTCAAAAAACACAGAGCTTTGACAAAACTTGAGGTTTAGTATAGAGCTCTATTTTGAATGAACTAGTGTTTTTCAGTGGCAAAATGCTGTTGGAGATTTCCAAGTCCATCTGGTTGGTCCATCTACTTTTCACCAGCCAGCAAAGTGTGTCACTGAAATGCAAATCCTTGTCCTTGTGAACCTTTCCCAATTACGTAAATATGATAAATGGTGCAATCATCCCATTAATTCATCCCTGCATACGTATTTTCTAGAATTTGTTTTACTTCTGCAAACAGAAGTTGACAATACTGTATTTTCACTGATTCAGATCTAGTGCAGGAGAAAAGCACGGAGCTGGTCCCATGATCGTGTTCACAAAGGTCTGCTGTGTGCCATGGCAGCTCACATGTCTCGTGTTTGCGTAAAAGGGCTGGAAAAACACTCATCAGCTGCAATGCCTGCACTTTGTTGCCGTGGCATTCAGTTAATTTGCAGGAATACGTGGTCAGCACGTTCCCACTACTCTGCCTACACTTGTTCCTCTGGTGTGTAGCAGAAGAGGCCAAGGGTAGAAACTGCCGAGAAAAGATCATCAGAGAAGTTATTGCTGGGCATATATACCTTAAAGAGTAGTCATTAAAGGATGTTCTTAACTAGGAGAGCCCTGAGGCTGTAGTGTAACCTGACCAAGTACAGGAGATCAGCAGTTGAACTGGTGTTAAGGCTGAGTTGTGCTCATGAAAGGAGCATAAAAATGCTGCTTGCAATTGCAGAGGGCAAAGATCTCTTCTAGCCCACTGTTGTTATCTGGAAGAGGATAAAAGATGGAAAGTTTTTGAGTGGAAATCAGAAGGGGCAGCACTAACAGCAGCATTGTAGACAGAGGATGGTGATACACTGCAGAAGTGTTGCCATGGTACTGCCAGGCTAAGCTGTGGCTCAGTCATACATCTTCACTTAGTGGTAAATGCAAACTCCTGTGATAAGGGGATGCTGATGTTTATTCATGCCTTTTCTGAAAGGCAAAAACCTCTGCAGCCAATTATGAATTAGCTGATGCATTGTAATTTCATGACTTCAGTACTTTATTTCAGTCTCTGTGTAACACAAGCCTGTTTACACTCCCTTTTCCACAGTCTTTTGAGAAATACATCTGTGACTAATGTTTTAACACCAACTTATTCTTTCTTAAGCTGGGTTCAGGGATTCTCGAACAAGAACTTTGGCTTTATCAACAATCAAACTGTGTGCTACCCTTGTGGTAATTACATCCTCTTCTTGGACATTAAAACAAAGACGACGACAGCACTGCAGTGTCAGACTGGCCAGGTGGGAGCCTTTGCAGTGAACACCAACAGTGGAGTGGTGGCCTTTTCAGATCGGAAGCTGAATCCTGTCATATATATCTACAAGTTTCCAGAACTGAATAAACTGACAGAATTAAAAGGTAGTGGTGTGGTAACCCTCTTTGTCACCATTTCATTAGACCGATGCTTTAAACAGTCTCTTTCTGAAGGTCTTTTGTTCTGTTTTGTTTGTGTAATGCTTGAGAAACTGCAACAGGAAACTTTCTAGTGACAAAAAGTGCAGAAAGTAATGCAAAGAATTTTCCACTGCACTGCTTTCCAGTGAGGAATATGACAATATGACAATATGACAATTCCATTTCATTCCATGAAATTATAAGGGGAAAATAAATGGAATGAAATGGAATTAATTACAGGAAAATGTAGTCTGAATAACAACAAAAAAAATCATATTGCAGTAGGCTTCCAAGCAGACTGCTGAGGTGATCTGACATTGGGACATACTAGCTATGAGAAGAATTACTGTTCTTATGGTTCAAGTCTGGAGTCTGTGCTCTAATATGTATTTTTTGCTGTTCCATAGTATTTCTGTCTTTCATTAAGTTGCTTACCCTATCCATGTTTCGGTTTCCTTGCCATTTAAGTGAGGATCATACTACTTCCTTACCTCACGTAGATGAATGAAATCGACTACAAAAGATTTCCAGGTACCGGGGGAAAAAGCACTTTACAATTCAAGGTATTAGTCAAGTAAATTGAAAAAAAATCCCCAACAGTGATACTTACTGAATATTTTTATGACCTAATCAAAACAATGTGATGTGAGCAAAGGAATCACAGCACTGAAGAATGTCTTTTAAGAAGTAAATTGGGTATAAAGGAACTGACAAGAAACCTTTATCTGCTGTAGTACACCATGAAGTCTGAGGCAATTAGAAGTCATGTTCTTTATTTTTGCATTTTAGGTCAGGTTCAGTTGGACTACACCTTACTTGCATTTAGTTTCAAGGGCCCATATCTAGCCAGTTACTCTTCACTTCCAGACTTTGTTCTTTCAATATGGTAAGAGTAAAAAAAACTCTGATACATTTGCATTTAATTAATATTTTTATATGTGTGCTGTCTTAGCATAAATTAAAGTGACAAATTTGAAAGATAAACTGGTTGCCTTCTTCTCACTTTTGTTTTTTGTTTTTTAATTATTATGACAGATCGTTGTTTGCAAACTTCTTGTGCCAAATTTGCTGTTTTTTCTTCCTAACACTGGTCAGAATGACTTACTTTGCCATAGCTATCTTCTGGCTTCTTCAGTTTTATCTATTTATTTATTTTGGAGTGCTTCTGAAGACTTCAGCATCAGTTAATTATCTATTCACCTTTGGAAGTTGAATATCATGCTATTTGTGAAAGAAAGTTGGTGGTTGAAAACAGGAAAGGAGTTCTAAAGCTGATTTCTACTTTTTTGTCCCGCTCAATATTCCTCTTAATTACTTGTGCTTGATCTTAGTTCTGTCTTACAGCTGGGCTCAGTGATTGCTTTACCATGCATCATGGGGTTAGATCATTATTTTCATCATTGCCATTAAAGGAATGTTATATGATACAGTGGAGGTATAGAACATTAAAATATGTATTTTTTTAATTGTTCTGTAAACAATTGCTTCCATAGCCAGTGAGCTTCTACCTACGGTTTAGTCTGAGCACTTTTTCAAATCAAATGAGGAGGGTAGAATAATGTAATAAGGGGAGGGCAAGCAAGAACAAGTAAGGAATACTCTGTATACTCTCAATGCAATGATGACCTTCTTAGTTCTTGTACAACAGTTAGAGAAAAGGCAGAAACTCCTGTAACTCCAGAATGTTCGTAGTGGTATTGATACTATTACTGATGCCTTTCTTATCCCTTACAAAGAAGAATAGTGTTTGCTATAAGCTCTGTCCATACAGTGTGCTTCAGGAAGGGTGTCTGTTTGTATCACAGCAGAAACCAAGAGAGGCCCTGGCCTGAAGAGTTCACGTTCGTCACTTGCAGAAACAATATGCATGGCCTAATGTATTCATGCACTTAAACAAAAATCTGCTGTCTTGAAAGACTACCCTAGATTATCCCTAAAATGTAAACATCTAGAAAATTTTAAATGCTTTAAAATAGTGGCAATTTCCAAGGCCAAACAATGTCAACAGTTTTGAATAAGCACAAGTTTGACTCTTGGCATCTAATTGTCAGAAGAGAACAATCCTCAGTTCCAGTCAGAAAGAATTTAATAATAAAATAGAATCCCCTTACAACATCAAACTTAGAATTTATAATAGCTTGAACAGAGGTGTGTGAATTCACTATTAGATCAAGATCTTATTTTTTGCAATTAGATTATGTTGTGCATTCACTGTAGATATTTGTACAGCAGAAAGAATTCACAGTGTTTAGCATCATTAACATCAGTACAATATAATTGCACAATTCCTGTTTTTTAAGCAGATAGAATAACAGGTATAAGAGATGCTTTGAAAGTTAACTCAGTCTCAAAACAGACAAAGCTTATGAATAACTATAAGCAACCTTTTGTATATGATTTTATTCCTAGATCTTTATTCTTTTCTGTTTGAAGGAGAGGCTCAGTGCCAGATTCTTTTTCAGATATGTATACCATGGGGTTTTTTTGATCTTAATAAATTATCTACTCTAAGAGTGCTGGCACTATCTGCTAGGTACAAGATGAGAACATACTGACATCTTCGGAGAGAGCTCTATACTGCTATCTTTTAAAGTCAGAATTGCAGCTTACAGCTTTCTGTAATATTAATGAGTGTTAGTGCTTAAGTGTGAAAACTAATTTTTTGCATATGCTATCAATATTAATAATTGTCTTGCATCCTAATCAGTTTCTGAGAGTAAATTTTTTACAAACCATAACAACAGGATTATACTAAATCCATTTACAGCACTGTGTGCATTTTAGTTTTCTTCATCCCAGCAGTAATGAGAAATACAAAAGCTATAAATATTATTTAGATTAACAGTCAGATATATTGCCCAAGGTACTAAGAAACAATTTTAACCGTTTTCTTTGAATTATGGTAATCAGTTATTGGACAGCTCCTAAAAATGCAAATACAGTCAAGAACTAATCTGGATAATGGAGAAATATGCAAATTAGAGTGTGAGACTATAAAGTAGGCTACAGCAGACAAAAGAATAGTCAGGGGAAAGCATATTCCTGGACTAGTGTCAGCTGTATGTAACAGCCTCCACAAGTTCTGCACTGTTTTGTCCTCAAGCTAGTTAATGCAGCTGTAGTTTGTATGCCTGCATTCACAACACAATTATAGAACGACCTAAGTATTTCACTGATAGATAATTAAGGGCTGAATGAGTTTCTTAATTACAGTACCTTCCAATTGCAAGCATTGTAATAATTACTTTACAGATTGGAAAACAAGGCTGAGGTCTGGGGTCCTGAAGAGTTTCTTGTCCATTCAGTTAGTCAGTGACAGAACTGGGGGAAAAAATACTTATTTCTGCCTCTTGCTTTTTTCACAGAAGGAAATGCTTGGTAATGTTTCTGGAATGCCTGTTTTCAAAATTCATTTACTTTCATTCTCTTTGCAGCACTACTCATTTTATATGTGGTTAATTAACCACATCCTTTTCATTCTCAGGAGAACCTAGCTTCTCTGACAGCATAGGTTTGGTTTTTTTGTGTCAGGGAGTATTTCTTTGCGTATCTTGATCAGAATGTCAGTCAGAATCACATCCATATACTTGACTTGAATGTTTTTGACTTCTTTAGTGAACTTGATTTTTGTTTACTCTCCTTAATGAAGGAACTGGCAGGAAAGTATCCTCCTGTGCAGTGAGTCTCAGCCAGGAGTACCAGCAACCTCTTTAAGTTTTAATCCCGTGAACTGGCAACAACTGTGCTTTGTTAATGAGAGCTCCATTACTATCTGGCATATTGAAAGAAACGATGACGAGCATTACCTTATGCGAAAGTAAGTGGAACACCTTTCAAATTAAAAGAAAAATATGGAAGTATATTTTAACAGCTGAGACTAGCAACCTACATCTGTTCACAAAGAACTTAGTCCAGTTCAGTATGCCTAGCAATTATAATCAGTAAGTGTTAAATCACAACCAGTGTGAATCTATCTGGTTGATCGAGTCAATTGAATATATGATTTAATTTCTTAATGCTCACGTGTCCCAGTTATGCACACAGTTGAAGCTAATATTAATCAGCGTTTTTGGTAGCTGTCTCTATTAAAAGCTGCCTAATTGCATTAATGTGTGCCCCGATTGCTCTCCCATTCCTGCAAGTGGTAATGTTGAACACTGACTGGGAGCATGCGTTGCTTTTGTGTCTATGAAACTGCCAGACATGGATCAAGTTGCTTTCTAGTAGGCACAGTTAAACAGTATGTAGTTGTAATCACAGATTGTGCCAAAAACAGTATCAGTTTTCTGTGTGATTTCCAGCTTGTGTGGCCAATTTACAGATGCAATTCGCGGAGCACAGCAAATCCAGATTTATGCTAATATCTTTTTTGAGGCTGATCTAGGAACAGGTGGGCTCATATGCATTATTCAAGATGGAGACCTCAAAGCATAGCACACACGCTGTTGCAGTGGCAACTATTCCACAATTCACAACAGCATATTTAATCTCATTAACTATGACTATAACCAATATATTATCACTGATATCACTGACATGTTTATACTAAATTAAGACAAGGCCTTAATTTGAGATCTGAAAACTGATCTTTTTTATGC
The DNA here is from genome assembly GCA_013396635.1 of Penelope pileata. Taxonomy (NCBI): domain Eukaryota; kingdom Metazoa; phylum Chordata; class Aves; order Galliformes; family Cracidae; genus Penelope; species Penelope pileata. The sequence continues at coordinate 1,817,884 of WBMW01003333.1, forward strand.
CTTTTGTCATTATAGAGTACACATGTATGAAAATACCTATATACTCATTTTTCTTCGCTTATCATTCCATTCCATAGAGGATAAGCCTCCACTGAGAATTTATATTTTACATAACATTTTTCCAAATCATAAATTAACATTGGGTTAAATTAACTATAAAATATAAAACTATATATATATAAAACTATATATATATATAACTATAAAATTAACTATAGGATCCTCACTTCCTGCATTATAACAGCCATTCATATGCTGATTACCAGAATGCAACAGGTGAATACTGCTGCTACTTTTTTTACAGCATCATTAAACTTTTTCCAAATAAACTTTAAGCTTGAATCTTCATAGCTTGTGCAAGTTAGGTATGTGACATTATTAATCCTATTTAATAAAGAAATAGCAAGATAGAATAGTTATTTGTCCAAGGCAATAAGAAAAGACTATGAGCTAGAGGGTGGCAGTCCAGTTCTGCCAATTAGGAACCTCTTTTGTAGTAAAACTACCATTACTTTTCAGTGAAAAAGTACATGTCACGTAGAATGATTCTGTACAACAGTTTTCCCTTGCTGTTGCTGAAGTAAAGCCCATTAACTGGGTTGATGTCTTGTTTCGAAAACGTGCTTCCCAGTTTTCTATCAGCATTTACTATTTGTAATATTCCTCCATCTCAGACAGTGTCTCTTGCTTTTTTCACAGCCCTGTGAAGCTCCCTGATGGGCAAGGTTCTCTGAGACATCATAAGGATTTGTTTTTCCCATATTCTTGTGATGAAGATCTCCACCATGGCCCTATTATGCCAGTTTCAGCTATTGCTGGACTGGTAGGAGATGAAGCAGAAACATTCATGGTAGCTACTCATTTTATCCATTTACTATTTCAAGTCATGATGGGTTTTATGCACTTAGATATTAATAAATTAATAATCATAATGCCTGTTAAACAGGCACAACCCAGTGAATTTATTTGTTTCAATGATGTTTTGAAATCCGTTTTGACCGGAGTTTCACAAGGCGTGCTGCTGCTGCACAGAACAGTAAAATGCAGAGATTTCTGACACATGTCCTGGCATAGCAATGTATCTGTGTGTTGGAGGTACTGATATCTATTCCAGGGGCAGTAACAGCATGCCAGCATTTAACCATACCCAAGCTAATGAGACCTGTTGAAACCCTGAAGACCTATTCCCATGCTAAACTGATAATAACCTTCAGGTATCTTTATTTCACTTTGGGTTTTTTTTCTCTTCTTGAGTCTTAAAGTATCTCAAGCTATGGAAGCATTGAAGGCAGACAGCAGCCTCTGCTTTTGGAATACATTCCCATACCATTAACAATGCCTGATCTGCCAATCTGCCGTGATTGTGTTTGATCGTTTATTTGTTAGCCTCCCTTGAGAAGTCCCTTATGAGATACTTCAGAAGAGTTGTCATTTTGTTTGAAATTTACTTTCACCTGATTGCTAACTAGAAGCAACTGCCAGTTAAACATTTAATTTGCAAATCTGGGATTCTCTTCTAAGATTAAGAGCACAATTTTCTGTTTGATAGCTTGTGCTGTATGTATGATACAGAAACTACTGTGCATAGGATGATACTGACATTAAGTATGAGTTCTGTGTTATCAGATCAATATACCACAGGTTTCTGCAATAAACTGTTATCATAAAGCAGAAAACAAAAAATGAAAATGAGAAATTGTTTTCCTGACCTAACCCTCTTCTACATGGCATTTGCAGAGGTTTTTGACTGTATCTCCAGATGTCCTTGGTTTTCAGGCAATCAATAACTACAAACATCCTCTACTGATTCTGATTACACGAGCTGGTTTTATTTCAAATCACTTAGAACATGGAAAATAAAAATGAAATATGTTCATAAGAATCATTGCCTTTTTCTTCTGCCTTGCTGCCTCACATAGTATGTGCAGCTCCTGATCTGCAAAAAGCACTTTGTTCTTTAGCCTATAAAGTGAGCTATGAGAGGGAAAAAGAAACAACATACTAGGTCTGTGAGGCTTAAAAGAATTTGTTCTTGTATGGAAACTGTTCATTCATCAAGATCAAATACTCCTCTGTGGAGAACTATAGATACAATTCTAAGATTTCAGCAAAACCATGTAAAGAATTAAGACCTTGTGATTTCTGTTACCATTCACATCCCTGTTATTTCCGGCTCTGTTTTGGAATTCAGCACAGTCACTGCACCCTCTCCCAGAATGGAAGGTATGGTTTTGGCAAAGCAATTCTTGCATGACCTATCACTCATACTCCATGATTCCTTGGAGGCAGTAGCACAATTGTAAGGCATCTGTGACAAGCAAATAAGAAAAGCAAGTCTGCTGCAAGTGCACTTGTTTGCTTCTTTGTTAGGGGTCCATGCTCTGGAGCGAGATATTGAGGCTAGATGTGTACCAGAGCGTAACCACAACGGGGCAGCAGAGTGAAAGGAACTGAAAGATCCCAAAGCTTTCAATCTTTTTTCTTGCATTTATACCGATGGGTTTTTTTCAGTAGTTCTTATGGTTATGACCTGAGATTTATGAATTTATTTTGCAGTGACCAGCCCACTTGAATCCACTTCATTCCAAGTAACAATTATATTCCACTGTCTTTTTATAATACATTTTACGACAAGGATACATCATGGACATTTTTCTCTGGAGAGCTGCTACTCAAAAGTGACAGAAGTTCAAAAAAAGACTGCATTATTATTATGCACCACTGTACTAATGCACAGTTCAAGAATCAACCTCATTTTGAATTTACATAATCTTACCATAGGATTAGCATATTTTGTCTAGTTTGAAAGGCAATCATGACAGCAGGTACAAGGGAACATTACAGAAGTTGTCTTTACAGAGGAAGCTTCTGATTCACAGCAGTTCAGTTATACCTTGCCAAAGATTTGTGCTGTTCAAGCCTTGTAAAATCAGGGAAAATGCCTATATTAAATGTTTCTCTGGGTGATGTATAATCCCATCCTGCTATAGATTTATTAGTTTGTCCTATTTGATTATTCAAAATGCTTTGTAGGCATAAATAAAGAGTAAGTTACCTATCCAGAATCAAATAGCAAGTCCTTGGCATATTTTACTGATGAAATCTAGATACGTATGAATCTCTGTTCTATGCTTTCATCACAAGTGCATCTGTATTTTCTCTTTTTATAGAACCTTTAGTGAGGCAGCAAGTGTTTTATAGAGTTATGGACTCTTATTTTTTTTGTCCATCATGTTCAGTATCAGTATCTTGTTCTTCACTGCTTCGGCTCTCTGAATCTTTTCTTTTGAATGTTCTCATGGGGTGTGTTTTCTGTTTTTTCACTGAATCTGCTTCTATCTGGTTCTTTCTATCAGGATATTTATATAACCCCTATTACTGTTTTATCTGAACAGGTCACAGTCTTTAATAATATTTGGTGGAGAGGTACTGTTGGTCCTGTTTTATGGATGACAGATTTATGAGATTTGTTTTAGAGAAATGAAATTCAAGGCATATGGTATGTCTATGGCAGGGATATTTCTAGAACTAATTTATAGATGACACACAGATTGACAGAGCTGTTTTTCAGACCAATTTTGTTATATGACAAGAAGAGCTATTCAAACAAAGTGCATTTTAATTCTACCAAGAATGCAAGACAACAGGATGAAGGAAAAAAAAAATGCAAGTAATGTCTACAAATACAAAGATTGTTCTGAAAAGCAATTTGAAAGATGTTTGTCAGAGTGAGGTCATAGTGGGTAACCATTTAAATTGGGGCTCCCAGTGCTATTCTTGTGTAAAAACAGAAAACAAAACTAAACTAAAAACACAGAAAACACCGATTGATCTTTTATCATTTCATCATAATTTTATCACTAAAAATTGGAGATTACCTAGTTATGGTGGGTTAGTATCTTTGTTAGATACCAGAGGGATTTCCAAGCCAGAAGACAAAAAAGTGCTGGATAATAAATCCAGAAAAAAAAAAAAAAANACTTTTAATGGAAATTTAATTCATTGTTTATACAAGCTTCTAGGGAGAGATGTGAGTTCTCCACCTGTGTCACCAGACATCAGTTTTTCTGGAAGACGTTCTTGTTTCTCAAGTTCTTGGTCTCAGTGAATTGATGACTGCATAAAATAAAGTCAGACTCTATGAGATAATGAACTTTTCTTAGCCTTAAAATGTACATAACTACACAGATATTTGCCAATTGTTAATTGAACTGGTTTGTTTTTGTATTGAAGCCTAGAACTGATATTAAGCCTTCATTGCATCCTACTGCCCACTGCTGGACTTCAAACTCTGACATTTACCTGGGCTGTAAAGAAGGATATATTTTGGCAATTGATGCTGACACATGCAGTGCTTCTATTATTCAACAAAAACCTCTACCTGGTAAGAAATAACTGTGTTGTATGTTTTATTCATGTAGGGAGGAAGTCAGGTAGGAAAGTGAAAGCTTTTTTTCCCTTTCTTCTCCTATTTTGTATACAGAAGTTGTAAAGCTGTATGGCTCTAGCCATATAAAAAACATTGTTCTTCTATTAATAAGGTAAACATTTTAGAATTTCTGTTGAACTTCTAAGTAAGTGAGTTTCTTTAGCACCCTTAATCAACATACATTTTTTTCAGGCAAGAAAAAAAGACAGAAAAGCTCTAAATACATTGAAATTGTTCGATAAAATGAACAAGACCCATATCTTATTAACAGCCCTATTAGATTAACATCAAACTATTAATATACCAACTATACACAGTCCTTTTACTGCTAGTTAAGTACCAATTTGATCTTTACTGAATTTAATATGAAGTTTCTCAATATAATTCCTTAAGGTCAGCTGTTACATAAACAATGTTCAATGGAAACAAGTCTGTAAAGACTGTCAGGCATTATTGTAGAAATTATGAAGCACAGAGAGGAAGCAGAAGATGCCTCTGACTTAAAGCCATTTGCTTTTAAATCATTCTAGAATGCTAGGCATGCATCTCTCAGAGTGATTGCAACTTGCTGAGGTAACTTCTCTCCCCTGTATATATTCCTATCTGTCTTTTTTTCATGGAGACCTTTGGCACACTGCTGAGTGAAGTTTTCTGACAACAGCAGCTTTGTGTCCTGTCCTAAAACTGTAACAGAATTGTCTGTATTCACATTTATGTTGAAGCTTCTATGTAATTTAAAACAGTTAAATTGAAATCTGTTTCTGTTTAGCAGTATACTTAAGTGCATGTCCAGCTTTAAGTGCTTCCTTTTACAGCTGTCAGCTGACCCCACAGAAGGATTGTGCCTTCTTATTTGCACAAATGACAGAAATGATTAATTTTGGGAAAGAAAACACATTTTTGTTTCCATATACTGAACTCAGCCTTTTGTTCTGTAGACTGGAATGCAACTGACTTTTAGTGCAATATTGACATATAACCGATGTTGACAATATAAATTGTTTTCTTTTGTGCAGAACACTTGCGTAAAGTATCGGACCTCATGGCATTTGTTCATAGAGAAGTACAGAGAAAGAAAGGTATTTCTACATTCAAATTAAGCTAATAGATTTTTAGGCAGCACCAGTGATGGCTGAGAGCAATAGTATGTGAGTACAGATGGAAGCTTCTAGTTAGAAGACATCAGATCACACTGGCCTCTACAGATTGATGGCAGTCATCTTCATATGTACGTGATAAATAACTAATGGGTTTTGTGCTAAAACCAAATGAATCGCCTCAGGAAAAACAGTGACAGCAAAATTATTTCTGTTCATTCTAATTTAAATCAGAATAAGTGATGTTAGAGTAGGTTCCCCATGGCTTAATTTTAGTAACATTTTTATAGAACTGCAGTAATTTGTAATTAAGTTGAATTAGGATTTAGGGGCTTGTTTCAAACACTTTGTTTTGAGCTCCATAGTACAAAAAAGATATTTCCATCAGCACAAGGCCACGAAGATTATTGTAGAGTGTGAATACGTGACATAGAAAGATGGGCAGGGAACTATGTTCATCTTGAAAGAAAGAGGGATCTCATTATTGTTTCAGCTACCTGATGAAAGATGACAGAGAAGATGGAAGCAGACAGGCAAAGGATATAGTTGACACCAGCAGAAATTCTGAGTAGATAATAGGAAAAATATATGTGTATATCAAACCAAAAGTAGTCAGACATTGAGACAGTTTGCCCAAAGAAGCCATAGAATTTGTATTCTTAGGATATTCATACATCAGATGGATATTACTGGATATTACTCTGGACAACATGCTCTAACTTTGAAGTTGTGTCTCAGTTTGAGTTGGCTCTGTGTGGAATGGGAAGGTGGGTGTATCAGAGTACTTCTAGGGTCTGTTCCAAACTAAATGATTGTATGGGTCTGTTATTGAAAAACTTGCTGTATTGATCTTTGTAGCTATTCAGTAACATTTATGCAATCAAACAATTTCCCTAATCAGTTTCTAGATCATTGGGCCACTGTAGCATTGTCACTTCAAATTATGTATACCAACTTTCTCACAGCAAAAAAGTCCAAGGATTATATAGCCAACAGAATATTTTTACACTCAAATAGTAAATTCTCCCATATTTAAAGCTGAGACATACAGTTGCAATGAATGAAATTTTGTGTTTTATGTTGGTCTTGTGCTCTTAGGTCACCTACCAAAGACTATGCGAAGAACAGTTGTGATTACCATGGCGTTTTGTGAGGGTGGACTGTACACAGCTGGAAATGTAAGGCATCCTTTGTGATCTTAACTTATTAATATGGTATGAAAATCAAAGAATATTCAAATGAAATAAGTTTACAGAATTCTCTATAAAGACAGGAGCTAGAAAAAAAGTGGAGGGTTGTAGAATTGTAACAGTCCTCTCTGGCATTGTTTGTTCCTTGTTAAGGCTTGAGACAAGAAATCAGAAGGGAGCAGGGTGGGAAGAGATTCCAGTTTTGTAGTCAAGAGACAAAAAAGGATAATCCGATTTTTAGAAAATGACAGCATTCTAGAGGAAAAGAAAAGAAAGATGAACATAAAACAGGAAAGCAGAGAAAATGGCCAAGAGAATGCCCTAATTATTTTGTGCAAAATCTTCTTCACTTTTTAACCCAAACCATGGTGCCATTGTTCATTACTGCTTATGAATAGAAACAATTTTTATACTATCTCAAAAAAACCCCAACAGTGTGAAATCTTAAGTATTAACTGGTGGGTCTGTTCTTGCCAAACATGGACTGTCACTAAGACTTGTATTAAGGAACACTTTCATTTTTCAGTGGATTTATTATTCAAGGAAGGAATCCTCTGAGTGTAGACAGACCAAAGGCAAACCAGACTTTCAGTGATGCTATACAGATAAAAACTGTTACTTTAGAGGTGTTCAGAAGTTCTGTTGAGTTGTTAATTTTGCCAGGGTGAACTAGGATGAATGGCATAGATCTGATGTAGATTTGAACTTTTCTGCACAGGAGGGCATTCTATACTGTTATGACATCAGAGATCTCCAGTATGAGATGAAAATCTGTGCTCACATCTTGCAACCTATATCCACCCTCATTTTCTCTCCTGATTATTCAATACTTTTGATTGTTACTGATCAGGTATAGTATTTGAGATAATACCATCCTGTAACGGGATATTGCTGTGATCCTATATATGTGTTTGCTGATACTACTAATATGAAACATCCATAATTCAATCCCACAAGCCAAAAAAATTATACCAGCAATAAACTTAGTCCATGCAGCATTTTTAACAAAAGATTGGAAAGACTTTTAATAAAGCACAGTGCAGTTGTCTTCTACAGATGATGGACAGTTGTTACCTAATCACTCAACAAAAATACTTGGTTTTGTACAGTGGTTCAGCGTCTCCAGTGTGTCCAGGCCATGCGGGACCTACTGTGCATGAGCTCTATGCTTAATGTATGCCTGCACAGTAACAAAAATGTTGCTTGGGTACATCAGATTTACTGTGGTAATGCAGCAGCATTGTTCTGCGCACTCATGTTGAATTTGTCTGGCAATCCAGTCCGAGGTCCTTCTTTGACCAGCCTCAAGTTACACCTATTTTTCTAGACTCTTAATCATTTAAATTGGGATGTTTAAAGCTCTTCAAATATTTCTGTACGTTTTGTTTTGTGGGGAATAGGTGTAAGGTGGACCCATTACAGCAGAAGAGAGAAATGAAGAAATTATAAATCAGGATTTCTGTTACTGTGTTGAATTTCTGAGTTCAGGGTGGCAATGCCATGTTAACTTGGGTCAAACCTTCTCTGATTTGATTCTCCTTGTGTAAAATGAGTAGAGCACTTCTAAATTCTTTGTCAATATTAGTTATAAATTGTTCCTAAGAGGCTCTGAGTTCTTACAAAAACGTCTCTTAAAACATGCTATTTATAATTTGTATTTTGTGTTGGTTTAGAATATTTATTGATACTTGTAGCAGGATGAAATAGGGTGTTTTTAATTATTTTACTAAAGCAATTTTGAGGAAAAAAAGACTTCTTGAAATTCTGTCTAACTGGATCACTAACAAGTGATCTGCTAGTATAGGTTAATAAAATCTGCAAAATTCAGCTGAACTCTACTGGGCACTTCTTAGCTTAGTTTAGAATCAAATAAAAACCTTTAAAGAATGAAGCACAAGAAAATGGGTGGTTTTGCTGAAGTGTTTGAAAGCTTTTAATGAGAAGTTTCATAGCCCCGTGATGGATTAGTTCTTTTCATTTGTCAGGGGACAATCTATACATATGAACCTGCCGACAGTAAAGAAGCTGTCAAACTCTTGGATGCATTTGGCAGTTGTTTGCTGGCAGCTGATTTTCTTACTCCAGGAGACAAGTACTGTGTGGTAAGAAATGGCATTCTTTGTTATATATAAGTGGTTTTTTTCAGTTAACCAATGTATTGCTAAGGCACAAAACCAACAGCCTTACAGAGACTGAGACTGTCCTGATTTTGCCACAGTGATGTAACTACCAATTTAAAGAAGTAAATGGGATTAATTCAGGTATAGCCTATAAAAAGGTCAGAACGTGCCCTAGAATGCTGGGTGGATAATTCACAGATTCCTAAAATGTCATCCTGGTCTGATTTGTCCCCAGGCCACGAATTCTTCATGTAGGCTTTTATAGAAACACTGAAGTCTTAAGTTTGTTGAGTCTGTTTGTTTGTTGTTAGCACAGGAATTATACATTTTATTTGCCTCAGAATAAGTAATGTGAGGATTGATTGGCCTGTAGCAGTACTTTACTGTGGAATTATACATTGTCTGGACTTAAGAAGATCAAACATAATTATGATATCCATCAATTTTTCACACGAGAAAGCGAAGACTGCCCCCTGAGGACTTTCCTATGCAAAGAAAACTCTAAGCTTTTCTTTTTTTACTGCTGACTGAATGGGGGAAGACTAGTATTGATCAAGGTTATGTTTTGCCCTGTATTATCTCATTCTGCTTAAAGACCATTCCTATAGTTGCAGCAATTCACAAAAATTATCAAACATTTTGTTTATCCTTGCAGCAACTATACTTACAGTAAAAGCAAGATCATTCCAAGCAAAACTAGGAATCCTTGATCTGCTACACTCAGACATTAACTGTATTTATTTTCTATAGAGGATCACTAGTTACTTCCAGACTATTTGGTTATTCCACCCCCTTCTGACTACGTTTTTCTCTGTTCAAGTCTGCAACAATTTCAGGTAAAGTACAAGTTTGTCTCCTGGAAAATGGGACTTGCCTCAGCACTCTACACCTTGATATTGAGGTACATACATAACTGGGAGCTTGTGTTGTGACAAATACTAAAAATTTTCATTTTTAGTATTTTCGTTTTGTAGCAAAGTATTCCACAAAATTGGATCAGCCCGTTTTGAGAAAAGCTAAGTAGCGTCTTCAAACAACAAATAAAAGACTTTTGAAGGATTATATTTCAGAACGTTTCCTTGAGATAATCACAAATTTAACTCAGGGAGAAAGCAGAGAAAGCATTTCAGTGGATGTCCTAGTGATCTTTAAGCATATATTTGTAAATAGGTTGAATCTAAATTTGTATGGTTTTACTTTATTAAATTTGTATTTTTAATGAGTGTCAGAACTGACAGGAAATGTTTCAAGTATATAAAAACTCAATATCTTGACTGATGTAACAAGTAAATTTTAGGAAATGGGTTGATAAAGTATTTCATACTGTTACTGCTTTGTCCTGATTTAAGATGTAGTCAAGTCCTGAAAAATCCTGTGGATTTTTTCCAGAGGAACAGAGAATTAAACTCTGATAAGTAGATTCAGAGCACAAAGGAAAATGCTTACGCTTACAACGTCTCATAAAATCCTTGCTTTATAAAAAAAAAAAAAATTAAACAAGATTTCTAGTAAATCACATTGATTTTGATCTCTAAATTTTAGGGACTTGTAAATGCTAAGTAAGTTGCATACTAACATATAGCATAATGTCATATAAAATGATATGGAGCTGCTAAGTATCTTTTATTTCTCAATTAGGCAACTGCTATGGCTTGCTGTCCCTCCTCAAACAGTGTTGCTGTAGGTACCAAAAGTGGTCAAATCTATTTCATTGACGTTACCAAAGTTGAAACTCCACGGGTTGTTCACAGAATTTTTCTTTCCAAATTTCCAGTACTGTCTTTGCAGTAAGTATGCAGTAACAGGGGCAAGAATAGTATCAATTTGTTTCTTGAGTAATGCTGTTAGTTGAACAAAAATTTTGAAGTTTTTTTTCTAAAAATGACTAACTAGCATATTTTAACAGTTTCAATTTTTTTTCCCCAACAATTTTTTTCTGAATTGCTTACAAAAGTACTAGTACAAGGATTTAGATGAGAAAAATATTAGACAATATCTTTAAGAAAAGTTAGTGAAGCACTAAGTATACTGATGTATAAGATTCCGACAGATCACCATATGAAGTAAACGTGCAATACCATGTATGTGAACTTAGAGGGTTATTTCTCTTTGAATAAAAATTCAAGATCTTGTGAAGTTCAATTTAAGCCTTTGGGTCATCCCTTCTTATATGGTGGTTCTTTCTGTTACATTTATCAATAATTCATTTGCTAACAGTTCTGGAATTTACCAATTCTCCTATAAATAGCTCTTGTGATCCAAAAGGCTTACATTTTTTTTTCCAATAATCAAAACATCTAAGAGTATTTTATTTCTACATTAAAAAAAAAAATTGAATGGATTTTGATCTGCTAAACATTAATATAAATCTGCCTGATATTTGGAGAGTCTGATATGATCCCTTTTCACGGTTACCTAAGATAAAACATTAAAAATAGATACAGAAAGCAACTTATTCAAAGTGAAATCAGTACAAAGACATCTTTATTCAAAATAATATGAAAATCTGTCAAATAGTTGAACTTCAAAGGAACTTGTTAACATAGACTGCTATGGAGTATTCTTAGCTTTAGATAAAATACGCGCTCAATTAGAAATTGCACTCATAGCAATGGAATTTATATCAGGCTCTGTCCCTGTAAACCTAGAAGCTGATGTTTCAGTTGCATTTGTGCCCTCAAGGAAGTCAGCAGACTTATGAAGGTAGAATTGTGAACAAAATTTTACCTTTTCATTGACTGCATTGAACTGTTTTTAGAATTTAACATTCAAAATCTGTATTTCTAGTTGAATTTTTATTTTACCTAGTTACGATCAGAGTGGCCAGTTCCTCGTCACTAGAGCTACAGAAGGATATATCTTTATTCTAGATGCACAGCCTTCAAAATTATTCCAGGTTCTTGGATATGTAGGTAATATATGTAACAACTTTAATTACAACCTATTTTCACTGTTTGTTGTGTTTTAAGTATACTTGCTGGTCAGACTGAGCCACCCTCTTTCATTCTACTTCTGTTTTAGGAGGACTAAACCTAAGAATATTTTTCCCATCCATTTCCCAAACAAATTATATCATTTTATCTTGGTCAATCTCTTAAGATCTCTGTGACTGACCACGTGAGGACTTTTACTAATTACCTATAGGTCATGACACTTGAATGCAATCTCCTGTTACAAAAGCCCACCACAGACCTCTTTAACATAGGGGCTGCTGGAATTGTTTGTTTTGATGGTTGATACTGAAGAGTGAAAAATAATGAAATTTTAACTCAAAAGAAATTATTTTGAAATTTGTAAATCTGTTTAGGTAGTCTCTCAATTCCAATGACATTACACTTATGACTCACAGCTGTGCATATAGATTGTCATCTTTAATTTGAGAATAAAGGACATTATTTTATCATTTTAATAGGTTTGACTTCCAGGATAATACTTGGAAAGTTCATATGTTAAGCCGTATTTAGAATTACATCTCCTTAGATAATCTTCTGAATGTGCCTGATCATGTTCTCATTGTCTGGCTGACTTCTTAGAACAGGACACTTCTGTGCTTTATCTGGTGGTTATCAGCAAACTGCCTCAAAATTGCTAAAATTCAAGTGAGATGTAAACTGAGATTTGAATGTTTCATAGAATCTTTAATGTAACCACAACACTGTAGGTGCTCAGCATTCTCTGTGCCCATTTCCTAAGGTTGGAATTGTGTGGATTCAACATTTCTGAAATCAGGCTGTGGCTTGTCTGACATTTTAGTACAAATTCAAAACAGTGTTGTTGTGCAGAGGTATATTCTGAACAGAGATATCCATTTTGTTTCATATGATATCTTAGTAAAAATTATCTTACCATGATGTCATAAAAATTTGCTGCTGCTTCAGTGTTGGCAGGTGAAGTGCTGAGTCTTTCTGTAGTTTCTGACTTCAAGAACAACTTAGTTGAAGTGGTCACACTTCTTAACGTAGCACAGGCCCAACAAACGAGGCTGGAAATCTTTTGCCTGTCTTCAGCACTCACCGAAGGTATGAATTAAAATATATACTTTGTGATGTTTTTCTATGGCAAGAACACATAGCTGCTATTCATTACACAGAATACTAGCAGTCTTAATCTCTTTCTTATCTCATCTGTACATTTTCCTGGGACACCATTTCCCACATGGCTGCCTGTAGAAATTATTTCAGCAGTAATACTGTGATATTTTGAGCAAAATGCAAGGAAGGAAGGAGATAAGTAATTCACATACAGACTCACAAAGCAACCACCTTACAACTACTACTGTTATTATTATTACTACCATGTGGGAAGTGCCCGAAGTCAACCACAAAGAGGGCTTATGCTTGGCATCACCCACATGCAGACTGGTATATCAGATGTTCAAAGTGGAATAAACCCCACCAGCCTCTTAAAGAATTATAACAGGTATATAATAGCTTGTTAGGAAAAGGTTAAAGGTTGATGTATCTCAAAAAATGATTCTGTCTTTCTTATAACTTTTCTATGTAAGAGCACCAAGCAAAATTTCGACTGTATTTAAAAATATTACCTTGCATCCCATTAAGAAATGTTACAAAAGAAACATTCCATGAAAAGCTCTGCACAATGACGAAAAGGAAAGAAATAAAGAGAATTAAGAATGATATACTTTGATTAATCTGCTGAAAATCTGGCTCTGTATATTCAGTATGCAAAAACTGAGATATTACAGTTAGAATGTCTATTTGTAATGTGGGGAGTAAAACAGATGGAACTTGTTAGTGTTTCACTAAATTGGGCAGTGCTCACTAAATTTTCAAATATTCATGCTTGGTTTTATATGTGCAACTCTCAACTCTTCAGTGACAGTAATTTTTCTGTACACAGCTACAGTACTACAACACTTTTAAATGAGTCTTTTTTTAATAGAAACATTGTAAGAAACAAAAAATGGATCCAATTGCCATGGGTGATCATAGATCTTGTAATTATGTCTGGTAGTCAAGAAATGCATTGATTTGGGGAACTTTCTGAAATCAGCAGAAAAATGAAATCAGTAGTCATGAAAGAACTAAAATGCACTGCCTTAAATAAGGCTAATGTTGCACTTGGTGTCCTCATCATATAGCCAGTGCAGGGCAGCGGACTGTCAGTGACACCGTGCACTCCCAGTTTTAAGTCTCTTCCAGCCAAGAGTTTCCAATCAAGCAATACAGTTTGAGGTTTCAGTGATGTCTTCTGTCTGTCACATTACAAAAAAGTAATAGAAAGTAGCAGTCTATGTCCATTATTAACATCATTCTCAGTCTCCTTGAAAACAGATCATGCTTACTCTTTGCTGAGATTGTTTGGCTTTCATAATTGATAGGTGAAGCACCCGCATTAGTGGTGCTGATGTCTCTTCCTCTCTATTTTTTTTATCAATCTTTTAGACAATGATAAGTACATTAATGAACAAGGAATGCTAAATGCTAATGCCTTTAAAAAGGAGCAATATGATCTGGAGTACCCTTTGACTTCAGCAGTCAGACTGAAGGATAACATCGTGTATGGCTACTGTACCTGTGCATCTTTCATCTGTAAATACCATCTCTCTACACAGGTAATTCTCTGAAGTTGCTTTATTTTGAGTGGTGGTGAAGTACCAGCTAAGAAAAGTTGCAGATGAAGTGAATATAGCAGTATATTATCTAAAAAGAATCCTATCTCCACTCCATTTCTAAATGTCAATTTTCAGTATACTACTCAGAAGCCTGGCAAAAGAAATATCTTTGTTTTATGACAAGAGAAAGGCAAATATTTATCCTTAAAACTCGTGCAGCTTGCAGGCATGTGATAGACAAGCCACAAAGCTTTCATTAGTCTCCTCAAAATGGCATGAATATTTCCATCATTCCAACTGCTGCTAACATTTTGTTTGTTTGGCAGAATATTTCGGAAGATCCACCAATATTATCAGAAAAGAAGACTCCTAGCCATCAGTTTGGATCAGGATTCCTCTGTTTATCACCCAACAGCCAATGGCTGGCATCAGCAGCAAAGGATGGTGTTTTGTTCATCTATCATACTTCTACCATGGTAGGTAGGCACGTAGGCCCAGGCTTTGTTTGATTTACACCAGAAAGACCTGTGAGAGCTACTTTATTTCGCTGTAAAAATTTATTCACTTATATATAATATGTTTCAGAAAAAAAATTTTTTTTCTGTTTTATATAGTACAATTGTTTTTATAATGAATGTGAATGTGATCACGTATACTACTATATTTTCTTTTCCAGTAAATCTTTGGGTACATAATTTTACTACTCTTCTTTATCTCCTACAAAATCTATATACTAGAAAATTACTCCTATCTCTAGTCAAAAATTATAAACTCAAATTCTGGTCTTTTAGATACTTCATATTGATAATTTGGATAGACTTTTATCTAAAAATAAAGCAGCATAATTTATACACATAGTCCATTAGAAAAATATGTTTGCTGAACTGCTTCTGTGACTTTTCTAGGAAAAACTTGCTCAAAACCATTGTCACTCATATGAAGGAGGGGGAATCAGATCCGTGGCATTTTCACCGGATGGCAAATTCATCCTCGTTAGTGGTGCAAATGATGGTGCCCTGGTGTGTCTGAGATGGAAGTAGGTGTGGCAGAATAATATTGATGGCATAAATTCTTGCATCCCAGCAGACTTATTTTTGCATCTACTTGTGATTCTAGACTTCCTTTTGGTTAGTCTCAAAGTAAGGAGGAGAATTGGATGGAGTTGAGTATTAAAGTCACTCCTTTCATCTGTGGAGGTGGTCTCCCCAACTCATGAACTTGTGGGTGATATCTTGTACTTTGAGAGTGGTTGCAGTACAAGATACAGGAGTGTCTTCTGATAAGTATGTGTATTACAGATAGTGGGCTTCTTGTTACTTTCAAATAAGCCATCTGGCAGGGATCTCTGGGTCCATAAGAATAGAGATTTGAGATATCTTTTGAGATATTGTTTCAACTCAGTTTTTAGGAGACATCACAGTTTTTCACAGGAATTCAACTGTAGCTGTATAGAGCTCTTAGCAGATGCTAGGAGTAGGAGACTCTTGAAACGACGACTTTTCCTGAGGTATAACAAATTTTCAGGTAGATGCAGAGATTAAAGATGGCTACTCTAGAGCAATATTTATGATTCATCTTCAAAAATTTCTAATTCTGTGGTAACTTCATTTAACTCTAGAACACAAACATTATTGAATCATATGTAAAAACGTTGAATAGACACATTTAAAAAACTTAATAGACACATCACCAAAACCCACACCAGTTCCCTTTCTATTTACTAGGAAAATAAAGAACACTGAAGTTAAAGAAGCTGCTTTTCACTGGCAAGCTCTTCTTACTATTCTGAATAAGACTATTTCGGATGAAAATGCTGTTTTAAGATGTATGGCAGAATGGCAGTTCAACTCAGAATCCACATCGGAATCACTTCCAGAAGAGAAATTTAAGGTGTTTTCCTTATTTTGGTGGGAAACCTCTAATCTCTGTTTAAGTAGAAGAATACTCATGGCAGATTGACTACAGTTAATTATTAATTTGTGGAATAGTATTATTAAGGAAGTTGAATAGTTTATGGGAAGACAACGTGCATATCTTTGATTTTACTAGTTTTCTTCCTCTCCTCATGTGAAGTTATGTCATTTACAGTACAATATTGCTGCTATACATTATGAGTTGCTAGTAGTATGTTTTTCTGTTGAAATGAAGCAAGGCAGTGATTACAGAGGTTAGTGCAATCATACTGTTATAGTCAAAAGTCTTCGCATAATAGGATAGGTTTGCAGGATCAAAACTAGTAATGATTAGGAAATAAAAAATATTTTAACACTTTCTGCAATTTGGTGGTAGTGGTGTTGCTTCTTATGTGAGTCCTTTTTAAAAAATAAAAAAATATTGTGCACTTTCATTCCCTCAAAATCCTTGAGATGAATGTTTATACTGTTGTTTTCAGGAGGCACCACTTCAATCTTCCAATGTAGAGGTGACAGAAGAAGGTGGAAACTCTACCAGTGTGCATTCAGACAGTACTAGTGAAATGACTTGGATAGGTCAGAAAATGGAGAAGGTATTTTCATACCAAAGTTTTCAAGAGCCGGTAGTCATTTGAAGTGTAATGTTTCTAATGTAATTCTCCACCTCCATGCAATCAATAGCCATAATCTTACATAAAGCTGTAAAATTATTTTAGAAAGCAGATTCCAGAGTTGGAGAGCATTTGTAAAATTTTCCCTGAGATGAATCAGCAAGGCTGTAGCATCAAAGAAAATTTCACTGCTTTGAAAATGAGTAACAGATGTTAGTTTACTTCAGTTTTTAAATATCTCACTCGAAGTGCTTAGTGACAATGAAAAATCTAGGGAATGTATCACACCTAACAAAATCTGGAAGTAGGCTTTACCCAGTTCAATATGTTTGTAATCGTTTCACTTGTGATTACTTCCTTTTTTTTCATATTTTAAGCTCTATTGCTGTGCAATCATTTTACAGTGTACCCTGGTTGTACAGTTTTTTCTCTTGAGCTGTTCTAAGAATCATCCTTCTGAATTAGCATTATGTCTTAGTTATTTTCCTTTGGAGCTTTTGTTTTCTGTACAGATAATGTTCCTTCAGATTATTTCAATCTTTTTTCTTCTTTTCTTGTCTACTTTTGTCTTTCAACAATGTATTTGTTGTATCTTAGATCATTAGAGAAGAGACTGAGAGGTTTGCCAACCAGAAGAAAGAGATTCAAATGGGATTTAAGAAGCTACATAAAACGGTGAGTTTCTTAAAAGGATAATGGCTCAGCTTGCCAGTTTTTTGTTTTTTTTTTTTTAAAGACCACTTGCTTTATGGCTACCAGCTCTAGTGCTCTGTTAGAGTCCAGACATCTTGACATCTCCAGGAATGGAGATTTCATGACCTCTCTCAGCAACCCATTGCAGTGCTTAAGTCACCCTCATAGTAAAAAAAATTGCTTAGTTCAAACCTCCTGTGTTTCAATTTCTGCCCATTGCCTCTTGTCCTATCACTGTGTACCACTGAAAAGAGCCTGGCTCTGTCTTGTTTGCACCCACCCTTCAGGTATTTATATACATTGATGAGATCCACTCTTCTCATCTGCTTCCTAAGTCTTCGTTTCTCTAGGTTGTACAGTCCCAGCTTTCTCAGTTGTTCAACATGAGAGTGATGCTCCAGTCCCTTACTCATCTTACTGGGCTTTTGTTAGACTGTCTCCAGTATGTCCATGTCTCATTTGCAGTGGGGAGCCCAGAACTGACGCTGGTACGCCAAATGTGACCCCATCAGTGCTGAGCAGAGAGGAAGTATCATCAGCAACACTCTTACTAATGCAGTCCAGAATACCATTAGCTTTCTTTTGCTGCAAGGGCACGTTGATGGCTCATGGTGTGTCTGCCAGGACCCTGAGGTGCTTTTCTGCAGAGCTGCTTAGCATCCAGCATGTCTCCTTCTCTGGAGATATTCAAAACCTGCCTGGATGCTTTCCTGTGTAACCTCCTGCAGGGAACCTGCTTTAGCAGGGAGGTTGGACTGGATGATCACAAGAGGTCCCTTCTAACTTTTACGATTCTGTGATTTTGTGATTATGTACTTGTGCATGAAATTGTTCCTTCCCACGTGTGGGATTTTGCACTCCCCTTTGTTCAACTGTAAGCTTAATAAAAGTGACAATTTTAGTGTTCAGAACCTGAGAGTAAAAAATTGTGTACCACAGATTCTTAGAAAGTACACAGAACTTCACATATTACATCCAAATCAACTTTAAGAGAAAGATGCAATGCATTCATGTAGCACTCTGTCACTAGCTATGTGCAGTCTATTCTATCCATTACCATGAAACAGTTAAAAATGAAGACAAAGTCATTTTCTGATATCAAGTTTTACAGTTAAAAATAGTATCTCATCTATTCACATTCAATTAATTTCTGTTCTTTACGCTTATTTATAAAATAAGATTCAGAAAATGATGCATGAAAATGAACAAGTGCCAGACATTGAGAAACTGGAGCAGCAGGAGTTCAACCTGGATGCAGAAGAACAGGAAAAAGCACAAGCAGCGGCTGATCAAGAAGTGGCCAGGGTATGATAGAAGGGTGGGGACAGGGTGGGGTGGGGGAATGTTTTAAAAATAGCAGTGAAAATCAAGAAGAATGATTGAAGAACAAAGAGGATAGTCTCAAAAGTGCTGTTCGCTGCTGAGAAGCAGGAAAAAAAGGTATTTCAAACCGTTTTTTTAAGTAGGTGAAGTTGTTTATGCAGACACTGCTAACTGGAATATGATCTATGTCAGTAACCATCATTCTGACACTGTGTCCTTGGGCACATTGCTTAAGTTCTGTGATTCTTTTCCTCTCATATAACATGATCCCTATCAACATCATGTAATACAGGTTTTTGGAGAAGGTAGCTGTGATAGTCCAATATAATGAAATATTAGTGATTCTTTTAATCTGTTAGATTTATTTCAGTAACTCAGTATAAATTACCTGTTTTGCATCATATCTTGAAAGGTAAGGGAGAACATTGAGATGGAGAATTTAGCCAACTGCTACCTGCAGGATGTCATCAAAGATGAGTGCTGGCATTCCATGTGTGTAAACGGACGTGCAGTTAAGGTAAACTCTACTTTCCACCTTTCTGCACTAGTAAATTTAAATCAACCATTTTCACTACCCAAAAGACAAGTTATTTTTGTCTTTTGTTTTACTATATTGCCTATATATTTGCTTCTCAATTTTATTCCAGATTTTAAGAAGTCATCATAACTGTTTAGCATTCATGTATTGAACACATTAATTGATAGATGTTTTATGAAGACCTTTTTACTCTGTTTTTTTGTTTGTTTGTTTTGCTTTTGTTTTTATTTTGAACAGTGTTTCCATAGAGCTTGTGAAGTGAAGAATTATCCCTTGAAGAAACGTAATGAAGAAGAGCTGAGAACTTTGGAGAAAGTTCTGCAGTTAAGGAAGATTGAGGCAGTTGATCTTAAGGTACAGTCTTCACAGAATCACAGTCACAGAATTGTGAACATTTTCATACATGTACCACAAGATGTTGTGCAAAAATAATATGGTTCTATGTTTGTGATATTCAGGTTCAGAAAAAATTTCTTGAGACTAAGTCCGAGACAGTATTATCTATGGAAGAAGGAGTGAAAACAGAAGAAATAATGGCTGATGATGTTACATCTTACTACCTGGTTGGAAGTCTGAGTTCTCAGTATGGTGGAGACACATCTATCCTTTACCACCAGTTGGACTTGCACTCCAGGGAACAGAAAGTCAATCAGATAGTATTACTGAAGGTGACTACTTCTTAAATTTGTGTTACTGCAGTGATATTGTCATGCCTGTTGTTTTGCACAGCAGTCACAGCCCCTGTTAGATTTTGGGCATACTTTTACTGCACAATGGAGTATGGCTCAGGTCTCAGTTACTGCAATGAAAGCTGGTAAATGCACATGGTGTAGTAGAGAATCATCACAGAATCATAGAAGGGCTTGGGCTGGAAAGGACATTAAAGCCCATCTAGTTCCAGCCTCCCTGCCCTGGCCAGAGTTGCCACCCACTAGATCAGGCTGCACAGGGCCCGTTCCAACCTAGCCTTGAAGCTCTCCCGGGATGGGGCATCTGCAGCTTCTCTGGGCAACCTGATACATTGTAATGCATGAAATCTAGTAGATACACTGGTGTTTAAAGCAGATGGAGAAGAAAGGGGTGGAGCACTCATCTTTTAAACATAAGCTGGGATTTAACAAGATCTTTCTACTATATGGCTTTAAGGATTCATATTGTATCTCTAAGGCACTTCAGTGTTCTTGGCCAAGGCAGTGAGCTTGCTGAGAGGTAGATGGCTGGCTAGACATTGAGCACAGCCTTTTTTCTCCCAGCAACATGGTACCTTATCTGCTATCCTGCTTATTAAATCCTAACTTACTACCATATTAGAAATCAATGAAGTAATCATGGACACAAATATTTATTGTAATATAAATTGCAAACATCTAAGCAACTCAAAGTATGAAGCCGAATGGTAGAACTGAAATTCTTTACATGTTTCATTTTAGTAAATTGATGCAGTAGGAGAGACACATGGTTTTCTCTCTTCATATTGTACTTTTCTTTGCTGAGATCAATTACTTAGGGTAAAGGAAGAATTTATCCACTAAGGACATTCACTTTTTAAAATCATTTACTTACATGCATTAGACAGAAAATCACATTAAAGCATATGAAAATTGCAGGCTACATCTCTTAAAAATCAGGAAAGTGTGTACTTAACACTGATCCCTGCACCTGTGTTTCCCAGACTTCAGAATTATGTGGTTTTTTTTTCTTTGAAGCACCTTCTTCATTCAGGCAAAGACTGCAAAAAATAGCAAGGTGAAGGCAGCCTAATTTTCTAATCTAGTTTTGGCAACAGTATGTTTCTTTGAAAATCTTTGTTGAATGGCAAATATGTAGCAGAGAAGGAAAAAAAAAGTTCTAGAAGACAGAAAGAAGAAATTGGTAATTTGCCTACTTAACAAAGCTTGAACTCTGCCCTTGTAACAGGAAGGGATTTACAAGTTTCTCTGTCACATACAAATACACACATCTATGATTCTGTAGTATGCAATTATGGAAGGATGGAACCTGTGTAGTGCTGTTGTTTCTTTTTTTGGTATTTCAGGACATCATTTACCAAGTCAAAACTGCTTTTAATAAGGAATTTGACATAGTTATTCAACAAAAGGAGCAGGAGATAGCAAGAGTGAAAGAAAGAAACCTAAGGATTCGAGAAATCTTGGCACAACTTGACCTCCAAGTGGAAGTGTGGGAGCCAGGTCTTACAGGTGATGAGATACCAGAGCAAGTACTCACTGTTCAGGATTCAGAGGTATCTGAAAAAGAAATCTTTCTCTTTCACCCATGCAAATACAGTTCTCTGATTCTTTTTATTTCTAGTCATTCTGTCAGTATTGAAAAGCCTTAAAACAGATTGTGTCTGTGTACTTAAAATCACCTCTCTGGCTTTTTCTTCACTTCCCTTTTTAAGTAGAAAACTCTTAATAAGTTACTCTGAAATTAACAAAATACTGTTACAAGTTTTTAATTGTCCGTAAATGAGGTGTAGTTTATCCCTGTTCCTGATTATAAGATTCAAACCAGTCTGGCAGGGATCCTTTGTACAGGTGGGAGTTTCCCTGTTTTTCCTTCAGTCTCTGAGCTAAATATCTAGGCGCTTAAGCATAGTTAATAACATACTTCTTAATAAAATTAATGATATATAAATAAACACTGTATTTCTGATACAAAATATTTCTCATATCTCACCTGCTCTTTTGGTCAGTCCTTCCCCTCTTCTGCCTTCTCTCCCACCAGTTGGTGTTATATGACTGCCAGAAAATCCAATGATATGCTCAAAACATGACTGACATCAGCAAAAATGATAGTAGTTTATATTTTAGCAGTTTTGAATATAGCTTTTGGAGCTGTTCTAAAGAATAGTTTTCTTCTTGATGTATGTTATAATAGAGCAGTGATTAAAAAAAATATTATTATTACATCTTCTTTCCAAATGTTCTTGGTCCATGTGTTATCATGTTTGGAGTAAAGAACCCTGATGAGAACCTGATTTCCTTCTTTCAGATTAAAGTTGAAAAATACTTGACTCCACAAGAGAGAGAGAAAGCAGAAATGCTGGCTAAACTTGAAATGGAAAGACGTCTTGCTGCTCTGGTACTTAAATTATCTTCCTATTACTGAACATGCCATTGTCACTGATTTGTCTTATTTAGTTAATACTGCACTGGAATATTCCAGTTATGCAATACAGGAGAATAAATGTAAAAATGCTAGGTAATGATGAACTGTGCTCTTTCTGTCTTACTATAATTTACTGTCAGATCTATGTAGACCAGCTGGGTGAAGAAAAGTTTTGGTGTTACACTCCCAGTTATTAAACATGTGCTTAGTAGCAATTTAAAAAAAACATGTTGGGGGACTGGGGACTAGATACTTCTCTAAATGAATGCTACGGCTCAGTCAAGAGCTTTGGGCTTGATATAGGATGATTGACTTGAGTTTCTCTGACCTCTGTTCTTCAGGGTTACTATATGATCATAATGCTTTCCTCTGACTTTAAAATACGTCTTTGAAAAACCTAAGATGGTTCTGGCCCCAAAAGAGATGCACAATAAGACAGTGGCACTATAACTTCCTTCATCCTAGCCTGCCAACTGGCCAGGAGTAGTCTATGGCTATGCATGATTTCTAAAACTGCCAAAATTGCAGTTTTAGTTATTTGGTATATGATCATTAGAAGAAATTCTGAGACTTTTAGCGTATTTCACACTCCACCAAAGAGCACTAACCTTCTAGTGATGCATTAGAATCCTGTTGATGATCTAGAGGTGAACTGTACAATTCCCAAAACTTGCAGTACTACACTTCTGTCTGCATCCTTTAAATACATGTATATACTGTTTCCAGGACAATGAAAGACTACGTGCTCTTGATGACATGATGGGTGGAGTGCTAGAAGTCAAAAAGGAAGACATCTTGAAAATTGTAAGCTATATTTCTGCCATGTCATTTAGGTAGGAAATGTGATTTCAACTAGCAAATGTTTCCAGTCTAAGTAATAAAAGAAGGTCAGAGAATTGTAGAATTGTGTTATGTCTAGATAAATTCCAGAAGAGATCATATCGTGGACTCAAGACTATATGATTCTAGTGCCTGCATTTGGTCATCAACAGCTGTCCTTATCACAGTGGGATACTATAGGAAAATAATCTAGTATTGTCACTATAACAAACGTTCTATGGGGAGAGAGAGTCTGTTACTCATGGCAGTGATTTTACTGTGTTTTGTTTAGCTCAGCAAAGAAAGTTATTACAGTAGTAGAGGAAGGAAAGAATGTGAAGGAGTGTCACAGAAAATGTATAGGGCAGACCCAAGTGCTCTCCCTGGGATTGAACTGTTACAGAAAATTAGAACTGCACTTAGAGGTGGAGTTAGCATATAGTTAGAGTTGGGAATCTGTAACAGAAGATGCATATTTTCTACTGACAACAGTATGTTTGAGTACACTGTATTTGTATTTTACAAGATCCACCAGAAAATTGCACTAAGCAAGTGGAAGAGAACAGCACCATATGCACATGCACCAAAAGCAACAGACCAAAGGGACAGAACATAAATGTTACTTGGACTTAAGGCTTGAACCTTACCTACCAATACTACCTTTCATTAAATTTTGTATGTGCTGTAGTTTGTTAGTGTGCTGATGGAGACTAAATACTGCTTATGAAGCATATTTGTCTTTAATGCTTCCAGGATATTCCTCCACCTTCTTTTATATCCAAGCCTGAACTTGAATGGAGTGATCAAGAGAGGAAAAAATTCAGAGAATATGAGAAAAAAGTTCAAGAGCTGAATGAAGAAAAAGAAAAGTATAGAAGGGTAAGTTGAAGTGAGAAAAGGAGTGGTTTTGTTCATGCATGAAGCTTCTGATCTTTCTCAGGATCTACTTCTAAAATAATACTAATAAATAGAACAAATGAAGAACAAAGATTGTGTGGCATATCACATAAGTCATAGCTTAGGCAGTAAAAAAAGGCTGTCTATACTCATAAGAATTAGTATGTGCCAGAACTTGTGATATCTGACAAAAGGTAATTTTCATTCCCAAATATACCAGTATTCCTGAAATGTTTTTTCAGGTTGCATTTCTAGAGTTGGTGATGCCATACACCAGTAAATAATACAATGTCATTTGTCCTTCAAAGTGATGTTCAGCCAACATAACTTTGTAGTCCGGCAGCACTCTCCTTCCAAACAAGTAATTCCTGAGACATTTTGGCTGAAGGATGTCTCTTTTACAAAATCATCATTAATGCCTTTCGAACACAGTACTTAGTTGAAGGTGGAAATGAATAGCTTCACTCCCCGAAACAACTGTCATTGTTGTTAGGACAGATTTAAACAAATTTGAATCATGCCTTCTGTTTTACCAGTCATCAAAATACTGTCTTCCAGAATGTAGCTGTTGTTTTGATCATACAAAATATGGAATCTTAGAATTTTTAAATGGCTGTTCAGAATCATTAACAAGAATACAAACTAGTCTCTTGATGAAAGCATATAAATAACTTATATGCCTTAGTTGCAATGAAAGGGAGGAAAAATATTATTTTTAACTCTTTTGAAAATGAAAATGGCTCTGGAGCAGTGCAGAACTATAGAAACTGTAGAACTATAGAAACTTAAGGAATAAAAAGAAAACCTTTGTGCTGGAGGGATAGAGTTCCATGCTATGCAGTCTCTAGCATCCCTCCCTGTAGTGTATCAGAGTTTGTTCTTACAGATACAATGTTTGTTCTTCTCTTGTCCTTCTCTCCCCTAGGCACTGGAAGATGAATTGAAGAAACTTGAAGCTTCCATCCTGGAAACAACACGAAACTTTGATGAGATTGTGTGCAAACTCTTTGAAAGGAAAGTGAATTTAGAGATGGTTATCTATCAGGTATGGCAGAGAATATTAATTTTTCATCTTTACTTCTGTGCAGCAGGAATTTTAACAATTTTTGTTACAATCTTTTCATAGGAAGAACTCAAAATAGTCAATCTCATTTATTCTTTACTGTTGGATGAGGAACTGGACAGTAGAGAAGCTGGACTTCATCATTTCCTTCTAAAGAAGCAGAAAGAGAAAGTAAGTTATCATTTGGAATGCTGATCTTAGGAAAAATTTATAATCTGCAGTACAGTTTCTTCTGAAAACTGCTCTTTCCAAACCAAGATTTTGCTACAAATAATTTTCTGACAGTTTATTGGGCCATTGACTTTTTCTCAAGGTGTACAGAAGACACACATTGTAAACGTGTATGGTTTTGAGAAGCTAGTCCTCTTGATTCATCTGGCATTCTTTGGTAAAGCTGCATACATTGAAAAGGACACACTGCTATTTGTTTGTTTTATACAATGCTTTTAGTATCCAGTATCAAGCTGATGGAACAAGTAATTATGCTATTTATGACAGGAAGATGCACAGAGAACGCTTACTGGCATCACATTTTTTGTTGGGGTGTCTAATGTAGTCCAGGGCCACACTGTCTTGTATTTGCCAGCTCAAAGCATATGCAAATACGTATGCATGAATATCTGACCACTGAAGCCAAACATACTTAAGGTCCAAAGTGATTATAGTCTTATCAATGAATTTAATCCCATGCTAACAGGGCAATTGCATTCCAGAATCAAGAACCTTTCACTGAACCACATTTGAGATCTTTTGACTGATCTTAGCTATGATTACATAAAAAGAAAAGGAAATCTTTATACAAGTGAAAACAAACATCAACATTGATCTTTACACACAAAATTTAAGAAGACTTAGAAGACACAAATTTCTTGTTTGTGAAATATTTGAATTTTGCACCTGCTCGCCTTTAAGCTGCATCTACAAGTAACCCCCTGAAGAAGGCATTATATTCTTCTTAAAAATGGCTCATAAGATTTTCTTTAGAACTGAGAAGGTGTCAGCTTCATCAGAATATATATATTCAGTGCTTCTGCTGGCTGCGTTTCAGTATTGAAATCCTCTGTTTTTCCTACAGGTCAAGTCTACAAACACAGTGGAAACTACAAAAAGGAAAATTGAGTTTTTCAGAGACAAATATGAAAATGCAATAGCTGAAGATAAGGTGAGACTCCAGATAAACACAAGCAGATTGAGGAATAAAAAAGTTAATGCTGTATCTTGGTAATGAGAAGAACATACTTCATTTTAAGCATGGAATGAGTTCTGTTCAATTTGCTGATGACTGAAATTAAGTACTGAAGGAGAGTATATGCATGTAAGAATTTATGAAATGGTCCAGATTTCCTCTAGAAAAGTGAGATAGTCTGTATTTCTAAGATATGGACAGATTGCTGCTTTTAAAAAATCACATTGTGAAGACAAGGACGCTTTCTGTTTCCCTCCTAGAATCTGGAATATGGTTTTAGGAAGACGTTTGCTGATGTTCCTCCTGATCTTCTTGATGAACTTTTCCAACTTTACAAATGTCGACCAAGGTAAGATTAGCCTGATTAGAGTTGTTTAAATGCTAGTATTTCCCATGTCTCAAGAATGAGATTTGGATTATTGAAATAAATAGTAATTGCTTTGATAATCAGTAGACTGCCTGCTTTTTACTGGATGGTTAATGATATTTGATTTCCTATCATGCTAAGAATTGTTATTTTGAATATTTACATTTCCTGATTGATGCTGCAAAACATATTAAATGCAATCTGAATAATCATCAGTTCTCATAAAAATATCATTGTTTTGTGTAAGATGAAGCCTTACCTTTTTGTTCTTTGCAAGAGATTGAGAGTATGAAATGTTCATAGTTGTACACTTTTATGTAAGAAAAAAAAGTGAATACGTACTGTGTATGTACACTAGGACTCCAATGACAAGAATGCACCTGGGCTTTGCTGGCCTTTATAGAAGTCATTCGGTCTCAGACGAAGATTACAAAGATGCACTCACTCGTTTAATGAAAGCCATGGATGAACTGGATAAGCCTGAGCACATGCCTGATGGCTTAGACCCATCTACATGGGAACATTTTTGTCTAGCTAGACGAAATAAAGTGGAGAGTGAGCAGCTGGTATGTAAATGCTTTATTTTGCCACTATATTTCCCAATATTTTCAGGTCTTAAAACTACTGTGAAGTTCAAGCATAGCATTAGGCTGGTGGTAAAGTGAATAAGCAGCATCAATATGCTGCATCCAAGTTGATAGGTTACCTCTGGCCACCTATTATTCTGTTCAGAATAACAGAAGTGTCAACAAGAGAAACCAGCTCTAGTTCTCCTTCAGAGTAAACATTACCATATTAATGTGAGAGGATTTGATTGAGCTATTTGTGACCTTGATATGATTTCATTAAAAAAATAAAATCATTTTTCTTTTCTCTCTCCATACCAAAGAACTATTAAGATATTTGAGTTTCATAATCTGTTGGAATCTTTCTCTCCCACTAGCATACTACATCTGCACCAATGCATTACCATTTTCTGCTACAGCACAAAGGACAACTCTTAACAGAGGGTGTTGCAAATAGTTGCAAACTATTTGTTTAGTTTAAAAGCATGAAGGTGGAAATCTGAAATTTCCAGAGACATAGATGCATTTGACCAAGAAAGAAGGAAATATGATTTCCTTGTATAGGAATAAATAATGCATAAATGAATAAATGATTTTCTGAGCAGAATGTAAGAATTGTAGTCTCTGTGTCTCCTGTGCTCTACTGGGACTCCCAAAATATCAGGCAGCATATTTATACATACATCTTCTTAAGATCTTATCCTGTCTCTTCTTGCTTATCTTGACATACATATGAAGCTGGAAAAATTCAGAATGTCATGTTGCTTGTTCAGGTAAAGCGGAAAGCCGTAAGACTGGCAGAGATGGAGAGCTTTCTCCAGAGAAGAATGGATGACAATGACAGGATGAGGTCAGAAATAGAAACGATTTACAAAGAACTCACTTGGTAATTTGGCTTCTTTTCCTATGTTCAACTACCTTTTGATATTCCAGCATTATGAAACCAAAAATTCACATGCAGAATTACACAGCTGTGTTCATTTATCTAGAATTCATCTAAAAGAGTTAAGATACTTCAGAGGTGAGGTGTGATTGCAGCAGGCCCAAAACAGTCTTAACTTTGCATTTTAAGTAACGAGATCAGTAAGGATGGCAGCATGGTCTTCAATGCAAACTCACTGCCCCAAAAGCTGTATCATACAGTGAATACCAAAAAGCCTTCACAGCCATAGCTGAGCTAACTGGCTCATTAAACTGTTTTTGCTCATGTAGGCCCAACGAAGCTGCAGTGATCACTCCAAATTGCAGTTTGCTGCTCAGTCACATGACACCTGATTTCACTGATCTGATTTTGTTTTTGGGTACATAACATATTTTTCACGTTCATTATCATTCAGGAACAAACCATCCCCCCACTCCTCCCCTCCCCTCCAAAAAAGGCATGCTGGCTGGGGGTCTCCTTCATTCCTTCATTTCCCTTTCAATAGTCGCTAAGGTTATTGTTCAGTAAGGACATTTCCTCTCAGAACATCTGCTAGAGTGGGTTAAACTGAATGTAGTGTTTGGCAACTTCACGTATGGAAATAAGTTTCTGACTCTGTAGTAATTTGGGGAGTAAATAAAAGACAGTCTGCCAAAGAGTAAGCCCTACTTGAACATACCATTTATCAGTAATAAATATAATCATTTTGAGAATAACTTACATAGTTAAGTTGAAATCACTAAGCATTACTTTTGTTTTCTGCCATTTTAGGCTGCAGGAGGAGAAGATGAAATTTCAACTAAATTTGACTTTCCAGTTTTTGCTAAAACAAGGACAGGTAGAATTGGAAGGTCCTGACATCCCAGATTACACTGATGCTATTCTCATTAAGAAGGATGTTGTTGAAGAACTGAATAGCAATATCATGGTAATTTATGAGGAAATTTAAGTTTTTTTAGCAAACATATTGTCCTTCAGAGACTGTTTTTTCTCTAGTTTGCTATCTAGTTTCCATACGTTACTACAGACCAGTAAGCTCAACTGTAAACCACAAGCTGTTATGAATTCTGTAATGTCTCTTACGATGATATATAGATTGCAATACAGACTGCTTTCTTGATGTTTGATCAGTACAATTCAGATCAGTTAAAGGACCAGTTTTCAGACATGTCATCACTTAAACATATTCTGTAAATAGCAGATCCTAATATCCTGGACGCCAGTAAAATTCCCTCAAAACAAACATATAGTCATGTTGAACAGTTGGTTATATTAAGATTTAAAAAATTAATACACCTTTTTATGTAAGGTGAAATTGATGCACGTATTTAAAAGTTTTTCATGCTCACTAAAGTTCATTTTCTTAGGCATTCTACCTGGAAACTTGTTTTTTGTTTTACTGCTACTGCACAAAGAATTCAGTAACAACTACAGAATACCTTATACAGAGCAAGTTTTTATTTTGTAGAGATAAAAATGCACTACCATTCTTATAAAAGATAGGAAGATGGATAGAGATGTTAGTTGTAATTTTCTTCAACTCCTTCTGTGATCCAAGACTGTGGCACAGAACACAAAAGGGAATAAAATTCCACAAAAGATAGCCATCTAGAGCAGTCTGGAATGAGTCTATAGTATGGCACATTTTCCTTACTAATATTGTAACTCTGGAAGCTTGCCCGTCTTATTGCAAACAATTATTTCATAATCCATAAATTGCATTAATTAAGATTAATCTCTCTTTTCAGGCTCAAGGAGAAAAAAAAATTGCTAACATGGTGGAATGTAAAGACTTCTCTAAAGGGATATTTCAGCTGGAATGGGAACACAAGAAAATGAGAATGCAAATAGAAGATCTGAAACAGAAGGCTCAGGATATTGTAACATTACCTATTTCAAAAGATCGCCAGCTAGTGAGTTACTTTCTCTAATTTATGTTTTGACCACAGCAAATTTTTCTGTCTCTTCTTGTGCAATTGAAACCTGATTCATAGTATTCAATTATTTCCAAAGGAAAGTTTTGCTCTTCAGATTGATCAGTGATGAAATTCTTTAGGATGTTCAAGTGTAAACAAAGGCAAAATTATCCCTAACTATCAAAATTGGCACTGAGTATGAGGAATCAGGATTTTGCAGCCACAAGAAATAGATTTTTTTTAAATCAAGCACTGTAACTTCCTTTTAAGTGAAATGTCTGAAGTGCACCCATCTGGCGTCTCATAGAAATGCTATAACTTTTGCTAAATATTCAGAGAGAGAGTGTTTCTACAGGATCTTTGCTGAGCCCCAGTGCCATTTGTTGGCCTTGGTACCAGCAACAGAATGACAGGGAATTGTTTGCTATATCAGGCAGGCAAGAGGCAGCAACTGGGCACATAGTCAGCACCCACATAGCTTTGAAGAAGTCCATCTGACAGGCTAGAAAACACAATCACAGTATTGTATTTATAAGCACTGATAAGATCATCTCTCAGTCTTTTTTTTTCTTCAGGCTGA
The DNA here is from genome assembly GCA_013396635.1 of Penelope pileata. Lineage (NCBI taxonomy): Eukaryota > Metazoa > Chordata > Aves > Galliformes > Cracidae > Penelope > Penelope pileata. The sequence goes on from WBMW01003333.1 coordinate 1,848,800, forward strand.
ACAGTCTCAGGTCTCTCAGCCTTTCCTCATAAGGGAGTTGCTCCAGACCCCTAGTCACCTTTGTAGCCCTCCACTGGACTCTGTCCAGTAGTTCCATGTCTTTCTTGAACTGGGGAGCCCAGAACTGCACACAGTACTCCACATGTGGCCTTGCTAGGGCAGAATAGAGGGGGAGGATCACTTCCCTCACCCTCTTGGTCATGCTCTTTCTAATGTGCCCCAGGATACCTTTGGCCTTCTTGGGCATAGGGGCACACTGCTGGCTCTGGTCATCCTGTTGAACACCAGGATATGTAGAGGTCCTTCTCTGCAGAGCTCCTTTCCAGCAGGTCAGCTCCTAACCTGTACTGATGCATGCAGTAAACATAGGAAAAGGTTGTGGGAGAGAGCCAGGGATACCACTGAGAGAAGGAGAAAAGGTTGTAGAGGAAGTGTGAGGATACTGCATGATCAGATGTAGTAGACTGCAAGGAAAGCTAGTTTTGTAGTGATGAGGTAGGGGGAGTAAAGGTTTTGAGTAATGAATGAATGTTGGAGCATGGGTAAACTGGAGATACTGCAGTGGGGAAAGCTATAAAGCATAGCATGGGGAAAGTGAAGAATATTGGAGAATAGATAAAGATATTGCAATTTAATGAAGAGATTAGAAGAAATCCCAAAAGATCTGTTTTGGTCAGGTTTCATTAGTTCTGCTTCTCCAAACTGCTTGTTCACTTCTGAATCACAGCTAGGTGACTTCTTAAATTAACATCAACAAAACAGCTTTCCAAGGAGGTGATGTGAAAATACACTGAAGTTTTTGCAGTAAATTTATCACCAGGGTGTTGCTGTTACGTTATCAAACTTCATCTCAGCCAATGCCCTCCAGGTATCTGTAAGTTAGACTTGTCCTTACCCATAGCAGTGGCATATATCAGTTTAATCTGAATTTGAATGCTGAGGGGCTTGACTTTACTTTCCTTTTAGAGTAGAAGTGTGGGGTTAGTAGGAAGGGCAACAGAAACCTCAACAATAGGAGCAGAAATAAAAATGACTTACCTAAATGCCTAGGGACCAAGACCTGAAAATGCCTAGAATGAGGGTTATTAGTGAAAGAGTCAATGAAAGCAATTTGGTGCTATAGGCAAGCAGCCTGCAGGGCCTTTCCTGTTTCTCTTCCTTTAACTGGATAAGTACACAAAACTGTTATCTGTTGATTTGGTGGGATAGTACTCCAGAAGGATGAACGTGTTAGATCTACAGAATCCTGTCTACTGCCTACCTTCGGCCTCCACCTGTGCTATACCTTATAAACAAAATTATAGCTTGGTTGTGTTGTTGTGTTTTTTTTTTGTTTGTTTGTTTGACAACCTCACTACAATTTGTTTAGTCTTTGTTTGCATTAAAACATACTAGGTTTTTAACATCTGTATGGTCTAGTATTCCTGCAGCATCCAGGACCATCTTCAAAATGTCCATTTATGATCACTAGTAAGGTTTTCCACTTTGCAGAATTCCATTGTTTGGTGGGCTTTTTGCCTTTTTTTTTTTTTAATTTCACATAGTATGATTGCCTTCACAGAAGTGTGGAATTGTTGAGAACAAACAAGCTTAATAAGCTGGCTTCTTTCTGTTTTTAATTCTTAGTTCCTAACCACGCTGAACTATGACAGCCGCATTGCCCACCACATTGCAGTGTTGGAGCAGACTCTCAATGTCATGGATAAGGTAAATCCTAAGTGAACCACCTCATTTCAGAGACACAACGCTTAGTTTTAACACAACTACTCTCCTTTAGCAAAAGGTGTGGAATATTGGTAAGTGATGTAGCCGTACTAACTCTTCATCTAACTCAAGGACTGTTGAAGCAGAGCCACCACAGTACATACAGATGATGAATATATATACCTATGTATTTATTCATAGGACTTCCCATAGTTTCAACTTGGCCTGAACTGTCATAGCAGCACTGTAGCCAGTAGCCAGCTAGGCAGCTCTCTGAAGTCTTCGGAAGCAGTTTGAGATAAATCTGCTTTGTTACTGGAATTAAATGCTTTCCTTCTTGAAAATCTGAATGCAGATCCACTTATCACTTCTTACATAGCATTGTCTATAAAAGTCACTTTTCCATTTCTAATGAAGTGTTCTTCCAAATCTTCACTGCATAATGTTTCCCTCTAGCAGTGACAGTCTTCATAACAGCACTACCCTCCTATATTCAAAATAACACCAACATAAAAATCTAATTTGCTGGCTCTCTTATTTATTTTAACATTTAAATTATGATTATCCTTGTTTTTAAGAGATTCCACTGGATTTTCTCCAGGTTGCTGTAGTTGACATCAGCTGCCATTTTCTCTAAGATCCTCTTCAATCTTTATTATTTACCTTGTCGCTTTGCAGCCCTATAGACAGGTTCAGCACAACAGCCCTACCTTCAGCAGCACCTGGCTGCCAAGAGAGTATTTTCAATGAGCTGATTCCACTAACTTCCTTTTGCCACTTTGCCTTTCAAGTTCTGTATTTAATCTCTTTCTCCTTGACCTGTGCATTTCTGATCCTTGTCTGCTACTTCTATTAGAATTCCATAAAATATACTGGAATACAATGTGTGAAAGACACTATACAAAGTAAAGCTACAATGTGCTACTAGTCAGATCGGAATTCCTTAAAAAGGAACTGAGCTACTATGGAGTGTTGAAGATTACAGGCTTCCATCAAAAGTTGGTCTGAACAGCTTTCACATAATCTCATGTATTTGTTTTATTCATTTGGAAATGGACAGGTGCACAAGAAGAATATGAAGAAATGTCAGAAAAGAATTAAAGAGTTGGAGAAGTGCATCCGTTCAAAAGAGGAAGCAAACTATGAGCTGAGCCTTGAGCTGAAGGAAATGCTTGTGTCTGTTTCAGAAAGGAGACACATCCTTCAGGCAGCTGGTGAGTCACAGTAACATGCTTTGAGTAACAAGTAAAGGACACTGAGAAAGTATCTCCAAGGTTAGACAGTCCTGTTCTCCATCAGCATCAGCTAAGGGACAAGGAATGCTTATTCATTATGCCACATGCATAAGAAGCAGTGCCTTTTCTACCACAACAATTTTAATGTTGTTTACAGAAGAGCATACCTAGAGATTGGTGCTCTTGTAACCCAAGTTGATTTAATTACTGCAACTATTTAAGTCAAAATATTATAGTCATTAATACCTCCATTAGGCAATGGGCCTTCATTCTTTTTCAGACTTCATTCTTTTTCAGCCCCCTTCTCTCCATGTATTCAAGGGAACAGAATGTGTTTCCTTATTAGGAAAACTGTATAGTTATTTTCACTAGTGAAATAGTTTCAAAGCATTGAGTATTTGTTAGAAACTAAAGGAAGCACACCTAGTGCCTTTTCAAAATTTTTTGCTTTATTTGTTACTATAAAGACTCCTAAATCCAACTATGAGCCTTTTTTAAAAATGCTTGCATATTTTATACAGAATTTGGAATAAACCTGGGGAAGGTCCAATATAAACATAGACTACGCATCCACTATATGGTACAGGCTGATTCTTGTATTTTGTTTTATGCAGACATACACGTCTCTGAAAGGGCTGCAAAGCAACGTTACCGAGAGATTCTGAAGCAGAAACACCTACGGGGTCTTACAGAGGAACAGGAAAAACACTTCGGAATTCTCCAGGTAGAAGCTGAAAGGCTGAGATCAAAAACATTCCCTGCTCTTTAAAAATCACAGTCCTGGCAGTTGTGTAAGAACATGGTCATGTCTAAGAGCAAGAGTTTGGACATCTACCTTCTCTCCTTGAACTTTTCCTTCAAAAAATGTTTTCTTCTGTAATTTCTTTTAAAATAACATCAGTTTCAAAGATGCATGTTTGTCTGTTTCGTACCTTTTATACCTAGTCTTACCTATGTATTTCTGTTCTGATGCATTTCTGCTCTTACAATTATATAAACCATATAGCTCATTACGGAAAATAAATGGAAGATTAAGTTACAGCATGATAGAACAGGTGTATCTGTATATCTTTAGCCTGTAGTGTGCAACTGTAGGATATTTTGAAGCAAAATACTGCAAGAAAGCCATGTATTTGCATCTGCAAATTACTTCTCTCTTCCATGCTTTGTGTCAATTCTTCTCCCCCTTCCATAAATCCACATCAAATCTAAACTCATTCCTTTGTGAGAGCATTAATAGCTTTGATACCTTAGTTCAGCAAAATTCTATACTTGTAATGAAAACTGCTTCTGTTGTGACCGCATTACAACCACATTTTTGCTTTAGCACCTGAGGTTTTTAAAGGATTCTAATTATGTCTCCATTCTCCTTGCAAGATTTTCTGCTTCCTGCTGAAACTTCCTTAGCAGAAATAACAGAATTCCAAATTTGCCAAAGGTCTCAGAGAAAAGAACTGTCCCAAAAGGAAGTCCCATCACCTTGTTTCAGCTAGCTAAAGAATAGTTTCTTAATACTCAAAATGCTATCAGTAATAAATGTTGTTCTTCATTAATTCCCAGTGGGTAGCACCAGTCAATATTCCCAAGAGTAAACTGTGGCTGGAAACTTTTGACTAATGAGCCCTATCAATGTTAAAATGGACTATTTCATCCGTGATTCTCTTTCTACTTCCCTTAAGGTATGTAAGTAATTATTTCCTTATTGAGCAGGAAGTACCACATATAAACAAAACACTTAAGGTACAGCAACTAAGGAATGTGATTGTATTTAAAAAAAATATTCACAGCAGGAAGCACTGCAGCTCAGGAACAAATTTATATATTATTACACCGGATAAATGACGATTTTAAGGAGAATGAAAGCAGACAAGTCACACCAACATGTGCATAGAAATGAGAAAATAAGCAATTTCAAGTTAAAATAATAAAAAAACCATTTTGAAGAGACAATATTTATTGGAGGATAAATGAAATGCTAAAGTTCTACTCTGTGTTACTGCAGTACAGTAAATGATGCTGTAACTGAAGCACCTACAGTAGACAAGGGAATGCTTATGCATAGGAGAGACAACACCTCTGCTCTTAAATGAACTAGTACAGTAGACAGACATCAGTTGCAATTTTCTTGCCTTCCTTCCTTTTACCAAAGGCTGTGGCAGAATATTTAAGAGGCACATTTAAAGACAACTGTCTGAACCAGTATCAGTGCCATGAGGGCATATTTCCCTTAGTAATAATTAAAACTATTAAGAAAGTCTCATTGCAGCTTCAGAACATAAACAACATGAAAATTAGTTATTTTTACCTGACTTGCAAAATGCTGTCATTAACTGACTGGCAGCAAGAACTAATTTGGAAGATAAGGATGTATCTATAAACAAAGAACAGAACCTTTCCCCATCTGAACATCAACAGAAATGACAATTGATCTGAATTTGCACTTTGTCTTGAAACCATGAAGACTAATCAAAGAATTGACAGCCTTCTACTTGTTAAAAGTATTACTTGATTTCATTGTATTTTTTCTTTTAACTATTCACTGATCTAATTATCAAGCCAGGTTTTCCAAAACAGTCAGCATGAGTTCAATCTTTACCATAAAGTAACGCTTTTTGCAGTTTCTACCATACCTCAGTACAGAGTTTCGCAAGCATCCCATGAGAAAAACCTCCCTTCAAAACAAAGTCCACTGTCTTATCAACCCTTCTTATGTTAACAGAGTTCATTCAGTCTTTTTGGTTTATGCATGTGTATAGTTGAAAGCTTTGCACCAGGAGATTAGGTGTCCACAAAATCTTCTTCTGTTCTGCTGTAGTGCAATAACTGGTCTTCTAATCCAAAAGTATCTATCAGCTGACTGAGACTCACTTTCTTGCCATCTGCAGAAAAGGCTGACTGCAGTTCATACAGCATCAGTTGGGTGCTACTTCTCCATTTCACTATCAAAGCCTGCAGTTCAGACAGGTTGTTCTGAAATTGGGATAAAAAAGAAACATTTCAGCGAATGACAAATGATTTTAATACTCTGCAAATCTATTTTTATTAAATGCTTTAAACTGAGATCACACACAAACACCACACAAACTAAATGGCTCTGTATTTAAATCAGTGTGATGATTCCACTCAATTCCACTTCAAAGAGTGATTTAGAAGTGCTTTTCCAGAGGTTGTCCTCACCTTAGATCGGTACATCTTGACCAATTTGAGCCTTCGAAGTAGCTCTTCCTTCTCTTTCACTTGTTTCATAAGCCTTACTTTTTCTTCCAGGGACTGCTGCTGACTGAGATCAACCCTTACCACATTCTCTGCTGATCCACAGAGATTGCTCTCCTGTAAGGGACTTTCCAAATATGTATGTCCAGTGCAGTTTCTTTCCAGGCTTTCAGAACCATCTTGTAACGTGGAACAATCCATACTTATCTTTGGCAGACACCCCTTGTCAACATCAACACAGTCTTTTTCTTCACCATCTATTTTGAGCCGCTTTGGCACTGTAAAATTAGCATTAAATGAACGTCTTGTTTTCCTTAATCGTTCCCTCAGAGTTGCACTCATTGGCTAAAGAAAATGAAGAACAATAAAAAAAAAAGTCATGATAATCTCATCTTTCATCAAATTTCAAAGAACACTATCTGTACAGAACATGTCACATTTGTAAAGATTGTAAAGCCAGACTTCTGAATTGTCACCATGGCTTTTGCAAATTTAAAAGGCAACTTCTTCCTTTCAGGTGTGTTTGCACACAGCAACAATTTAATGAAAAAGATACATCCATGTTGCCTAGGACCAAATCCTATAATCCTTTGTAATCCTTATTAAGGCAAACCTTAATCAATTTTAAGTGAGGCATTTAGTCTTTGTGCAGAAGACATAGGGCATATTTCAACTTGGCTAATTTTCTTCCCTCTAGTTCAATTTCTCTTTGTTTTTAATGAAGATTTTTTTCTTGCTGTTGCATCCCACCACACACACAGTCTATATTAGCACTACTATAGAATATCTATGTACTACTTAAGAGTACCTGAAATTATGTGTATAATTTTGACTTGTTCCTGCCTTAAAGTCCTTCACAAACAAACATCTAAGAAGTGCTTTTTCTTACAAATTATAAAAATATTTGTTAACTTATTTTGATCTAACATTTTCACCTGTGGAAAAATACCAAAACACAGAAGAGAAGGACTGGTTAAGGAACACTTGCAACCTAGCCTCATACAGCACACACCCGGGTTTTAATGATACGCACTGTGGTGAACGTGACTGCATCACTACAGCACATGGCAGGAGAAACACCAAAGTAGAGTTCAATGTTACAGAGAATACTCCAACTGGAAGCAGTGTACTGTGTTCAAGTGCAAGCAGAAGTCACAGGAGTACATTTTGCATATACAGGAACCAAGAAAACCAGGACTGCTAAGTTTTTATACCTGTTTTCCTGAACTAGTCCTCTGTGGAGCTGCTGTCCCAGAGTCCTTTGGAGTACTGCACAAAGATGTCAATTCACCAGACCCTGGTTCCTGCATCTTGAGGTGGATAGCAGTTCCTGTTGAAAGACAATTGATTGTGTGCTGCCATTTTCACCTGATCATAACAAGTCATGTGGCTGCAGGAATGAGTAAAAAGCTCCAGCAGGAAATACTGACTTATTTTCTAGTGGTTACAAAGTGTTACAGCTTATGAAGCACTTGGACTTAGCATGCCTGTAAATCAAAAGTCAGACCCTGCAACATCAAACTCATCAAAAGAAGCTCACTCCAAACAATCTGCATTTTGTCACCCTGAGTGACCCCTGCTGCTTGCCTAACTCCAAGGAACAGCCCCTACACACCAGGCTGTGAGGAACCAGTCCCTCCGTTTAAGTGCATCTCATGCAGCAATAAAAGGATTGCTGGGATTGCAAGGATTTATTGCCCAGTGCTGTGAGCCACCTGCTAGTGACCAAGCTGCAGCTGGAAAACTGTCAGCTGCACCCTCAGTTTACCCAGAAATCACAGTTAGGAGTTTCAGAACAGCAGTCTCCTTCAAGTCCTGCAAACAATGCTGCACCGCAGCACCCGGTCCGGCACTGCAGACCCCAGGCGCTGCTTCCTGCTCACGGCTGCACTCAGGCTGCCTGCGCTCCCCTCTCACCGCCCGCACCAGCACCCAGCGGCTGTCCCCGAGCCGGCCCTACGGAGAAGCAGGAGGGCGGCGGGGCCGGGCGCGGGCAGGACGAGGAAGGCAACAGCCCAAAGAAACTGTTATGGTTTGACTCAGCAGATAGCTGAGTTCCACACAGTTATTCACTCACCCTCCCCCCTCCCCAAATGGGACGGGGGAGAGAAGTAGAGAGATATGCAGTAAAATGCGTGGGTTGAGATAAATGCTATTTACTAAAATAGTAAAGAGAACAAAAGAAATAACAGTACATATATATATATATATATATATATAAAGAGGATACGCAGAGCAAGGGCTCACAGCCACTGCTGACCCTTCCTCCCGGCTAGCTCCTTCCGTAGCAACAGAACCCGGAAACGCAACCAACCAATCACATGATGTTATATGGGATGGAATAGCTCCTTGGTCAATTTGGGTCAGCTGCCCTGGTCCTGTCCCCTCCCAGTTCCCAGCTCCTTATGCCCCCCTTAACTATTTCACTGGCAGAGGAATGCGGAAGTGAGTTATGTCCTCGGCTCCGTTCAACACTGCCAGGATGTTATCAGTATCTCGGAGGTACAAGATAAATTCATACTAGACACTACGAGAAGCGTAACTTCTGTTAGAAACTAGGACAGAAACCCTCACCGAGCCACCGGCTGCACTTCAATTTCCCGCTTCCGGCGCACGGGGCGGGGCACGAGGAGTGTCTGCGCCTGCGCACACAGGAAGGCGTTGTGGGGTTGTGGTGCGGGCGGGCGTGTATGTGCCGGCCGTCCCTGATCGGGCGGGCAGATGTGTGAGAGGCAGAGCCGTGTCGTTGTGGAGGTGCTGGGTGGAGCTGGGCTTGTGGAGCACCCAGTGCAGAGCATCTATGTGCACCCTTCTGCTGCAGCTGGGCTAGCCTGCTGTGTCTGCCAGGCCAGCGTGGGCATGCTGCCCTCTGGCCGAGGCCTTTTGGAAAGCCGGCTGCCATCTTGGTGCATGTGTCCCTGCCTCATGGAGAGGGGCTGCGGCCTCGACATGGCGCTCTCCCCACCACAGCAGCAGGGGAGGCCCCAGCCTGGCATTTCGGCACTGTCAGGGGAACCACGACTCTGCCTCAAGCCACAGTCCTCTACCTCAGACACTGTCTCCTCACAGAAGGGGAAAAGCTGTGCCTGAGGAATGCGCTGGGAGAAATGCGTGCTGTGAGGTTTTGGAAGTGCACAGTGAACAGCACTGCCTTGGTTGTGCAGGAAGGAGAAAGAAGTGGAAATGGAGAATGGCGGCTGGAAAAGCAGGCAGGTAGCTGTGGCTGTGACAAGGGGCAGTCCCAGCAGTCCTGCAGTCAGTGCCGGACTGGAGTGCCCCGACAGTCAGAGGTGCTGCTGGAGCAAAGGTGACATTCCTGTCCTCAGCAAAGTTCTCCTTCGTGCTGCAGACCTCATTTCCCCACAACGACTTTAACGTTTCTCAAAACTGATCTCTCTAAAATGTTTTTCCAGTATAATGGTGTCAGGACTGAGGAAATGTTCAGAAGTGGCCATAATAGCAATAGCTCCCAGCCTGCAAGTGGATACCTCAGTCCTTCTGTACTGGCCACAGCTGAGCACATGGACAATTGCGCAGTCTTTGTGTATCACGTCCTTGATTTCTGTAGCAGAACTACATGCATATGCTGCCTGATTGCTCCTTACAGCCACAGATGAGGATGCTGAATTTTCTCTTTGCATAACTTCCCATCCCTATTGAGACAGGGTACGCTATTGCACTGGGGTGAGTAAGCTCAGCATAGGCAATGCCAGCAGTTTGACCATAAGTACACATAGATTCATTCATTTCAAATAGAATTTCATAGTGATTATAGCACTTTTTTCTCTCCTAACATCAGCAATAAAAAGGTATCAAGGCATTCACAGTCCTTTTGTAAGTCAATTTGGGAAATCAGAATACTTTGGGCCTTTATTCCTTGTACAGGAGTGGATTATCTATGGGTGAAATTGGTTTAGAAAAAAGTTTAGCAGGTATGTAGCCTCATCAAATCAGCATTTAGCAGATGTGGGAAGTTAGATTATGTGATTAAACTTATGATCAGTTATAGCCATCCAGCAAAAAACCTCACACAATGCCTCTACTGTTGCTTGAGGCAGTTCTGAGGCATTTCTTAGCCCCAGTGTGACCTGGCCCGTTTGTTTGTTTTTTAATGCTTGCAGCTAAATTCATGTCATTTTTTTTTCTAAGTATGTAAAAAATGGACTACTCAGTACAACAGTGAAATTGCTAATAGAATTTCTGCTGCAAATTTATCAGTTGAGTTGGATTTCAAATGCACTGGAGCTTTGAGACAACGTCTCCCAGTTCACAACATGTTTTCCTCTGTCTCAGGGATGGTCCCATTTTCAAATTACTCATGCTCTGTTGTACAGACATGCTAACAGTTGAGTTGCACAAGAACAACAGAAAGCTTAAGATTTTAGATCATTTGCCAGCTGAGATTCCAGTAAGATTTTACAAGAACATAACAGATGAAGAAGTCATCCTTTGCATTATCATTGCTGCTTTCTGAGAGCAACGCCCTTGTGCCCCACCCCAGGTGAGGATTCCAGTGACTCTGAATAGAGGAGGATGGTTCCATGTGTAGGGCACTGCACAAAGGGCAGAAAAGGAAGTTTTATCATTAGTGTTCACTGATGGGTAATGGCTCTAGGAAGAGGTCCTGTTTCAGGTTGGTGTTAAGAGTTTGGCTGTGTTTACCAAGTTTTTCTAGGGATTTACTTAGTGCTTACACATGTTGGCAGTCTTGCGAAAGCACGTGCCTGGTCCGGGATGTCATCTCAGTCACCATCCAGTACTTTTACTGCAGAAACCCAATAGCGTTTGGTATTGTGTTATCCACAACTTCATGATGGCAAACAGGAATCAGACTAACACCTTCTTCTCAAAAACTGCACATCTGTTTCCCTTGAGGAAAAAGAGATGAACCACATGTTACTCATCCTGGCGTGTTTATGGCACGCTGTGGAGCATTCTGCAACTGTTCAGTTAAGCTCACCAATATGTGCATAGGGTTAAGCATTATAATAGCTATTGTTTGATTACTTTTTATTCCTTTTGTGGTCAGAATAGTTTGAGTTATGCAAAATGAAAGAAAAAAAATAAGAAATTTTGCAGCAGGAAATAAAATCCTTGAGATCTGTTTGCTGAGCATACTGCATCCTTTCAGAGAAAGTTGTTTCTGTAAGGGACAAGGAGGAAAATGTGCTTTGTGCTTCTTAGTTTTCTTTTCTTTGGTTTTCCTGTGATAATGTTTTATTTGGATTTGTTTCAGTTCATACCAGTTGAATGGCAGACAGTGCACCTGCACTTAAGATGTTGTATCTGTTGTAGGAAATTCAAAGTAGAGAGCAAATGGAAAAGATACTGAGTGTGGGTTTAAAGACACCCATTTGACCTTTTCAGATTCTTCTCTGGAGGGCCAGAAACGTCACATAACTTCCATTTCACAGCTTGCTGGGCACAGTGGCTGGGCCTTGTCTCTCTGATCATTGCCAATGAGTAATTGAGCTGTTAGTCAACATACTAAGTCTTGAGGCACATATGCATTGTCCCCTTTTCTCATTTTTCTGAAATCTGTTGATCTTGTTTAAAGCCAAATGATGTATCCTGACGCATGAGGTACGCTGCACTGTCTGCATGTTTTCTCTTGCCTGAGGCAAGAGGGTGGAGTGTTTTTATGTGCCCAACCACTAACTGCTGCAGAAATTTTTCAGTTCCTACCCACTTCACCATGGGCCTAGGGCTGTGTTTTTGCTGGCTGCAATTCACTCCTCAAAAATGTTCTGACTTGTTTGTAGCCATGTAAATATATTGAAGAAAGGGCTGTATAGACCAGATTCCCAGAGTAAAACCAGTTTAAACTACAACAGAACTTGACCTCAGGATATAGATTCTGCTCTTAGAATGGTGCAAGTGTCCAGTACTTAGGCTGAGGTCACTAGAACAACATCAGCATAAAGCTAAAGCAAAAGCAAAATTGTGCTCTCTTTTCTGCTGTGCAACCTGGGGCTTGCTTGGACTACCCCATATTTTTTCCTTCAATTTTCAAAGCACCTGTTTTGAAAAGAAAAACTGGCGTAATTTCTTGTAGCTGAGAGGTACTGCAGTTTGCCAGTACAAATGATAATGTAAGAGCCAGCTGAGATGGTCTTCCTGGTTCTTGCTGCTGCCTGCGAGAGTAACCCAGTGGGTGAGGCACAGTGCTAATAAAAGGGAGCACCATAAGAATGTCTTTTATTTTTGTGTCTGCATGTGGGATTTTCTCTGACATAGTCATGCCAAAAATTACAGTGTTTGAAGTCTTTATGAGACTAGCAGGCAGAGAAAGGAAACAATAAACAGACCTTTAGTCTTCTTGTCTTTGGTGTAGAACTGAATGATCATTATTTTAAGAAAATTCAAGCCTTTCAAATGTAAGCCGTTGCCCAGACTCGTACCTGGTACAGCTTTTTGTCATGTGTGATGGTCTGAGCATATTGTTGGGTTAAAGGTATTTTGTAGATGTTGTTTTTCTTAGGGAACATGCCCTGTAATGCTTACTCAAGGCAGTTGTTAAATTGGACTTGTTTACATCCTGGTGTAAAAAGTCTGTTTCAGTTTTTAGAATGAGATGGGAGAGGAGAAGTTATTGGAGAAATTGTGAGTGAAATCTGGCTTAGACTTGGTGTCTTAATTTCCCATGTCTTCAAGTATCTTAACAGAGGTTCTTGCAACTTCCTCAGCCATTGCTGGGGAAAAGTAGAGTGCTTGGTCACTGGCAGAGCACAGTCTTCTGTGAGAGATGACAGACAGACATCCTTAAGCTGAGCAGAGTCATCATGAGCTTTGCTGAGGCATGGTAAAGCCAAAATTCAGAAACTGGTAACATCTCTCTCTTTTTCTATATTACCCAGCATTGCAGTAGTTACACTAACTGGATGTATTTGCGTGACATGGATTGCAGTGGAGTTTGAAGAATTGCTTCGTTTTCTCACATCCTTATACAAGTTCATTTCATGCTGTGCCTCTGCAGCCCATCAGGTGATCACGTTTAGCTGTGCTACTGACTGGTGTAGCTCAAAGTATGGACGTGTTTGTTTGCAAGTGTAGATGGAGCTGGTTTGAAGGCTGTTACCCATAGTCTGTAGGGCTTGGGTGCACCCAGTGGTACCAAACCAGGGTGCCAAACAAGTCCTGCAGTGAGCAGGTAAACACAAATTGAGATGCACACCTTACATTTTTCCTGGATTCCTTGGGGTCTCACTGTGGCTCTGAAAGCAGACATAAGTGATTCTTGTCTGTCATCACTTCATCAGCATCGCTCATTACCTGTTTGTTTTAGGACAACTAATCATAATACTGAGCACACCTCCTCTCCTCCCAAACTGCTGTGTCAGCAGGTAGGACTTGAAAATATACTTCCTCCCTGTTATTAAGAAACAACTCATTTACCTGAGGCTAGAGAATGCCTTGTAAAGTGAAAATTTAGAGGTGTTTTCCTAAGGATGAAATGTGAATGTGGTGTACAGAGAATTTTCCATCTCTGGATACTGGTGACAGCAAAGTGCCATTTGAAGAGCTGGGATTTCAGAGTGGCAATGCTGTCAAACACTTGGCTACACTTATACTGCAGACCAGACTCAGAATTCAGATTGCTCATGGGAGAGCTGGCTCAAAGCTTTTCTCTGTTTTCCTGTTCATACAATTAATAACTTACATGATAATTGAAGTGTTCTTTCTGTCATGATTGGTGGGTTATCCCTGCAACTGTTATTTGCGCAAACAAAATCACTTGTAAGCACAGCTACTTTAGAAAAAAAACCCACCAACAATTGTGAATATGTATGAAACATGCACTTTTTAATGCAAAGGTAGAAGCAAGTTCTTTGAAAATAGAAAGATTTGAGGTACTTAGAAACAGTGGTAACTAAATAAATACTTGTTTATCAATCATCCTTTCAAAATACTCAGCTATGGGGGAAGCAACAAGAAAGCTTCTCTCCCATTTCCTTCAGCATAGTATACATGCACTGAGGCTTTTTGACTTCCCTAAGTTTCTTGCACAAAATATGCTGTTTATGTCAGCTGTGGCTCATCTCAAACTGGTTATTTCAGTGTTTGTGAGCTAGCTGCAATGAATGAAAGTCCATTTTGGGTGGAGAACATTTGTCCAGGAGTGCTGAACTGGTACTAAGAAAGAAAAAGTTTTGGTGAGCCGGGTTAGAAATTGCTATTCATTTTAATAGGGACATTTTCATATCAGTAGACCACGCAGCTTTGGGGTTGAGCCTTGGCATCAGTGACGTTCATCACACATACGAGTAGTCATGGAAGAAGCTCTCTTCTTTGTCCACCTCATTGATGACAGTCCTGCCATGGGATGACCCTACTGAAACGGGAAATCTCCTGCTGTATTCACAGCTGAAAGGAGAGTTACTCTGTTTTTGATATTTTGAAGTTTAGTGCATTTTTCATTGAGTTAAATATAAGCATTTTATTGGGTAACATCAGCTGATTTCATCATTGTTAAATACCCGGGGGTAACTCAACACATGGGTATGCATTGACAAGTTTTCTCTTGAAAGACTCTACAGGAGTGAGATCAGCAGATGGATCACAGATAGATCACCCTGGAGTTTAACTAACACGTACCCTGCCTCTTCTTGAGCCTGGGAAACCAGGTGTGACTAACCTTCAACTGTCCATGCTGATGTCTGGATAGAAAAGTCCTATGTGGGATTCTTCATTTTTCTAAGATCAACAATGCATGTGTAGGTACACCCTACTTAATCATGTGTGAAACATGGGTACCAAGAGAAAGCAAGAATATCACCATCTGCCCTATGTAGTTTGTTTTGTTTGGTGATGTTTTTCTTTTCCACTTCAGCAAGAAATTGTAATTAAGATTTTTATTTTACCTTAAAGTAGGAGACTCCCTTTCTAAAATGAGGTGTAAATTCTGATAAACTAGCTCTAGTTTAGCGCTTCCTTCTCCTAAGCTTTTCTCTCAACATTGACAAGAGACATTCCTTGTCACAAACATTGCCATAATGCAGGAACTACTGCTACTTTGCGCTACCACTTAGTGTGCCTGGCTCTAACTGTTGGTTTTCTGTATCTTACACAGAAATATTTACTTCTCCCTTTCTAAGTAAACCTGTGTACAGGAACCTTCCTCAGTGACGGTGCTGAGTATCACGCTCCACACCCTGAAGTCACTGTGATAAGCTCTTTTGCTGCTGTTATTACTGCACTTCTTTTTGAAATAGCAAAAACACATGAGCCCATTTCATCTTTAGCACAGCCGATTTCACTGGAATTGATCATTTTATATTAGGAATGAATTTCATTTAATTAATATGTAAAGTTTTTTTTTAAGTTTTGCATAATTTTGGAAGGAGAGGAGAAGTGGGATAAGATGAGATGCTGCTTTCAGGGAAGGAGTATGGATGGAAATGAAAAAGAAAGATGTTGCCAAACAAAATGGGTGATACTATTCTTTGCAGAAATCTGTAACAAGTAACTGCGGAGAGCTTACTTGTTAGTAGTGCCTTGTGTTTTCCCTTGTGGATCCTGTACTTCTCTTTCCCGTTTCATCTGTTCTTCCTCTGATCATGCATAACATTTACTGATTAATGTCTGCCATCTGCATATACAGTACAGAGCTCTCATCTCTTTTGCAGGCAGATAGCTCAACACAGTAGATAGTAACCTTGTCACCTGTTCCTTTGAGCCTGGTCCTTTCAGATGGAGATCCAGCCACAGTGTTCCATCCTACTGAAATGATCTTTTTTTAAGAGAGGGGTATACAGCCTATGCAGAAGGCACCGTGAAAACAGTACTGAGCATCCTGCCTTTTACTCAGAAAGGATTTCTCTGACTGCATCGTGGCTTTGATCTCTCTGCAGTTTGGAATTTGCTCTTTTCCTTCAGTGTTTTGGCCTATTAAGGCCATTAGTAGAACAAATGCAAATGAAATCTAAGATTTCCTTTCCATTTGTGCCCCACAGATGCAGCCATGTTTGAACTGATGCTGTAGGTGATTAAGCTGTGATTTAATGTTCATCGTCTCGGGCACAGGAGTCCCAAGAGGTGGTCAACAATCCCAGAATATCTTGAGTGAAGAGATTGATATATGTTAAATCAAAGCATCTTTAGAATACATTTCAAACTGAATGTTTACTGTGTTTTTCACAGATGTTTTAAAATTGCAGATCCTAGGTAAAGCATTAAACAATGCATTCAAAGGACAGTCTTATTTCTGATTCTTTAGAATGTTGCTTGCAGTCATAGCAGATCCTTCAATGCTCGATACAGAAATATTCTGAGATTATTTCACATGCAAACAATTCTCTTGTATTTGATCATATGCTTGTTTATTGATAAGCTGTTGATATGTTGGGGACTGTACATCCTAATATTCTGTTGTACACTGCTTTTGCTCCTAGATGCTTGTCTTTTTTCACTAGTTTGTTATTGTTCAGCTGTCCAGGCACAGTGCATTTGGTTTAGGAAAAGCGGATGGACTCCACTGACACTGCAAATAGCTGCTGTAAAACAAAGTAGTGCAAACATGTAATTCTAATGGTCCCTTTAACACCAGCCCAGCCATAGTTCACTACCCTCCCTCATGTGAGCTGACTGCTCTTGATTCTGGCGTTTGCTCAATCTCTGTTTCCATTGCATCTCTTCCCACTTGGTCTCTGTGTTCCTAAGGCTTCATTTTAATATTTTATGTGCATGTATTGGCTTGTTGATTTCTTTATGTTTTGCTTGATTGCATATTCTTGGCATGCATTAGCTGTTACTGATATTTTTCTCTCTTCCATGATTTTTCTACTGAGATTGAGGGGATCGAACCTCTTATTCATGAGGTTGGGGATGCATGTATATATCAGCATCTCTGTAAGCATTAGATGTTGGACATGACTGTTTACTGGCAAAAGAATTTGCTTCTAGAAATATTAAGAAAATCAGTTTCCAATGCAGACTTTTCATGCCTGCACTGTTTAAGTACAGACCTAATGAAACTAGAAGTTAAACATTGCCTGTTGGTCAGGTATATGAGCTTCACTAATTTGGCACTGGTTGTCATTTAGCAGCAAAATATGGTAGTTTTTACCTGCAGTTACAACTTTAAAGACATCTGCAAAACTGCCAGGTTGTTATTATCAAAACAGCAATTAACTGAAGTGTCATGCAATTAAACTAGACCGGTGTTTGACAGCCCTGGGCAATGCTGGGAATGAAGTCCCCAGTTCAGCACAGAACTTAAATATTCATGTAACTTCAAGCGTGTGGGTAGTCTCCATGATGGCTAGTGCTAAGGTCACAGTGATCTGGGGAAAGCTGCTGGAACAGGAAAAGCTTAGTCTGCTGCTGAAAACCCTCATGGCATATATGACAACATTATTAAATACTTGAAAGACAGAGGCAAGAAGGGAGATAAGTTACACTGTGAATGGAAGAGGGGAAGTGATCCTCGGCTGGAGCAAAGATACCTGGTTTGGAGCTCTCCAGACATTTTGTAATAGCCAACGTAGTGAGATGCGGAGCAGATTGCCTTGAGAGGCTCTGAAACCTCTGGAAATTTTTGAAATCTTTTAAAGAAAAATGTGCCAAGCTAAGGTGGAGCTGGATCTTGGGACAGAAAAATTGACTAAATACCTACTTGAAGGCTTTTTCAGCCTTATTTTTCTATAGCTGTATTTTTTTTTTTGTGCTTCAAATTATGTGTATACCTCAAAATGAATGTATAAAGACTCTCACAGTGTTGGTCCTGGCTGTCTGAGGCAAATATTGTTCTGTCAGATGAGGGAGCAGTGGAACAGATCTCTCACTGAGCTTCCTGTCAGTGCATCATCTTTGCAAGAGAAACTGGATTCAATGAACTAGATAGACCAAACTGCAACCATACGCACACTTGTTTGTGAGAGTTCTTCATCTCAAATCACAACCTGTACTGCATTTGATCCATGGTATTTATCTTCCCATCATTCCTAATGGAAACTGTTTTGTTCTGAAGTCTTTGTGCTGGAAACTAAAAATGTCTGTAGTTATGGAGGTTACAAAGCCTTCAGCTGACAACTTTAATCTTGGAAGTTAATAAAGTAGGAGTCAAAGAGCATTTCCTTTGCAGGCACAGGGTAAGCAAGGCAGCACCAAAACATGCCTCAACCCTGCAATAGCAGTAGGTATACCCAGACAGATCTATCCTAGCAGGAACATCTGAAATCCATGAAGTAGAGTGACGATGAGTCCAAGGTGCCTTGATTTTGATAAGGGAAGACTGCATGTTATCACAAGTCTCATGAATCACTTTGAAATGAAAAGTCTGAACAACAGCGGAGTTTCCAGCCAGTCATCTGGCTGACAAGGAGCGACGCCCAAGAGCCCTGGCTTTTGGGAAAGGCAATGGCTTTGTGCTTTGGGTAAGAAAAGGGATTTTTCAATCAGAGACGTGAGAATAGAAATGGGCACATCCAGAAGGCTCAGAGCCAAGTCAGAAAAAGTGCCAGGAACTGGAAGTAAAGCCCACTTAAATAGCTTGGATCTAAGTTTTGAGTGTTCACTTGCAAAATATCTTAGTCAGAACTATTTCAAAAATCATCTGGTAGCCTGAAGTCAGTGTTCAAGCCCCAGTAAAAGCAACACACTGAAAATAAAAGCTTTCTTTTCCCCCAGGGTTTTCTCCTGCCAGCTGAGCAGCTGGAGTGCAGTGGCCATCGTGCTGCCATTTCACCTTTTGCTTATGACTTTAAATACTTTCTTAGCATTTGAGGAAATCTGATTTGTAAAATGAGATCCTCTCGAAGGCAACAGTATGTGACAGACTCACTGTATGGGGGGTGTAGTAGTAGCAGTAATAACACAACCTGCAGAAATCATTCAGCTCTGTCATGTGTGATGGTCCTGTAGTTCAGGCAGAGTTAGAACCCAGATGTCCACGTTGCTGCATCTACCACAGCTCCTCTAACCAATGTGTGACTCATTGCTACAATTGAAATGACAATGTGAAGATGACAACTGTAGGGCAGCTCTCCAGTATTCCAGAGTTGATTGGGAAGCTTTTATTTTCTGCAGGACTCCTATGGCTCTGGAGGCAGGCAGGAACACATTTTTGTTTCTAGCTGTTGACTTCTTCACGTAGTTCTCCTAATGGTTACGGGGAAAAGATGATCCTAAGTTCTCTAGAATCACACTATTGCACATTGGGGCTTTTCCTGGAATCAGCATTTTTGTAAAAGATATTACCATTTCAGTCACAATGAGTAAACCAGTGAGGATATAAACATATATGCAGAGAAGATAATGAGCAGTAGCTCCCTTTGCCAGGAAAGCGTCTTTATATAATCAAGTCGCCAACCTCACTACTGATGTTCTCATGTTCAACATCATGTGAGTGATGGAATCACTGTGTGGCCATTACTGGGAAGGGCAAGAAGCACATTTCGTATGTCATATGTCATCTGTGGAAGGACCACAGACAAGTGCTGTTCAGTTCTATTCTCCACAGGGTCATAAATTTTCTCTTTGCTTATCCTTCATCAGACAGATTTTGGTTGGAATTAGTGCATCACTTGTGGTTTTATATGGGAAAGGTGTGTCTGGCTAGAGACTTGCTTGCAGAAGCATGATCTCTAATGAAAGGTAGGAGGTTTGGAGACAGGGGTAATGGGAGCATAAAGAAAATAACTATGAATGATGCTGAATACTGCTTTTAACCCACATAAGAAAAAAGCTACAAACTGAAAGATGTTCTAGATTAAAGAGCAGCAAGGAATCCTAAAATAGATTGAAAAACACTTGTTAATGAGCTGCCAGCTATGAATTTCAACTTCTACAATACTTTTCAAATATTTATTCTCATTCTATTGATAAATGGTGTGACTCTATTCTGTAACCTCAGCCACAGTTTCCAGCTTTTGTTTCTGTTCATAATTAACTCAGAGGCAATGCAAAAAAGAAAGGGTGGAGTCTGGCTCATTTTAACCCTAATATCTGTTTTTTCCAAGTGGTTTCTGAAAAGTGTTGTGTCTCTGTTGTGACTGTTGAATACTGTGGGTCTGGTCTGTAGTTCTGTCTCTGGAATTGGTTGATGATTTTGAAATGGCTTAACATTGGAGGTTAACATATGAATTGAAGACATATTGAGGAGGAGAAAGATACTGTACTGGTACACAAGTGATGTAGAAACTGTGACCAAATCCACCACAAGCCTGCCTGTTTGTTTAAGTTAGAAAAAGGGTGCATAGTAGCCTCTGAAAAGTGTTTCGAAACTGACAGTTACTGTAGTCTCTCTGTGTAATATCTGACGTACTACTTCTCTCAGGATGAAATGCTTATCAGAACACATTGTTATGCGCAACTTACTGCACAGATCTTTTGGTGTATTTGCTTGTCTTGTGGGAGTTCGTGTCTTTCCAGAAGAACTAGGTGATCTTTAGTTTGAAAAAATAGTCAGAAAAGCTAAAATTCCTACCACTTATAATTTAAAACTTAAAGAAGTATTGAAGCAAGGAGTAGAAACAGTGCACTGTAAGTTAAATCAGCAGTTGTATTTTATAGATAAAGAGTGGATCAAGACACAGTTGAAGTTAATAGACAAAGGAAAGGTACTAACTTGGAAAAACTTCAATACAGTAGGATCTTACACTGCTCTGCTAGCAGGAGTGAATTGAAGTAACACCTTCCCTCCTATGACCATAAATCTTAGGAATTAATTCATTTCCTAAATTCTCTGCTAAAAAAGAAGATGAGAAAATTTTTGTGAAAGGAGTATGAAGAAGATGGTAGATATCAGTGTCTGAGAGGATACTTAGCAGTTCTTGAGGAAGGGAAGAGAGAAAAATGTGTCAGAGGCATAATTTCTATAACATAGGAAAATGTTTCTGAAGAGAAGGCAACTTGAAGTGTTACTGGCTCGCATGAGATTAACTTATTTTTTCTTCAGTCATATTTACAGTGTGAAAGAGAAGTGTCTTCGCCAACCTCACTACTGAAAATGTGTGGAGCTTCCAGCTGCCATGTGCTCTGTATTCTGGAGACTGATTCTTCCAGAAGTCTCATGTCCCATCTTGTGCTCCTAGTCCTGCAGGAGATCAGCAGTCTTCTAGCTGTGTGTATTGGATAATAATATTTTATGCCTCTGGAATGTATCTTCTAATAAAGAAAGGAGTGCCATTTAAATTAGGGCTTTGCAAGCCTGTACTTGGCAGGTGAGGCTGTGTGCCCCAGGAAAAGCAGGTGCAGTGAGACAGAAGCCAGGACAAGGGATTCAAGCATTTCTGGGGACCAGTGCAGCAAATAAATAGATGTAGAAATAGGAATTAAATCACTTTCATATCACTCCTTGTCCCAGGCAGTTACAGCAAGTGGTATGATGTTCTTTTGTACCAAATAAAAGAGTTACTCCATAGTGTATGGTGTTAAGCCAGATCTAAACAAATGCAACAGAAACAAGCATAATTCAGCCTTATGCTAATGCCAACCAATCTCTTTCTGATTGAGAACTCTTTTGCAATAGTCAGATAAGCATGTGTTTGGAAGTTAGTTGATTTGTGGTTGTGAAGCACCCAGAGCTAGAAGCTGATTATATGGAATCCCTTCTAATCACTGGCAATAAATATTGCTCACAACAGAGCATGTTTCCTCAGAGGGAGCACCTTAGTAGCCCATCAAGGACTTTTCATTCTGTTTACTTTGGCAGGGACAAGTGAGCACCACCCTGAAATGCTTGAGAGCCTAATCACAGCTAGTACCTTGCTAGCAAAGAGGACGGAACATGTTGCTGTGTAACAGAGATCACCTCTGGGACTTATGTCTTGTAGAACTTTTTAGTCTTGCATTCGAATTCTGAGTCAGGAAATTTGCTGAATCGCCTCAGTCTTCATCATACATGGTCCCTAGAGGGATCATCAGAACTTCCCAGGATATGCAAAGCACAGATGTTCTAACGTGTTTTTACAAAAATGCTTTTTTTTTTTTAATCAGAAACATGGCTTTATCAGAAACAAGGACACATCTCCTAGGAGTCTTACTATTTTGAAGGAAATGTTTTCTGAAAGCCCCTTCTCTTCAGCCCAGGACAGATTACCTGATCAGAGGATTGGAGAATGTGAAAACCACAGGTTTAAATCACTATACACATTTCAGAGAAAGGACTTGCAGCAGATCTTGCATATTCCAAGTGAATGTATTCACTACTGGGATGGCATTCTCTTGTTTCTCTGTAAAAAATATGATGCTTTGATTTCAATTTGATGCAGACTTAGACAAAGGGGACACTGTTACCCCTTAAATATTAGTCATCTGTATTAATTAGCTAATCTCCTTCTGCCATGACTAGACAGACATCTACAAACTCAGCATGCTGCAGAATTAGAATTCATGTCCTTTTGTGGGTCATCTTTATTTTTCATTGTCCTCCCTGGACTTCTCCAACCTTTGTGCTTTGGATAACAATCAACTTCCTTCGTTTTTGATACTAAGAAAAATCCACTTAGGAAAGAAACCATAGTAGTGCCCAGCACAGTGCCTTTATGTAGTATAGGTAGTGCTAGACAGTATCTACTACATGATTTGGTCTCCAGAGAGTTCAAATGTGAAGGCTGAAACTCGGTTTTACTTTTAAATCTTAGTTATTTAAGTACAAGAAGCAGCCCAGCCTAGCGACAAACAGATCTGGTGCTTTCTTCTCTACTGAGTCTGCAGTTAATCCCCAGCGCTTGTCCAGTCCCCCTGGGTTGGGTATGAGCTATGGGCTTTGTGCTCAGCCTAGTGTATGTCCTTGTGTTTAATTTCATTGCCTGTGCCCAGGTATGTTCAAGTGATGTTTGTGGATTATGTACAAGCTCACCTGAGTGACAGAGCATTGATGGCTCTTCTGTTCCTAGAGCTTCCTAAAACCCCTCTCTGGTTTGTGAAATAATCGTTGATCAAAAATGACTCCTTGAAACTTACCAGGAAAAATGACATGCAGGGCAGGAATGTATAGAGCTGGAGAAAGGGAGAAAAAAAGAAATCTGTCACCCTCCCATGCATTTCTCAGCCTACTAATGAGAATCTTTCTCCCCAAGTAGGAGGTGAGTTGCCGCAAGCTGTTGTTGAGCCTGGCAGAGATTTTCTGCCAGGATTTTTTGGCCAATGGGGGTTTTAAATTTTCTGTCAAGATGGCAGACAGAAATCATTCTTATTCACCAACAGTCAGCAGTTTCTGAGTCAGATCTCTAAGATAAGTGTCTCATGCTTTTGTCCTTTATGCACTGTTGCATTGAATGTTCTCCCTGTGTTGTTTTTCATGATGGTGCTTAAAAGTTGCAGGCTTCCAACTGGCAGCTGGCAGAAGCGGTTGAATTGTTTGTTTGAAATACTAATTGCTAGAAATTTTCATCATGGGTATAGGTGGTGAGAAATTCATAAATCAAATCTTGCTTTTTGGGGGCTGCCAGAAGGGTTTTTTGCATGCTGCCAGTTCTTTGTAAACAGTTTGCTTTGTCTTTTTTCCTTTATTTATATTGGCAGCACCACAGCCAGGTCATCTGGAATTGGTTTTGTCCCTTTGCTGCCTGGCTGGCTGAAACATTTGACATGTGAGGATGGCAAATAATGCATTTTTGGGTGCATATTTTTGGACTAAGAAGCACTAGTGCTAAAGCTGAGAAAGGATTCATGAGTGGGCTTGCAAGTAGTAGTTTTCTAAAAGCTAAGGGATAGGAAATTACTTGATCCCGTGAATCAGACTTTGCACTCTCTTAAATAAAATACTCAAGGAGAGGTTTCCTTCGTCATTGACCAAGCATATTGGGCCCTAGGCTGAGCGTGAGTAACTGGCAGCATCAAGCACGAGACTCAGCCCAGCTCGTGGCTCTGCCACTGTAGCAGGATGTGTTGGAGGCAACTCTTTCTGGGCGGACAAAGTGGAAGGGCTTATTCGTCATTCCAGCACTAAGAAGGAGAGGAGTCTAATGGATGAAGGTTACTAAAAGCCACTGTGATTTCCCTCAGAGCAGCAGTGATCAGGCCCATCTGCTTCAGGGCTGTGTTCTCTGCCTGGGGTATGCTGGACAGCTGTGGGAGCTCCCTAATGGCCTTTGGCGAGGGAGGAGGCAGAGCAAGAGATAGAGATGGCAGACAGCAGGTCAAGTTGCAAGCAAGTCTGTTAACATCCCAGCCTTGGTGCCATCTGAGGTGATCTGATATGGCTGGTCCTGCCAGTGAGTTCCTACTGTGCAGCCTCACCTATACCAAGACGGAAAGTGTGCCCAAGCATTGATGCACTACAAGGCTGCATGGAGGACAGGGGGACTTTAAGAGGTCACAGGTTTGTTTTGTTTGGATTGGTCTGTCAACAAAACTTCTGTTATCAGGAGCAGTCCCAGATACACAAGACAATGCACATGTCCATTCCCACCTGTGAGGCTGCGCTGCTTGCAGGTGACTATTAGCAGTTGTATTGCAGAGCACCAAGATGGCACCATGGCCCCAGTGTCCATGTGTACGGGTCTGTCTCCGGGCAGAGGCTGACAGCTGCCTACAGCTGCTGAGTGCTGCTCCCATCTGCATGGTGGTACTGAGAGCAGCAAAAGCAAGTCTTCAGCCACCTCCTCCCATTCTCTGTCCCCCACCAGACCCTCCTCTCTGGACCAGTACAGTTCAGTTGATCCTGGACTGTTAAGGATCAGTGTTTTTTAATGATCCGTATGCATATGTAATTTTATTATAACTATTGCTATTTATTGGGTGCACTGTGATAGACCTTAGAAGCTGTAACAAGCTTCCTGTTGTGTGGAGTGCTGTATAAATCTAGGAGAGAAGAAAGACAGTTCTTAGATCTACGGCTTTTATATTAAAGAGTGCAAACAGCCAAGACTTCTCTCTATCACTGAGCTCTCTTGAGACCTGGGAGATTGTGTTAGCAATGTGTTTTTTGCATCCTGACATTACTCATCTCCCAGCACCCCAAAAGAAATGATCAGATCCCCACAAGGCTTTTATTCATGCCTGAGGTTACTCACGATGAGTTTCTCAGGTGATGTGCAAACTGTGGGCTTGGAGCATTGAGTCAAGGAGTGACTCAGGAGGCTCTGGTTGGTTCTGTAGCTGCCTGGCCCCAGCATGCAAAACCAAGGCACAGAGGGAACTGCAGTTGCTACCCAGAAATAGGTGTTGTTTCTTCTTCCCTGTATGAACCATCTTTGTGTGGGCCTGTAGTATTCCAACCTTTATAATTAAGCAGTCATCTCCAAATTAGCTCACAGGGCTTCTTACTGCTAATGTCCTTATTTATTGATTGGTTTAGTTTCATTATAGAAGCCATTTTACCCAAAGGGCAGATCCCTGGCTATTGTATCTGTACTTTCTCTGCAACAAAACTATCTGGAAAACCTAGTGGGTTCCATGGCCCTCTGTGCAAGGGGGTCTCTGTGAATGTGGGACTTTGACAGTGGCTTTTGGATCAGACCTTTCCATCCTCCCACAGGAACATGCAACCTCCTGAAGGGAAAAAGAAGGCACCAGGGAATTGTGCCATCTGTGATTTGTTCTCTCTAGTTGCAAGACCAAGGCATTGATTGAACACTCAAAGTCTGTGCAATTTCTTCTAGTGCTGGGAACAGGGACAACAGCAAATTCTGCCTCTGGGAGAACATTCCCAGCTACATCCAGCAGTGGTGTGACTCCACATCTGCAGACTCCACCGTCTGCAAACTAAATCAAACAGAACAGATGAAGAAAGGGGAGGATGGTGATTGTGACCTCCAAGAGGAGCTCCCAGCTCTACCCACCACTCCATACACAGCTGCTGTTACTGCTGAAGTGACAGCTGACCACTTGGCCTGAAGATAGCTCAGCTGCAGTTCATTGCAGTGAGCCAGGCAGGCACAGCACCTGGCTTTCAGTGGCTGTGAATGCCTGAGGCGATCACTGACCAGCAAAAGCTGAGGCTGCTCAAGACCTCTCTAAATTATGTCCTTGATGTTGATACTTGCCCATTAGGAATGTGAGCGTATGAATCAGTGTGTTTCACCAGACAGATTCTACCAGCATCCCCATCTTCATTTTCTGCTGCATTTCTACTTCTAAATGCAATGTCAGTATTCTCAAGATATGATTTATTTCCACTTTCCTTTTAAGGCACCTCTATGTCATGCCCCCAGCTTCTTCTTTTTCTTTCCAGTAAGAATTTGGCAAAATGACTCATTAAGAGCAGCCCCATGAACACCTTGTTGTCAAGAAACCTTAAACCAGTATCTTTGTCACCGATCACGGCTACTTCTTTTGTTTACACATATATAAAGGAAACTTTAGGACAAAGGTAAAGGAGGTAGGGAATTCATCCAGACCTGAGGGCATTACTTTAAAATTTGAGGTCCCGTCTCTCCCTCCAGTAAGGTGTGTGTGTGCCATTCCAGGGAGCCCATCTCATACTGGTGAGTCTTACAGACCTAGATTAGCCCGATGTATTCAGTCCTTCCTTTGAGCTACTTCTGTTTGTGGGCAGCCAGGGTATGTCTGAGGCACACAGCTGTGCCTTGTGCTGGGAACAGATATAAATGAGATGACTGAACTGTGTGGTTAAAGTAGAGCTGATAATAGGAGGGACAGTAAAGCACCATTTTAAAGAGCACAAATGTCATAAAGCTAAGGCTGCTTTTATCCTTTCTGTCAAGTCATGAGCCAAGAGCAATTTGCTAAGGCCCGAGACTGAGCTCTGCACCTCTTAATGATTTAATGACCACATGCAGCTTGTTTAGATGACTAAATATCCTCTGATTAGCGTTTAGAAGGCAAAGTCACGGATGTTTCCTCCATGCAAGGAGGAAATTATGCTTTGTAAACATATATCTGACTAAAGATAAATATAAATGTGAGTTCTAGGATTCAAGAGATTTAACACAGGGCACCAAATGACGCTGTTGTGTTCAGGAGGAGGAAGATTCTTCCCATAAGATACAGCTAAACTGTGAAAATGCTTGCTGTAGGACACAGTATACTAAAATGTTGTACACATTCCAAAACTAATTGGACAAATTAATGGAAAAAATTCCATCAAGGAGTGATTGCAAAACTTCTGCCTTTGACTTAGGAAGTCTCCAGCAAACACCAGGAACGTATCTGCACATGCTTGTCTTGTTCCTGTAGCCTTCCTGTGGCTGCTGGTGTGGGCGATGGTGGGCGACAAGGTTGTGATCTAGATGGAGTTTTCTTTGACCCCCATGGCTGCTCTTCTGTGCTCCTATTCCCTGGGAAGTCTGCAGGTGGTAAATATGGAAGAAATGGTATTACTTACTATGTTTGGTGTATGCATTTGGTTATGAAATTAAACAATAATGCTGCCTCTTGAATAGAGCATAAATATCTGTGGGGTCTGCAAGCCAGTTCTGGGTCTGAATTCGAGCAGTTTTCAGCCTGTTTTTACTAGCTGGGAGTTAAATCCATTGTATGCAAACAGCAAAATGGGATCATCTCGCAGGCAGCTTTGCAGAGACACCAGCAGGTTCTGCATAACTTTCTGTAAGAAAATGCCAAAAAGGTGAAATTCATGTGTTACATGCTCAGATCATGTATCAGAAAGCACTGCCATAGCAGTTCATTTTCCCTGACACGAGCCTTCACACCTTTGCATGTCTGGGATCTACACAGTTAATCTACCTGAGCAAATAGGTAGGAGCATTAATGCTTTTGGTGAAGTTTAACTCCTGGAGGCAGATTTTTTTTTTTCCAGTGAGTGTCAGATAATTGGAAGGGTAGGGTGAGGCAGGAAACCGCGACACGCCTTTGTCAGGACTTGTTTAAGAGCAGAGGAATAGAAAAGCACAAGAAGGGAGAGAGGAAAACAGGCTAAATAAAGAAGAGGTGCCCATTTTTGGATGATCACTCAGATCCCACACACCTTTGGAGGGACACGATATAAAGTGTAGGTGGCAAATTTTATAGGAAACGGTTGAAGAGAAAAACAGATTTTCAGTTCAGTAACCAAAGCATATCAGGTAAGTTACATTATTTTTTTAAAAAAAGAAAGGAACAAGAAAAATGTATCATGTATTTTTGCTCTTCCAGATTCCTTGCAGAACACTGTATTCTCAGGTAAAGTAGAGCAGGTGTTCTGTTTCTTCTATGGGAGAATACAATGTAAAATTAAGATTGTGGTAGAGCTGTGGCTTTTTGGATTTTGTATTTGTCAGTGAATATAGCTTTTGAAAATGAGTATCAAGTTAAAGGAGTATATCTGCTGAAAGATAAGAAGTGTGAAGCCAGGTTTGGTGTACATTTTTAATACGTTTTGTGAAACCAGCGTGCAAATAGGTAAAGTTAAGTGAATGTTCTCTGTGCTGTAAGGGTACCAGCGTGGTGAAATGCAGATCATCTATTGGCTATTTTTAAATCTGAGAGAGTCTGAATTGTGCTGGAGGAATAATGTTTGTAAATTGAAGCTTCAAATGGTGGATACAGAGTGTGAGATTAAGGAATAAATCCTGAAAATGCCAGGAACTGCTTCTGAGGGACAGTCTCTTTTGCGGTGGACAGGCTTTGCTTTGTGTCAGACAGCTGTGTTTATCTGCAGTGAGTCATTCCTTATGGACTTTGGGCCATATTTTGTCACAGAAGGTTAGGAGGCCTTGTAAAGTGTTTTTGAACCTTCATCACAGTAAGTCTGAAAAGTCTGATTTGAGAAGTGGTTTTAATCCTTTCTGTAGCTGGTCCAGCAATTTGGACACAGTGACATAAGGTAAAAGACCTGTCTTCTTTTCTTGCCTTTGGACTGACTTGGAGCGTAGCTTTGGGACTTGTTACTTGTCCTACATCACATCCATGATTTGTGAATAACTTGCTTCCCTGGCATTAGCATCATTTGAGAGAACCTTCTAAATGGGCAGATTTAGAAGGTTTTTTTTTTTATTCCATTCTGTCTGTATTGCTTTTGGTTGAGTAACTGGAAGTGAAAGGAACAGCTTTTAAAGCAGAATGAGAAGGCCAAGTTCCTAGACTGTGGGGTGAAAGAGAGGTAAGGGGACATTTTTTTAACCAATTCTGTTAATCCCAGGACAGTGGCACCTGAAATGCACCCTAAGAGACATTTGATATGATGGGAACCACGGCATTTGCTTTTAGCACTGCCAGTGACATTGTTTGGAGGCATCTACTGAGTCTCAGACTATTTGTGATCAAAGGGTTCCTCTGACAGTAAATGTAATTAATCTCAGTGCCTGCTGATGCCTTAAGCTGTGTCTTGTAGCAGCAGCCATAGTAATGGAGGGAGGAGAGGGCTGAAAGGATGTGCTGAGAGAATGTAACAGTGTTCAGATATGAAAACTGGAAGGACGTTGTGGAGGACTAAAAGGATCTGAAATGTAACTGCTTTCATTTTTACGTTATAGTCTTCATGGCTATAAAATAGTTTTTCCCCTCCCCTTTGAAAAATGCCTGTAATAAACTTTATTGCCATTGCACGTAAGTAATGCATGGCTTATAAAATAGTAAGAGGGGGTTGAATGTCCCGTGTCAGACTGCTGTAGCGTCCTTGCTGGCGTCCTGCATTGCAGGCAGTGGGAACACAAGGTGCAGGAAGCCCCTGGCAGTGCTAGGCTTAAGATTGAACATGCTTTGCAAAGCTGGGCTGCTCTCACCATCCTGCTTTTTAGTGCTGCAGAGAGAAAGCAGTGTGCACAAGTATGGCCTTG
Source organism: Penelope pileata (assembly GCA_013396635.1). Taxonomy (NCBI): domain Eukaryota; kingdom Metazoa; phylum Chordata; class Aves; order Galliformes; family Cracidae; genus Penelope; species Penelope pileata. The sequence continues at coordinate 1,878,576 of WBMW01003333.1, forward strand.
CTAGACCTCTCCTGATTCCTTATGCAAGTTCCCTGTTTTCATGAATGCCACAAGCATACTTCAGCCCCAAGCTTATGTTAAACCAGCCTTAGGGTCGCCCTGTCTTAAGCTACCTGCACTATTTGAGAGTTATCCCACTTCATGAGCTCCTGCTCATGGCTCCAAGATAATTGCTGGTGACTTCTCTGATTCAACAGCGCTATTGCTTTACCTCAGACATAGCCCACAGCTATGTCTTTGTGAATCCAGGTGGGAGGAGCTGGTAAAGTGAGTCAGTCCCGGCAGATAATGAAAATCAAGCTCAGTCAGCCCGCTGGAACATGGGCCAGCTTTTGCATTCACGTGGCAAAAGCACATGCAAGATCAAAATGCACCGTGTGCCAGGGCTGGGCTGGGCTGTGGGATGTATGTCTTCAAAGACATTGTTTAATCTCTTCTCCTTTTTTTTTTTTTCTGAATGGTGCCAGAGCAAGATATTCCCCTTTCCCAAGGGAAGGAAGGACGCAGAAGATGTGTTCACTCAGTGGTGGTACTGGCCTCTTCCAGCCTCCATAAGCAGCACAGCTTCCCTATAGCAGAAAGGAGCTTTGGGGCTACAAAGTGGTAGGGAAGCAGTTTCCAAACATAAGGCTGTGTTCCCTGTCAAGATGCTGGCAAAGCCAAAAGTGCTGACATCTAGACAGCAGCTTCCAGCATCTGCTTTTAAGGAAGGAGCTTTAGATGTGCTTCCACTGTTGATGCAACAAAGAAGAGTAGCAGAGATACTGCCTTTTCTTGGAGTGCATGACCGGGATGCCTTCCACTGCAGGGGACTGGCATCCTGCTGGAGGAGGAGCTCCCCTAGGGCATGGAGCTCCAGCCCTGTGTGTGCCTTGGAATCATCCCCCCTGGATAATCCCTTGGAAATCCCCAGTGTTAGCAAACACTGCAAGGGTTGAGCAGTGTCCTGCTGCCAAGGTTGTGTAACAACTTGGATGTGGCCTCAGGAGCCCCATGTGCAGGGCTTCTTAGCCAGGATCAGGGGCTGAGGTGCTGAGGCTGTGGGCACTGTGAGTGTTCTCTGCAAAGTTCAGCTGAGTCTGTGATAGGAGGTGGTGAGCTAAAGTCTGATACTATACCTCCTGTGTTCAGCTTGTTGCTCTCCAGCTCTGGGAATAGCAGCAGAACAGCAGAAGGGTACATGGAATCATGAAGACCAAACTCAAGTTGTAGCTGAGTTGGAGGACACAGTTTTACATTCTTCCTCAAGCTGGACTCTGGAAACTTGGAAGGAGTTTTGCCCAAAGCCCTTTAGACTCAGCTTGTTAAAAGTGTAGCTCTATACAGTTAAGTTTTAGTTTTAAGAAAGAGTCATGAAATGCAGTGGAGAGTTTTTGCCTATTATCTACACAGATTGAAATCTCTTCCTTTGCAGCATTTGCAGCTACACAAGATTAAATTTTATCTTAGAAAGACTATGGGAGTACAACTATATATTTTCTTCTGACAGGACTGTTTTCTCTTTGAGCTTCTGTTGTTTCTTTTCCACAATCTTGTTTCTTTGTGGTATTTCTGCCTTGACAGACAGCCACAGCTCTGCCAAAGATCATAATTATGACTAGAGGGGAATCCAAGCCATAAAGAAGAACACAGATAGTGTGTAGGCTGACCTGAGCTGGCATTAAATTAGCTCAGATTCCACAGCTGTAGACATGGGTCTGTAAAGCAAGATAAAGCACTTCCTACCTTAAGTTCCTTGCTGCTGGAAATAGCTGGTTTAAAGGTACTGCTGGTGTTTTTTGCTTCACCAAAGTCAGTGCTGTGACTTTAGCATCAATATATCTTGAGAATGCCCAGTGTTACTGTCTCAATGCTACAGTATTTCTCCTTGTGCTTTTCTTGCAGCACTGGCCCAGTATGTGTAGCTAGTAGAGGCAGAAATCATAAACTTGTCTGCATTTCTAATCTTGTGTTGATTCCTACACAGAGCAGATGTGTAGGAGTGATGTTTGAATCCTATGGTTTTGATCAAACCTTTACAGAGGCTGAACTGGAGACCATGGTGTGGTGCCACAAAGTCTGCTTATAAATCCAGGTCTGACTGACTTTGCTGTGGTTGCCCTTAACTCCCCTGCTGGCTTCACAACCCCACCTACTGTTTCAGCCTTGCTGCACTGTGTAGCTTCTAGATTTGTGGGGACTTGTTGCTGGTCTGTTAGTAGTACTCAGATGGCTCTGGAAAGATAGTTCTAATTCTGGCATGGATGACTTCCAGGCAGTTCAGTCCCCCACTAAAGAGAATACTGATGGGAGTTGTGGGGACTTGTTATCTTCTGTTCACAAAGCTCTGAGTACAGCCTTTACGCTTTACCTGCAGGTGGAAATGATATGGATTCTGTAACAAAGAAAACGAGGCAAGATGGATCAGAAGTTACAGAAAGACGTAAGGAGAATGTTTTTTGTTTTCATGTCACAAGATTTGATCACAAACCAGAAATACGACAACCAGTTTCCCAATTTTGTAAGGTGTTGAATGCTGACCAGAGGTCCAGAACTGAATTCTGCACCTGTCCTTGATATCTCTATCAAAGTCAGGAAAAGAATGGGGCAAGATCAGACATCTGGAGATATTTAGAATGTTTAACCAGAAATGATGGCCCTATAATAACATTTTCAGTCAATAGTGCAGACATTTGGATTCTCGTTTTGCCTTTGAGATGAATGCCCTGCATGGTCCAGAAAATGTTCATTAGATGTCTTTTTTGGCTGTGTGTAAAACAGAATAAGTTTCCTGCTGGCATTGTGGGCTGGTAGGAAGCTAGTGAGGGGTCTGATCTGGGCTTTATATTTACAGCAATTGCTGTGGTTCAGTGGTGCTCTGAAAAAATACTACTTCCATATTTCCAGGGATTTTTTAAAGAAAAAAAAAAAGGTCTTTCATGACAGTGATGCACTTAGTTACTGTAATGTGACAGAAGTCTGAAAGCACACAGCCTTCAGTCCCCATGCAATGTAGTCTTAAGGGACTTCTCTTTAAATGAGTAAATATTCTTTGAATGATTCATTCTCTTCCATGAGAATGAAGTGAAACATTGATCTTGTCTATCTAGATGAACATGCAGTAACTTTTGCATAATAATATTTTTTCTTTCCTTAGTTATTACAGAGACAGTAACTACAAGACTGACTTCCTTGCCACCCAGTAAGTAATTGTGATCCATTACATTATTTCTGCTTTGTGATTGCTTCCCCTCCATGCTATTTGGCTGCATTCTTTCATAAATCCCTGGGTGCAGCAGGCCTTGGTGCAGAAAGACATGAAGCTATTTTCAGAAATACCTCTCTCAGAATACTGGTTAGCAGAGAGATGAAACAGTATATGGGGAGGAGCTGTCTGGATGATGTCAGAAACAAAGCTCCACTGAGACTGGTAGACCAAACTCTTCAAGGGCAGAGGCCCACATATAGTCTCTAGTGGTGACTGTCTCTTGAGGACAAGAGTCAAAAACAGTGAATCTGCAGACTCCATCTTACTCAGCTGACAACAGTGAGTGAATCCCTTTAGATGGCACCAGATGTCACAGGTTATTTCTACCTCTGTGAGACATGTAGGGAAGAATCCTCTGTGCTCTTTATACCACTGTATTCTCAATTAGCTTGCTGCAATGGAGTTGAAAAGGGGTTGCACTATCTCATTTATGATGAAGGTTTAATCAAAACTTGACTACAAACCTTCTGGGTCTGCAGTGTGAATGCTTATTAGCTCTGCCAATATACTTCTCTGCAGTTCTGATGTTTTGTCAGACATGTAGCTGTCTTTGTAAATGAGTGTGAGGATGGCTTTGGGTACCTCTTGCCTTGTCTCATAGTATCGTTATTCTTCTTGTCTTTCACCCTGACGGAATGTCTCATTTTGTTCTCATCTCTTCCAGAAGGAGGGAGCAGCAGTGGGCTCAAAACATCGTCCCACACTGGAGGGAGTGGAGTTGAAAAGAGGTCTTATACCCACAGCAGCAGCTATGTGACTTCAAGTAAGGAGTAAAGATACTGGAAACAGAAAGCAAAGGCAGCATAAATGGGCTGAGGAGAGATTCAGGGCAGAGAAATAGAATAAGACAGAGGGGAGAAAAATGGTGTTTCTTAAAGTAGAAATGACAAATACTCAAAGCCAAAGGTATTCCTTCCTTAAAGCTAGTTGTGAGGATGGGTGAGTAAACGGGAAAATTCTCATTTTTCACAGAGAAAATTTGATTTCAGGTTAGTTTTCTTTAACCTTTGAAAAAGTCTTTTCCTTTCCCACTGTCCTTAAGTCATTTGGAAATCAAATTTCTCTTTATTCAGGTTTTACAAATCACAATCTTTCTGAGCATTTTTGTACAAAAGATGGCTTTATTTAGTCTGTTTGTTGACCTTGCTGATGCTAGAATATTATTAAAGAATTTCATATAGTGTATCTTCTTGTGGGTGTATCCATGACTTTAATGGTCTGCTGTGTTTTCTGGATGTGCCAAATCAGTTATGTTCTGTCTATTCATCAGAAATAGAGTTTTTTTCTAGCAACATTCTTTGCTGAGCTGTTAGATTGTCATTGTGAAGGTTTTTGAAGAGTGAACTTTCTGCGGGGGTTTCTGGCACACCTCTCTCTCTGTCCACAGTGGGACAGACTGGATAACTATCCTAACATCCTCCATTCTCCAGAAGAGCTGACAAGTCAAAGAGAAGGAAGTGCAGTGTGGAAGCTCCAAGGGAGAATTAGACATACTCAGTAGACCTGACAGCCACTCAGCTCCTTACCAATTAAAGGCCAGAGTGTGGAATGGCTTTGCCTCAGGGCAAATATGAAGTAACTCTGGTGCAGATATCAATCTAATTGTCTAGACTGGCACCTGTCTGGGAGCTGAACCCGTCCTCGAAAGCTCTAACTTAAATGACTCTGTGAGATTGCCATCTTCCTTGTTAGTTATTTTCAGTGTGTGGAGAAAGAGAAAAGAATCAAAACTTGAAGAAGTTCAGCAGAGCATGTTCTAATATTTGCTTTCCCACTCTGCTGGCAGAGTACCCCCAGCAGAAGTCCACTTGTCACTGTACTTCTTTCTGTTGAATTAAGTGGAAAAGTCACAAACCAAAACATGTCCCTGTAGAAGAGAAAATGAGTTAGAAAGCACTTTGAGATCACAAGGGTGTGCTCTTTTTACAATGATGGTTAAACAATAACCAGTCTGATCCTGCCAATCAGCATGCATATATTGCACTTTATCACAGGGCTCCTCTTGTGCCACACTCTGATCATTCTCCAACATCAGATTTCATAAAAGAGCCCAGTCAAGAGTCAGGTCCCTCCACAAAATACACATTCATTACAGCTGCTCAGTTCTTTTACCACAGCACTGTTATAAATTAAGAAGGGAAATTCTCTCCGCTGTCTAAATACAACAGCCACTGATAACCTCCAAACTGCCTTCAGCCTGACTCACACCTCTGCCACTTCTTCAGGAAATGGACTGACTATGGCATGGCTAAGTGAGAATGTGGCTAGTTGCTTCGGAAGGGAAGCTTGCTCATCTCTTCTTTCCCTCCCTTCATGAACTGCATCCTTCAGCACTACCAAATTTTGTTTAACCATCTTACAGTTTTTGTGGACTGTGTCATATAACTGCAGTTTACAGGTGGATCTGTATCCAGACTGAAACCCAGTGCCATCCAAAGCCAGAAGTCATCCTGCTCAGTGCAAGTGTCTCATTCATCCCCCTACTCCAAAACTTGCTGTCATTGAAACCATTGACAAGTCATTTTTAAACCACAAACATAAATTCCTCTTTGCAGTGCATGTTGGGGAGACAGAGTTATATCCAAATGTGGTTCTTGCCCATCCCTAGTTGTGAGATACTAATGCAGATCTGTCCAGCTCAGAAGACAGTAACATAAAGTACCCAGGATGCATTGAATGTACATCTAGGGCATATTTTTCTGTTTGCTGAGGGTGTTTTGTTTTGCCGGTAGGTGGAAGCGGCAGATTGAATTCATCATCATCATCTGGCTACAGACAAACACAGTCTCCCAGCTCAACTCTCACAAAATCACCTGGCTCAACGTTTGAAAGAAAAACCTATGTCAACCGCCATGCAACATATGAAGGTATCACAGAACATGCTGTAGAGAAGATGCAGTATGTAGTGCAGTCTGAGGTCACTTGGGATTTCCAGCACATTAGTGCAGGATTGTCCTAAATAGCACAAGAATCCCATCCATAGTGGTTTTGCTAGAAAATAAACCACCTGGAAACAAATTTTAATGATTCAGTCCTGTTTATGGTGGCACTCATTCCTAGGAGGAATTGTGACAAATTTTTTGAAAGACATTAGCAACCATTACATGTAATCCTGAGTACCTCTTCTTGAGTGGAAGTGTTTGTTACTCAGTGGAATTAGACAGGTACCTGGACGATATTTGGAAAGCTCTTGATGATCTTCTAAAAAGTATTAATGACATCTTTCTATCATTTGCAGGGAGCTCCAGTGCTAACTCTTCTCCAGAGTTCCCCAGAAAAGAGTTTGGTAAGTTCTTTCAGAACTGTCTCTCTGAACATTATGGCAAGGTCATGTGAGTTGGTGACTGCAATGGCTTTTTGCGTGTTGCCTCTGCTTTGGGCAGCCAGATTCCAACAGAAGCAGTGTACTGTATACCTGCTATCCTCAACTGCTCTTTTAACGGTCCCATTATGGCATAGGGCTTGAACAGGAGAACAGAGACATAGGATACTTGATGACATTTGCTGTCTCATACCTGGGGGAGTAGCTCCAAGCAAGAAATTACGGCTCCTTAAGATTTTGAGCCATTGCTGGATATCCTCTACTGCCAGCTATTTTCTAAACTTCAGCATGTTTATATGATATAAATGGAAAATTGAAAATTGGAAAAATGAACTGGATATCAAGTGGCATATTTATACCAAATATTGTCAGCAGGTAGCAGCTTGTCCTGTCCAAACTCTGGGATGCTCCTTATGTTCAGTGCAGGCAGAGAAATGATATGATCAGGCTGTCTTTCTGGCTCAAGGAAAAGAGAGGTTTTCACAACATCCAACCTTGGTTGATGATGTGAACAGGCATATTATCTTCCTACTGGCTTGCTGAAATAGATCATCATCATCTATGAACATTTATGTGTGCAAACAGAAATAGCAGTTGGTCCAGAAATGCTAAGTGCTACACCGTCTTTGAGATAACTCATGGTTTAAACGAGGCCTGGCAAAAACTAAGGGTTCAATACCTCCAGCTTTGCATCAAGTAAAGAAGTTTACTGCCTGAGTTTCAGCACTCAGAGCAAGATCTGTGTGTTCATTTTCAGAGGCATCATAGGCAGTAAAGCCTAATATTGCTTTTCTCTTATTGGTATTTGCAGCATCTGCCTCCACACGAGGGAGAAGCCAAAGTCGAGGTGAGTGATATTGTTCTTTTAGAAACCTTCCTTGTTTTCTTCAGTATGATTCAGGGTGTGTCAAATGGACCTGCTCCTTAGCTGAAGTCAAAGCAGTTAAAGCCTAGAGTCAGATGAGGTATGTTGGATTCACACCACCACAGATGTGAACCATTTTATCNATCTGTGAACAGTTGCTTAAACAAGCTCAGCGTAAGGACTCCAGTGAAGGTTGTGGTGCCTAGGACTGTGTCAGAAAGGAAGGTCTGCTTGGGAACACAGACCTCTGGAAACATAGGACATAGTTTTCCATCTTGACTATAGACTACCATAATATCAGTCCTGCCGTGCTCTGTGACCCCTTTCTGATATTTTTATGGTCATCCTATTCATGTTTCTCCTCCTGAGATCTGTCTTACAAACTGTAAGGCCTTTCTCTGAAATGTTCTTATGCTGGTGGTAAGGAGAGGGTGAAGAAATTATGGACTTTATGTGGTCTGTTTAGCAAACTCAACGTAAAGCTGCTTTGTTTAACCCATTTAGGTCTTCTAATAATTTATTAACAGCATTGGGGAAAGCAAGATTATATTACTGTGTAAGAGTTTAATATCTGTTCCCAGTTGCTCAAGGAGAGAACTATAATGTCATTTTATCCAAGTTAATTTTAGCAGTGGATATAAATCAAACTCTTGCACACTCCTGCTGGAGAATGTCACAATTACCGATTATTCTACCTCAAATCTTCACAATCTCCTCTAGCACAGTACATGCCTCCCAGCCGAGCTAGGTCATGCATAATAAAACAGATACCAGAGAACCAGCTGCAGCTTCTCACATTACTTCAGAAAATTGTTCCAATCTATCAGCTTCTCCACCTCAATGCCAAAGCCAGTGTTCCTTTTATAGTGTATGCGCTGCCAGATTTCATCTCGAGGAGCGTGTGTCATATGTCCTTGCTCCTAGGTAGCAAGCTTAAAGACTTTCCCCCAACAAATCGGATTAACTCTATAGTCTCTTGTGCTGGACAGTAAAAGCCAGTAATAAACTGGAGTACCCGGAGAGATTGTTGTATTAATAAAATTCTGTTTGTGACCTGACAGTTTTATTCCAATAGAGTTTTGGTCAAGTGAGGGGTTCCATTCAAGGGGCCGAAATAAAAAGCATCAGGTTGCAGGAGCCTAAATTCTACAGCCCAGTGTAGAGATGACACCGTGAATTTTACGCAATAAGTAGTAGGATACTTTTGTATTTAACAAGCCTTAAAATCCTGATGCTTCTTTTGGCTCTTTAGGTTTTTATCCAATAGGGTAGTAAAAGTAATGAGTGGGAATATCGATGTGATTGAGGACTGCATAATTAGGCCTTTCATTTGATTGGCACTGACAATGCTATTGACTTCAACAGAACCCTTCAAGGAGTAAAACGCAGCTCTCTGGAATTAAAAGTAGCAAAATCTAACCCCAAAACAAACATCACCCAGGCCATTTTACAACCAATTTGCATGTGCCATGAGTGCTGCTCAGATCAAGTGGCAAGGTAACAGACAACAGGAAGCAATTTGCTTCAGCCTAAAGATTCATTCTCAGCTCAGAGCATAAATACATGGCAGTCCATATTCATGATCTGCTTTTTTCTCTTCATAGAGAGTGAAATACGAGTCCGGCTGCAGAGCGCATCTCCCTCTGGCAGATGTAAGTGCCATAGCTTGTACTCTGGAGGGGATTGGGTATAACATAGGGTGTGTTGCTGCCCTAGATATGCCTGCAGTGTCTCAAGGATCCAATTTTCATGATGACAGATAGCAGCATGTCATCCTTTATTCCTGCTGTAAGAATTTTCATCTATCAACTCTTACTGAACAAGGAAGCATGCTGTGGGTTAGATGGTGATCTTGCAAGGGTAGAGTTATTCATAGTCCCTGAATTAAGACCTTTTAAGCTTTGTTCAGCCAGTGGCACCCCAGAAAAATACAACTTTTGAGACACTCAGAAGTAAATTCCACTGAATGGTTTAGCCAGAACAGGATTACAGTTCAATGAAACAATGGCTTTGGATAAATCTGGATGCTTGTTTTTCTTGACAGGGACAGAGTTGGATGATGTAAAACGTTTACTGAAAGGCAGTCGATCAGCCAGCTGCAGCCCTACTCGATCATCATCAAGTACTCTCCCGATACCAAAAAAAGCTGTAGTGGAAACGAAAATGGTTACCGAGAGCTCTCAGTCAGGTATGTGGGCAGAGGATAGTTAGCAATGCTGGAGCCTTCCAAACAATTATTGCCATAAAAATACTCAGCTGTTAAGAACACCAGAGTAAGAATGCATGGTCTCTGTCCCAGATAGTGCTGGCAATACAGAAAAAGGATCAGCATGCCAGAGGGCTGTCCAGAGCTGTCTTTGGGTGGTGACTTGTCTAACTTCCATAAAACCAAGCCAGTTCCTGCTGCCACTAGCTCTAATTCAGAGGTGCTGCTGGCAGAGACTAGAGCTTTACATAAACATGTCTTAGAGCAGTATGATCGCTTGTCTCTGAGCAAAGTGGATGTAGCACTGAAGACATTTGGATTGGTGTTTGATTTATTGGACAAACTGCTGGTTCAGAGATCAGTAGAACTTGATAACAGATAATCATATAATAATATATATAGATAATAAATAATGGAAATACTATTTAAAATGCTATAACTAGCTTTCGTTATTTATATGCCTCAATTCAGTGATTGACGCCACTAAGATAATTGAAATCTAGGGCAGGCTGTCTGCCATGTAAACCTACAATGCATGCTAAATCACAAGCCTGGTCCCACTACTGTTTTTTTTACTTTATTTTTACAGTGTCAGGGACATATGATACAACTATACTGAATACTGCCCTGCCTTCATACACATGGTCCTCAACTCTGCCTGCCGGGTCTTCCCTTGGTGGATATCATAACAGCATGGCCCAGAGCTCTTCCTTGATCAATGCTATGTCTCACTCTACAGGATCAGGTATGCTCCCTGGACTGCCCAGGCTGGAAGGACAAAACTCCACACTGAAACTGGGTCAATAGCAGTACTCTTTTCTGCACAGTAAGAAGAATTAAAATGAGGGAAGAATCGAGGTGGCAGAAGATGTACTTGCATCTTCTCTGCTTTTTTGTAATTGTGTGCTTTCTGCTTCCATGCCGTCTGTACTTGGAAGTCCTTCATTGTGAGCATCAGTTGTCCTGACTGCCTGATTTGTCTCTAAACTGTTGTGATAGCTTTATTATCGACTTAAATAAGGTCAGGTTCACATTCCCTATAAAACTAGTTTAGACTCTAGTGAATCTTGAATTATCTCAGCCAATTGTAAGAAAAACTCGTCCTAACCCTTCAATTCTTGTACATTAAAGATGTAACCATTAAATGTTGGTGGTGATTATACCTTTTAAGACCCTCTTCTAAATGCCAGGGATGCTGTATTTCCTAGCTACAGTGGAAAAAAAAAAAAAACCAGAAAGCTTTATAATAGCATGCTACTAAAAGCTTTGCTTTCTTACATTATCTCATGATTACAATTTGTCTGACAGAATTTTCTCCTCTTTGTGATTTCATTAGGAGTGGTTTGGTGTTAACAATTTTCAAGATTTTTCCTCTGTGCAATTATTGTACACTTGCACTAACTACATTTTCAAGTGGCCCTTATTCTTAATTACTGTGGCTATGCCACTGACCTGCAGGTGCTGGATTTCTGATTCTGTATAAGTAATAACATTTCACTTTCTCTTTTTGCAGTTTTTGGTGTCCCAAATAACCTGGCTCCCAGCAATCATGCTCTGAACACAGGCCTGAGCACTTCCTCAACAGGTCAGATTATTTTTTCTTCCCTTCACGCTTTTACAGTGCCACAGTCCTGGCAGATATTTGCAACAAGATATTGCTTATATTGCTATTTCTCCTCATTTCCATGTCAGCAGCTTATCTGCACGCTCCAGTTATTCTCTGTTTACTGAGGAATTATTCTGGTCTCCCTTGTATAGCTGATGTTAGGTCCTAACTACTTTTATTTAGGTAGCAAGGAAAATTAGCAATTTTCCGAGATTAATACTTTGTCTTTTGAAAGACACCTATCACATCAGCCTGTTTCTTCCCCAGGACAACTTCAGGTAACCCCTTGAAAGATAAATTCATGTGTCCTAATCCTTAAAGGCCCACTCTGTCAGTTTTCCCTATAATTCATTACCTTTTGTTTCACTTGACTCCTGACTTTAAGTCAACACTGTTCCATGTCACTGGAGCAATTCTCTTCCTTACACAGTCACACAGTTTTTCTACTCAGCATAGTGCCTTCATGCAGGATCTCAGAGTGGGCCTGTGGAGAGCAGTCACTGCATTAATATTGCCACACTGATTCTAGCACCAATGATGCCACCTTCCAAGTGCTTACTTCTCTCTGGACAGTACTTTGCACAATATGTACAGTTACCTCTTTGAATTTCCCTCAGTCACGCCAAACCAATTTCTCAAATCTAGGTGTTTTCCCAAGTCCCCTGGCTCCTGAAACATCTGTGCAGCCATGAGAGTCGCTTCACAGTCTAACCTGAGATAATGTTTTAAAATGGTCACCATTATTGTGCTTAGCCAACAATAACTTACACAGCAAAATGATAAGGACAAATGTTTTGTAAGGGAGGTTTTGAACAGAAATGCTTAGACTTGTGATGCATCCAGCTAGCTGGTGAAATTTCTTGGGAACCCTGGTGGTGACTTCTAACCAACAGGATTCACTGAGATCATCATCACCACTTTTTTTTTTGGCTAAATACCACCTGTACTGCAGGACTCCTCTAACTCCCATTGCATTGTTTTTCTTTGCAGTGTTTGGAGTTCAAAACAACCTGTCACCAAGCTCCTCCGCCCTGGCACAGAATGCAACTGCAGCCTCTGCAGGTCAGAAAAAAATTAAGCCTAGAGAAAATATGAGTCATCTCTCCCACCTTTTCTGCATTGACTGGAATATTCATACTGAGAGAGATTCCTACATTGCCTTATTCTGGCTTGAAGCAGCGTGGTGTGAGGGGATGTTGAGGAACATTTCCTCTCCTTTGCATGTGCAGGAAGAGCTCCCAGTGCATATGTAACCACTAGAAACTTGCTTGGTGGGAAAGCCTTGCTCATTTCACTTTTCCTAGGTGCACTGAATGAGAAAAGATTCTTGAAATGGTGCGTAGCCCAAAGCTGGTGTGCATAGGTACCTTGCTACCCTCCATCTTTTTCATTCTGCAATTTCTTTATTGCAGCATATGGGATGAAGAATGCTTCTCAGAGCAACACCATGACTAGTACTGGTGTGTCTGCCTCAGCAGGTGAGTGTATCATTCACACTTTCTTAGGCACAGATTTGTACAAGTATTCCATGATAAAAGCAAACTAGAGATTAATCCAGCTGAATGGTACTAACACCTGGCTCCTCAGGAGCATGACTTGCCACTAGCCAAGCCCCTTACTAGCACTTTCCTAAAAAAAAAGTAAATGAGGCAAAATGAGAAATCAGTTGGCCTGATTCAGATCTCCCCCACTTTGTGGTAACTTGGGTAACGTTACTGCAGCTATTTCTATTCAGCTTTTAAGGGGCTGAATAGAAGATCACACCTATGACATTTTACTTCACTCAAAGTAAATATTTGCAAGGTTACACTTAAACATTTTTCACTAGTATCAGCCTTGACCCCTCAAAAAATCAAGGAACTGACTTATGCGTGATCAGATTGGTTTTGTTTTCTTTTATGAGAGAAGCTGAGATCTTTCTACTGGCCTGTGATCTCAGAATGACTGGGATTCATGTTTTCCAGCTTTTTCTCTTCAGCTATGGTAGCTATGAATTAGACTTTTACTTTTTTTTGTAAAGGAAGTCAAGTTTCTTTTGTAATCTAAGGACTCACAGACAAGGCTTAAAAACAGATAGAAATACAACACAAGTTATTATAATATTTCTAATACAGATTCACTCCCGTTTTTTATGCCAGTGATGGAATAACACCAGTCTGTGTATTTTAATTTTCAATGTTGCATCTATTTGTGTACAAGCTCAGTCTTGTACATCATTTCAGGCACATCTGATGCTGCCTAAGGGCAGAAAGGCGACCACATCAATGTTTTTGAGCCTTGTTTGGCCTGAGCCCAACCTCAGTAACCCACAGTTCAAAGTTTAATAGCCATGCTTGGCTCCTAAGGATATGGAGTGCTTTGTGCTTCACTGAGTATCTCTGGTAAAGGTGCTCTTTAGGTTGAGATGTGCTGGCACCTTTTGATATCTCTTTTACAGTGAATTTCTATGACTCTGTAATAAGTGCATTTGAGAAATGAGGAGGTCATTGAGCAAGTTGTTTCTATATGCAATTTAATTCTCCATTTCCTGTAGAAGTTTCTCCCCTGCTAGTGAAAAATACATCTCTAAAGTAATTCAATGAAGCCTATATCTCTCCTCTTAGTTTCAAGTGACCTTCAAGTGTCTCTTGCTAGCTTGTTATAGTAGTGGCAACTCCAATCATAATAGGGCTCCCTGTTTTAATGAACAGAAGCGTTGTGGCTTGTAGTTACAACTCTTTATCCACACTTACCTCCTCCTCTTTCTCATCCTTTACCAATATTCCAGGGGGAACCATTTTGAGCTCCCAGGGAGATGATATTCTGCGCAAAGACTGCAAGTTCCTGCTGCTGGAAAAAGAGAATGCCCCAGCAAAGAAGGAGGTGGAGCTCTTAATCATGACAAAGGATAGTGGCAAAGTCTTTAGTGCCTCTACCACTGGGCTTAATGGAGGTAACTTCTCTTCCTTGGGATGTGTTGGTCTGCTGAGGGCAGAGACACGGAGAGGGACAATATCAATCAAACATGTCTGCAGGGCACGTTCTGAAGACAGTAAACTGTTCAAGTGAGAACAGTGTGCCTGGTTAATGTGCAATGCGGACAGTCCTACACATGCAGGCAGATGAACTCTGCCAGTGTAGGGTCATCTTTATCTATGGAGTTGAGAATTCAAGATGCTACACTTCAAGCCCCTGCAAGCCAACTGTGAATCTCTGGCAGGAATTTAGCCTTTAAACATGCCAGCAGCATCTAGGTCTAGCTTCTGCATTTGAAGCTTCAGAGTGTGCCCTGGGACATTTCACAAAGCTCAAGAGCTTCAAAAGCTAAAGCAAAACTCAGCAGCTGGCTTAACCTGGCAGAGCTATTGCATCTTCCTAGTAAAAACTATGCCTCTGAATGGCCTGGTTGGACTCCTGTTGTAATGTTTTCATTTACATTTGGTTCCTGTTCAGGATCTTTTGCAGAAGACACCTTGAAGAAAGAGAAGCAGGGATTTTCCTCTTCTTATGCTGCAGAAACTGGCCTAAAATCGGATGCAAATGGTAAGAATTTGTCCTCGTGGCAATACAAGAGAACAACCTCCATTAATATCTCCCCCTGCAAGCCCATATGCCAAGTTAGATGGTGTAGAGAAAGACTTGAATCTTTTCTGCTGTTACAACAGGAGGACTGAAATCAGCGCCAACAAGGGACAAAGCAACATATGCAGGTAAGTGGTGCTATTCAGACTTCCATTGAAGAGAGCATCAGAGCACAATATACAAAAAGCTGTCATCCTCAAGTGAGGTGAATGATCTGAGTGGTGACATCAGAGGGAGGGCATGTTCAGGAGGCCACTCCACCTGTATTGAGCAAAGCACATACCAGAGAAAGTGGTACCTGTGATTTTGTTGTGGATGAATGGGCAGTAGTGGCACTTAACTGCTGGAGAAAATCAGCTAGCTGACAGTACAGCTGCATCCTGCTATCAGGACAAAATTGTGGGGAGGAAAGGGATCAGATCTGTTGCTATTTTTTGCAGCTCAAAACTGAAGAACAAATTGACCCCAGAGCAGAGGTGTTTTTGCAGTACCTTTTTTTAAAAACACACTGTTGGAATTCCTATTGAGAATGCTGTCCACAGCTTCCACAGGATCTAGAATAACACCTACTGTGTGTAGACTGAGATATAAAGACTTTTCTCCATTGCCCATTGTATAACTAATATGTCCTTGGAGTCCTTGTTCTCAAGAGATTCTTGACTCTGAAGTCAAGGAGCTGTTCACCATGAAATTACCTCTTTCAGAAATACAAAACAGTGGTGTAGGGGGTGCAATTGGATCAACACCATCCTGGTGTCCCTGTGGTTCCTGCTGTAGCTGGTGGAAATGGCTCCTGGGTTTGCTTCTGGCATGGTTGCTTCTCCTTGGATTACTGTTTGGACTCATTGCACTGGGTAAGAAATGACTGCAAGAGCTGACCTGGGTTGTAGACTTCCACATGCAGTTAAAGTTGGAACTGAACAGAACCTCACCTCTGTGCATCCCTGTCTGTGAGAAGGATTACTGCCAGGGTGCAAAGGAGAGAAGAGAATGATGCAGAGATATGTCCCCCTTTTGCTTGCAAGAAAGAATTATAAGGAGAAACAAGATGTTGAGTAGGACAGAAAGAATAACAAGAGCTTAAACTGGCAAAGCTAAGGAAACTGTAACTCGCTACCAGAGATGCCAGGCCAGAATGCTAAATAGGAGCACATTCCATGCTCAAAATTGTGATTTCTGCCAAAATATTACAAGCATGCAGAAAAAATGAATAAGGAATATAAACCTTTGATGAAGTGTTTTGCAAATGAAGAAACAAAATTGCTTGACAGGTTTTTTGTGGTTCCAGGTAAAGCATTATAGGTTTTAACAATAGACATAAAGGTTCCACACAAGTGTTTTGACTCACTCGGCTGCTGAGGGGATCTCCAGCTGTGCAGCACTCCTTCCCAAGAAGCAGTCTAGTTCCAAATGACATTCTCCTTCCAGTGGCCGCCTCTTATATGAGCCCAGGGTGGCTCTGCCCTGGGTCCCCCCCTTCCAGTCACAGGTGCAAACAATTTACCTGTGCTCCCTGGGCCGGGCACACCCCTTCACCAGGTGCTCAATCACTAGTTCAAGACATGACCTAATAGTTCCTCTGTGGGAGGGTAGGAAAATGCTTAGGATCTTTATTCTCCTCAGAGACTAACAGATTCCAAAGCTGTCATTTGAAGTCCAGATTTCCCTGCTAGAAGAAGAGATACAAAGAATAATCCTGCAAAATTCAGCCTCCCTAGCTGCCACAGTGTTGCCTTGTCTCTGCTATTAGCAGCTGCTATTTCAAGCATATGCCTGCTTGGGCATTTTCCCTAGTGTTTTACTTTAACCTTACAGCGGAAGAAGTGAGAAAGCTGAAATCTCGTGTGGACAACTTGGAAAAAATCAATCACAGCTTCCTGACAGTTAACCAAGGGAGTCCGTATTTAGAAAAAGACGTTTCAAAAGTAGACTTTCTTCATGGTGCGGCACCCTCCTCGACCTTCCCTTTTGAAAGTGAAGAATCAGTTTGGTTGATGGTGAAGAGCAGACTGAACAAGGAAATAGAACGAGGTAAGCAGAGTAAATGTCTGTGATGCTGCGTTGGACTGGATTATTTAAAGGGAAGCAGGTGAGTTTGATTTTCCAAGGGCCTGAAGATCAGGACTTCTAGAGCACAATGCAGTCTCTCAGGGACAGAGCCCTCAGCTGTTCTCACAGAGAGACCTTGCTGGGGAACAGAGTGCTGCCCCTGACATTGGTGGTGCATCCTTCAAAGCTAGTAGGAAGAGAAGAAAGGAAGCTGTGGGCATGCCATCCTGTGCCAGGATGTCATGTTTGCTGTAGCAAGTGAGTTTTCCATTTTGAAAGAACTTTACATAAAAATGAACCCACAGCTTATTTCTTCTGCTACTTTCAGTAGCAAGGGAAAGATTATTTACTTCTGTTTCAACGGAAGCAGGCTAAGAAGAGAGGAGTCTGCTTTCTTCCAGCTTCAGAGGTTTCATGTAATTCCTAGCAGTTCAAGGATTGGCAAAGGCAAATTTCTTGAGGAAATCCCAAAGTCATATTTTGTTTGACAGCCTGTGCTGTCTGCAGCCTCAAAATCGGATTAGAGAAATCCTTGTATGTGAATCAAGTAGCTCTTTTGTTATATAATGCATTCTAACAACACCTTCGCTTACTGTTGCAGGCTACTTCCGGGGGGAGAGAGGAGAACCTGGCATGAAAGGTACAGCCATATAGTCCTTCTCTTTCCTTGTCCTATTTCTTCGTTCTGGCAATGCTCAAGTTTGGAGTGGATGTTGCCACAGGAGTCAGTTGGCAGTGAGAGAATTGTGCTGGTTTATACTTAAAAAAAGAGAGCATGAGCTCGTTTGCTGCTTAAACTGTAGAGGGCCTGATGCCATGTAGAACTAATAGCGAAGATCCAGTCACACAATGCATTCTGTGAGTGTGAAAGGCCAGATCCTGTATGTTGCTAGTGGGTTGGGTCTGGTCCTGCACTGTGCAGATGTGAAGTGTCCTTGTTCATCTAAAACTTGTTTGTATTTCATTGAAGGCTAGAAAGCAACTAGAAAAACAAACAAAAAAGAAATATCTCCAAGACCTCTCTTGATTTTTTTTTTTCTCTTTTTCTTAGGTGACATGGGAATACAAGGTCCCAAAGGTGAGGCTGGAGATACTTGCTGTCTCAGGTTCTTTGGCAGCCTGCTGTAGGGCCTGGCGTATAAGTATAGCGTATGAATTTTTATTGCTCTGGAAATTAGATAGAGAATCTGATGCATCCTGTGGTTCATATGTTCTTGTGAAGGTCTTTGCTCTTCCTGGCAAAGGCATTTTTGGAGGTCACAGTAGGAGAGAGATCATTTCTCACTTTGCATCTCAGAACTTCTTTCATCTGGATGTAAATTATTCCTGAACTGAAACTATACCTGGCTTAATCACAAAGAGCTTGCAGCATGAACAATTCAATCAATTGCATAAATACAAGGAACCCAGTGTGGCATTGCTGAGAAGGTAGATCCTCTAAACACACCAGGAACATAAACTCCTTTTTATGAGGGGGTGAGGATCAGCCAGTGTGAAAAACAGTGAAAAACCCTTCTCACTGACTGTCAATTGTTTTCTCCCTGCAGGGGATCGAGGACTTCCTGGTGTCCCAGGTGAGCAATAGTACAACTCCCCTTTACGGGAGGACACTTAGTGACATTCTCATTGACAAGAACAAATTTTGCTCTGCAAACCTAGCTCAAAGTTTTTCTCTGTAGAGTCAATATTTAGCAGATAGACTAAGTTACTTCATTCGTACCTGGATACTGAGCTACAGATGCTTGCTTATAAGCAAGGCCTCAGCCTGACTTCATTTTAGTTGAACATGTCTAATTTGTGGGTGTGGAGACCCCAGCCTACATTTGAAAGAGTCCCATACCTACATGAGTACTTGGCGTGACTTCCTTTTGCTCCTGTATGTATTGTGTTCTTCTAAAGATCCCTGTTCAAGTACCCACTTGCAAGTAATGCATCCTTTAGCCCAGCTGCTGAGTACCTCCAGGTTTCACTTTCCCATATTCCACTTATTTGCATGTTCTTCATTCCTGGTACACAGACAAGGACTGTGAACATTTGCTGTGTTTTTCTTTCCAGGCATTCCTGGTCCAATTGGGCACCAAGGGCCAGAAGGACCGAAAGGACAGAAAGGCAGTGTGGGTAAGCATCTCCGTCAGTGCTGTAAGTCTCTCACAACAGATTGACACTTGACGTGGGACTTACAGACATCAGTTTGGTGTGATCATTGCCTTCCCCCATGGAGGTAGGCTTGGCCAAGGCCTGCTATATAGACAACTTTTCTAACAAGGCATTTGTTTTCTATAGGTGAGCCTGGCATGGAAGGTCCCATGGGACAAAGAGGTCGAGAAGGGCTACCAGGGCCTCGAGGAGAGCCTGGACCACCTGGATTTGGAGAAAAAGGAGACAGAGGTAGGACCGAGGTTTCCTATTTTTAGATAAAGCAGAGAGAGTCAAAAACTGGAGTTCAGTCCTGATTTATCCGTCACCTCAGGAATAGGATTTGATTTTGATTATTCAAATCCAAATTTCATATTAGATGTTTCCCAAAACAGAGAAATCTGACCTAAATTGTTTTTGTGCCAAGCTTTACAAAGGTCAAAGAAGGCTTTTTTTTGGTTTGCTAGATTTCACAGTCAAGTTGAAGTTTGGAAGAACTGAAAGCAGTTAGTATCAAGGTCATAAACTTCCCTGTTATCCAAGTCACCAAAGCTGGGGGATTTATCTTGCTCATCCTAAAGCCCAATGAGATGGATTTTTTATTTTATTTGGACAGTACATGTTCATTTGTGTGTTTTGAACTGACCAGCAGATTACCCAGCAGATTATTCGTGATGCTGGCCAGAGCAAAGAATAATGGAAGATGGGGGAATGGAAAAGTGAGTTCACAGATGTGTTCTACAGGATTTATTTATGCTCTTATTCTGCAGGTGCTGCAGGTCCTCCGGGGCCACCTGGTCCCCCAGGTTCTGCTGGCCTTAAAGGTAAATATCAAAATAGACAAAGGGAACCTAGCAGACTGGTTAGGTGCTCTGTGAGGAGGAAATGAACACTCTAAAATTTCTGTTTCACATGTTTTGCACTGCAGTAATCAGAAAAGTGAATGAATATTTCTCATTTTAAATAAAATTTACTTTGGTAGGTACACATAACATTCAGAGCAATAAACTGGAGATTTTTAGTGAGAGTGGTGATCAGCACAGAGGTTTCCCAAAACATCAGTCTTTAAGTTGTTATGTTTCCAGCTGTTTTTATTTTGTTTTCAGAAATAGTAGGGTAAATTCCGTATCCCTAACAGGCTGTTAATGATGTTACAGCTCTACAGTCCATGTAACTGGGATCAAAAGAATGGATTATACTTGAAGCACAGATACCAACATCTCAGCCAAGATTGTAGAATCATAGAATTGTTCGAGTTGGAAGGGACCTTTAAAGGTCATCTAGGCCAACTCCCCTGCAATGAAGAGGGACATCTACAGCTATGTCAGGTTGCTCAGAGCCTGGACCAGCCTGAAAATGGAAGGCTTTAGTCTCTGTACCTTGCTTTTTGGAAAACTGCTTTCTCTATGTTACAAGAACTAAGTTGTGTAGATTCAGTGTCATGATTTTCAAGATGCCATGATGCCGATTCTTCCAGTGAGTGGGGAGATTCTGAACTGCTAAACACCTACTGGGTTGTGGATGCTGTTGGGCAAACCTAAAGAGATTTGTTCATTGTCTAATTGTGGTGTTACTGAAAGAAAATCCATGTTTCTTATTCACAGGTCCGGTGGGTTCTCCAGGCCCCCAGGGTCCTCCAGGTGAGTGCTGCCTTCCTTTGCCATGGCACCTTACAGAATAGAGAAAAAACAAGAGCAATAACTTTTCATAGTTTGTCATCTTTAGTGGCGCTTAGTGGTGAATGGAATGAGCTAACTCCCTCATCTCATTTTTCTTCAGGTCCTCCTGGCCTTCAAGGATTTAGAGGAGAAGCAGGTCTCCCAGGTGCTAAAGGTAAACTTCTCTTCCCTTGTGCAATTACAGTGGCACTAGCTGTGTTCTTTTCCAGCACTGCTCTGAGCGTCAGGCTTGACCTGAGCATGGAGCATTGAGATGCTAGGGGCAGAGAAAAATATAAGAAAAAGGAAAGGGGAGGAGTGCCAGACTTAGTGATTACAAGCAAATATTGAGAAATAGAAGAAACAGGTAATAGAAAAGTCTGAATGAGGAAACGTGGATGAATGGATGGAGCTGTATTGAAGGAAAGGAAGGTGCAGTTTGAGTTTCTCTGATATTGGAGTTCCTGTGTTTCCCTATGGTTTTCCTTGGTGCATGAAATCCCTTTCCCTTTTGAGTTGTTATTAACTATTGTTTAATTATCCATGTGTCTTTCAGGTGAGAAAGGAGCTGCTGGAGCCCCTGGACCCAAAGGTATATTGATCAATTAAATATCTTTTATGGATCTTTTATTTAGGTTCCTTTAGATATGGATATTGTTCGTGGGAATTAACCATGTTCTTCTTTGTCTTGTTCTTTTGTGCTCTGGTCAGAAAGACTTTCTTTCTCTAATGGAAACATTTCTCAATGAAACAATATCACATAATCCTTCCCTTTTTTGTACTACAGGTGATCAGGGTGAGAAGGGCTCTCGTGGAATGACAGGTCAGTGGATTGTTTTCCTGAAGTAGCAGCCTGTCAAATATACACATTCATTATTTTAATTTTGAAAGAAAAATATAGCTCAGACAATCCCAGTTTAGCTTTCTGAAAAAGTATAATAATGTTATTGGTTATAGGAGTTTTATTTTTGCACCGAAGTTCTAATGAAATAGATCCCATCCATTGGTAGCAATCTAATTTTTAGGGGGGAAATTCTCCCTCATGTGCCATGCATTCACTTCCCTTGAGCATTTCTAATTCCCTGAGACGGTCATGAATTATAAGGCCTGAACATCCTGTTAATGCTGTTTTTCAATTGCAAAGCATCAAATACTCCTAGCAGTCATAAATTGCCTTCACCGAGATTTGACTTATTTTCGTGTTATCTCATTACAGGTGAACAGGGCTCAAGAGGCATACCTGGTCCTCCAGGAGAGCCAGGGGCTAAAGGACCTGCAGGTGGGTAACAGAAAATAGCTATGTTTATACGTTGGCCAGTGTAATTTCTGCCAAGTGTCTGTTTTTATGAGCACAGACAAGGGAACAACTCAGGAGTGGGAAGGGAACGACTTGGGAGTGGATTCACTTTGGTTGTAATCCCCGTTCTTTTCTCTAGATAGATAAAATGAGTCTGTATACTCAGAAAAGTTGTCCTTACATTTTCAAGTGAACTTTTCCTGGATCTTCAGTAACTACAGCCAAGGTTTTATACAGATGCAATAAGATTTCTTGTGTTTTTAGGGCTGTGCTCTACCTAATAGGAGGACTGGGCAACTGTAGTATTATTTCACCAGTCCATAACAATCTCTTTTCTTTGGACAGGACAAGCTGGCCGTGATGGACAGCCAGGTGAAAAAGGTAAGAGATTCCTCTGAGGCAGAATAGCAGGTACTTTCTGACATGGCAGGCTGCTGAACTGTAAAAGGACTAGGAGAAGATGGCAGCAGATTCATGTCATGGGACATCTCACTGTCTCAGAAGAACTGTGAAGTCAACTTTGTAAGCATGTAACTAAGACAGATAATTGAGCTGACTGTAAATTTGTGACAGAATTGTTCTCAGTACAGAACTCTTTTCTGTTCACCTCTGAGACCCTCATGCCACTTGGCTATGAGGATACAATAGATAGAGTGCTGCAGGATGGCTGTGGTCAAGTTTGAATGGATTGGTAGATCATAAATCAGTGAATGATGGGTCGTTAATGGTGATTATATCCCTAGGTGAACCAGGTCTTATGGGAATGCCAGGGGCACGAGGCCCTCCAGGACCTTCTGGAGATGCAGGACTGCCAGGTAAAAACAGAGAACAAAACCAGTGTCTTCATGGTCAGGAACACATCTCTGTCAACCATTTCCAGTCTTATTTTGAAGTTAAGACTGGCAGAGGATCTTGGCAGCGTGAGATGGTGATGAAAGGAAAATGCATGGGGAATCTACACCCTTTGTGATCTCAGGTTTGCACACACTGCAAATAAGAACATCAGCTGCTGTGTGCCAACATTCAGCTTATGTATTAGGTGCTAAGCTGACTTGCACCATTTGTGTCCTATAATTTTAAGAAAATGTCATCTTTTTCCTCATGCCTATCCTTCACCCTGCCAAAAATATGTTTGGACATCTTAGATTTTTTGTCACTTTTTCCCCCATAGGTCTCACAGGACCCCAAGGACCACCAGGTGGGTTTTTTCACCACGTTCCAGTTTGTCAGTGAAGTACTTTGATATGGGCTCAAAAAACCCTTGTAATTTTCCCTCTGTACGATTCCAGGCTTCTGTGGTGATACCCCAAGGTTTCTGCATCTCCCTTAGCTTTGAGACAGATTTTATGGTTGGTACATATGTTTTGAGAGCATATGCAGAGCCTTGGAGTGTTTGAAAAATTTGCCTCTGCCTAAAACATAGTTTGCAACAAAGTATGTGTTTCAATTTTCCATGCATCACTGAAAAATCCTTCTTATCAGCAGCAGAAACAGAAGAGAGAGGATGTTGCAATAGAGATGGAACAAGAGGATGTGATGTTCTGCAAGCAGAAGTGGTCTGGGGGGCAAGTCATCAGGGAGTTTATCTAGGAGCCTCAACAGGGAACAGTGTCTATGAGAAGTTACACGCAAACCTAGGGAGCAGTGAGAAATAGGTAGCCCTTACCTCTGCCCAAGGACAGTACCAGCTCAGTCCACCATGAATTCCTTCACCTTGTGAATTAGGCACAACCTGCTTATAAATGCTGAAAGCCAGGTTCTCGAGGAGGAAATACCTTCTATAAACCTATAAGTGAAACTCATTGGAGTACCTGGACAAAACTGAACACTATTTCTACTAATTATTTTAAATTGTTTATTTACCTCATATTAGGACTTCCAGGCAACCCAGGCAGACCAGGGGCTAAAGGTGAGTTTTGTTTCTTCCCTAGTACTTGTTTTCTCTCTAAGCACTTTGTTTCAGAGAGGATTATCTGCTCTGCTGACCAGTCCCTGAGTCAACAGTGGCATCTAGTGGCTTTAGGAAAGGAAGGTTTGTGGAACAAATGAAAGCCAAAAACCTCCCTGACCACACATGAAAGACAGAGCATCCACTGAGGCACTCAGCATAGCTCATTCTCTGGCTGAGAAAACCTGTTCTACCCTGGGCATGTGAAGATGATGCCTGATGACTGCAGTGAAAGTTGTGCACCTGCCTCAGATAACTGCAGTCCTGTTGTCTGTTCTGGCAGATGTGGTGCTTGGAAAGATGAGAGGGAGGCTGGGTTATCGCTGGGATTAAATCTCTGGATTAACTGGGCTCTCTTGCTTCCCCCATGACCTTCTAGTGCTGTGATTTCTCAGACAAGAGATCAAGGGCAAAGAGAACAGAAACCGCATGTTTAATGTGACAAAGAAGACTATGTCATTGATCTAGTGTGACAGTTCTTCCTCAACAATAAGTTCGTATTTATCTCTTTCTTTTCTTAGGAGAACCTGGAGCTCCGGGCAAAGTCATAAGTGCTGGTATGTACTGCTATGAGAGTTCAAACACTTCAACTTTTGGACATTTTTTTCTGTTTTTTATTCTCCCTTCTGAATTAATCTTGGCTGTGTGCCAGATTTGTACTGGCAGCTCTCAGTGTTCGGAGAATACATATGCTACAGATGGTCAAATCATTCCTTGAGAACAGATTTGTTACACATTTGCTGCATGTGTGTGTGTATGCACAAGTGTATGTGTTTGTGTTTCAGAGGGTTCATCAACTATTGCTCTGCCAGGCCCACCAGGTCCTCCAGGCCCAGCCGGCCCCACTGGACCCCCAGGTGTTCCAGGTGAGGAAGCTGCTCCTCTGCAGTGTTTTTCTGCAGGCAGCTTGCATTGCTGTGTGTCCAATTTCTAAGTTAACATGTGATATTTATTGTCTCTACCAAGCTGCCCTATATGTGAGACAAGATTGCTCAGGCAATCTAAATACCCAAGATCCTCACCCTTCTAGAAGAGCCAAGATGTGAGGCAGAGTTAGGGAGATAGTGGCCCCAGGGGAGAAATGAGATACAATCACAGTGGGGCGGGACACAAGGGAGGGCTGGGAAGATGGAAAAGTACGGAAAACTTTTCTTGTCTCTTGATCTGGTGGGTACCAACTAGAGGCAAGTCAAATTCAGCAACTCAGCCCAAACTCTTTTGCCTTTCAGGAACACAAGCTTGTGTCTAATTTCTTTCTGTGCATCAGAATTGAAATCAGGCAATGTATGTCTTCCAATTTTAACTTTGATCTCAAGACAGCAAAAATCCCACTGGGCCTTGGTTTTCATGGCACTTCTGTACCTCTCCCAGCTGTGTAGCTGGAGCTAATCCTGGACCTGGTTTGGTAGAACTAGCCTTTGTTTGCAGCAGACAGTGGAAGGGGAGGGTCCGACCAATTGCATTTCTATTGTCGTCAATGCCATTCTGGTTATTTCCCCAGTCTAAGAGGCACCAAGCATGTCAATTGCCAGATGATGGAAAATAAGCCTCTTTTCCAGAGCTTCAAGTAATGCATGGAACATTGATGAATTCATTCCCCATAGCAATTCTATTACTTGAGCAGACAAATACATTATTTTATAGTCTCTGTTCTTATAAAAGACCATTGATTCTCTCCTGCTGCTCTAAAATACAGCTAAGAAAATCTAATTCAATCTGTTGATTTTCTTTCCCTTTAAAACTAGGTCCTGTTGGGCCAGCTGGTCTCCCTGGACAACAAGGTACCATTCTCTATCTGCCTTGATGCTGCTCCTTATGAGAACTGAATTCATTAGTTTTCCTTTGTTTCTAGTCTCTCAGCCCTTGGCGCAATCTCACTCCCTTTTGTTTGCAGATTTCTTCCTTCAGTTCATTTTGCTGCATTATTGGGCTTAATTAATCTTTTAAAGAATTTCCATTCTTTCTTTTTTATCCTTTCCAGGGGAAGGAGGGAATGGGGTTGATAAGAGCCAGTGTGATGTGGAAGCTGCAAATGTCTTTTTTTCCTCTGGTTATTTTTTTCTGGAGGCTTGCATTTCTAATGCACTTCCCAACTGCAGTTGCCTTTCTGTAGCAGGGGATGTAGCTTGGCTGGATGCCTTCTGTTATTTTGAAAGGTGCAAGAACAAACTAGAGCCAAATTGGTAATAATGTCATTGAAAGCACTGCCAATTAGACAGACATCTGTTTGGAAAGCCCTGAGCAGAGCTGACTCTCCTAAGAACTTTTCTTAGCTATTTTTCTATGATCCTGTTAGGGCAAATTGTGCAGTAATTTCCACATTTGAGTCCAGTGTCTCTCAGAGCCAGGGACTGAGCTCAGGCTCTCAGTTCAGCAAAGCCTGAACCCATTGTCAGGGAGATGAGGAGTGGGTACAAAATGTCACCCGCTCTCAGTTAACTAATTCGCTTTCTCGTTTTTTCCTGAAAAAGGTCCACGGGGTGAGAAGGGATCCCCAGGTGAAACTGTGATAGAAACTATCAAGACAGAAGTCTCGTCGCTGGCATCTCAGAGTAAGTGGGTCTGGCTTTCTACTCCTTTTCTTAGAGAGATGCTGGAGGCCTTGAGGCCTGCTCAGAGCTAGCAGGAGGTGCCTTTACCTCCTTCCCCCCAACAAGCCATAGGGCAACAATACCAACCACCTCTTCTGCCCTGCTTCTCATCTGTGCATCCCAAAGTACTTTCAGAACTAGTTAGATGGCACCAGACTCATGTAACAAAGAGAAAAGCATTGGGGCCTCAGTCTAGCCTTTTAGCCACTGTGTTTGCACAGGGCAGTTCCCTGTGTTGTATAAACATAGAGCCATCTTAAGTGGAGAACCAGTTTAAAAGAGCGTGTCAATCTGAACAACGGGGAAGGAAGGAAATAAGAATCTGCAAATTAGAGGATGAATTCACAGGAGAACAAATGCTATTTCGAGGTGGAAATAAGTGGAGCAGAACAGAATGGTTTAGTGGTGTCCTGAATAAAGTGCCTGCTTGCTCTGTGCAATACCAGATGCGTGATGCACTTACGAACAGTATTCCTAGGGTCTAGGACCTCTGGAAGTGTGCAGAAAAGGCAAGACAGAGGAGGGCATAAAGCCAGATCACCATTTTTGTGCACCAGAATAAATTCATTTAGATCCCAAACCATGCTTCCAGTACTACCCCATCCCTCATTTGGGAGTTTTGAATCTCTGCATCACTGAACTTAAAGTTTGTGCCTCCACTTAAAGGTGAAGATACATTTCCAATTAAGATAAGGTGGTGGAGATACTTGTTAAATAATGGCTATGTAATATTATCCTCTTCAAACTTTCCTTTCCTTGAAAGTTCTTTCCCTACCCTTTGAGTCCTTTGTTCCTCCCCGCAGCATCTCATGCTCTCTAAAGAGATCACCTCCCTTTTTTTCCTATATGCTTCCAGACTGCTCTGCTCTATATTGTGCCTCCTGTCCTAACCCCCATTCTGGCAAACAAACACATCCTTCCTTTCCCATCTCTGCCTCAACTTTGACTTAGGTCACCCAGGTCCTACTGTGTCCACCGCTGACTGTGAGAGCTTCTGTCTGCAACATAACAAGTGTCTCCATAACAGCAGTAGTTTCATAGCAACACTTTTTCCTTTTTGTCTGTGTTTCATTTACACAGTGCTGGCAGATTTACAAGGGCGAGCTGGACCACCCGGTCCCCCTGGACCACCAGGTACGTAGCAGAGTTCAGTGTGTAAGCAGATGCACACAGACACCTCAGCACACTTCAGGGCTATGCATTTGACTGTGGAAATACCCTATAACACTCCTATTTCTTTCATCATCAGGTGAATCAGTGCAGGGACCCCCTGGACCTCGTGGTCCCCCAGGTAAGAGCTTGTTTCTCTGAAACAGTCCTGGAAAGTGGGAGTTTTTTTCAGTGCCTCTATCCTGCACTTTGCAGTGTGCCAAATCTTGGACATGTTGGAATTTGTTAGGACTGACTGTACTGAAAGTGAGATTTCACATAGTGGGTTCCTATTAATGCAGTTTCACAGTGGTAAGATGCTGCCTAAGGGATGAGATTTGCTTTGGTAGAGGTTTGCTTAACAGAATAGTAAGTCATAAAGGAAGTCACACTACTTGAGAAGATGCTCAATGTTCTCAAATCCCCATAGGACACAATTGCAACCAGTTCTATATTCAGTTCTTCCTTATATAGTCTTAACTTCCAGCTGGGGACAGATGCAGCAGCTGTGATCATGAGGAATATATTCCCACTCCACTTCCTGTAGCGAAGTGGTAACTTCTTAAGCTAGAAGAGAGAACATGCAGGAGGTCATGAGAGAGAAGCATAAGCCCATTCCTTGCTCTCTGCT
Source organism: Penelope pileata (assembly GCA_013396635.1). NCBI lineage: Eukaryota > Metazoa > Chordata > Aves > Galliformes > Cracidae > Penelope > Penelope pileata. The sequence goes on from WBMW01003333.1 coordinate 1,906,842, forward strand.
CAGTAGCAAAGGGGAACAGGTCAGGTGTGTGATGATATGAACCTTCTATCTCAGTGCAGCAGAGGCCAGCTGGGATAGGCACGCTGCACCACAAAGAAGGAAGTTTCTCTGTCCTACTTTTGCTGTGGTGGCAAATGATAATGAAAAATAACTAACAGGGATGGATAGGTTTGCGTGGAGAAAGCAATGATACTATCCTATACCTGGAAATATTTGAGTTATGTCCATGGCTGGAGATGGAGCAGCTCTGATATGTATTTACTTGTGTTAGTGAGGTTCATTCTTCCTGATGCCTTATTTGTCTCTCTTGCATAGGAGAGGGATTGCCAGGACCTCCAGGCCCACCAGGGAGACCAGGATCTTCCATGTCCACCTCAGGTAGGCTCTTCCCACTCATTCCTTCCCTTATGCCTTGAGGATGTACTGTCTGTTTTGGTTCCAGACTATCTTTGGTTGTAAACACATGGAGCCAAAGGAAACTTGTGTTTCCATGTTCTGTTGGATTTCATGAGGAAACATTTTTGTTTTAATTACAGAAACATTTGTCTCAGGCCCACCAGGTCCACCAGGTCCACCAGGCCCGAAGGGAGACCAAGGTGAGTCGTACTGCCTCACCAAGACACTGCATGGATGTCAGCACCACAGGCTGAAAAGAAAGAAGGAAGGACTTGGGGGCAGAAGCTCTCCTGCCTTTCTGTGGCTGTAAGAGTGGTCGCTAAGTAGAACTCCTGTCTGCTTCCGTAAAAGAAGTCAGTCATTTTCAAAGGAATTTATTAGTCTATAGTACTGGTCTCAAGGCAATTGCTGTATTCAGACCAACTGTGCAAGCCCGTAAGCATTCAAAACTTCAGGTTTGCCATTAAAGGGGAACAAATTTTTTGCCAAATACAACACGGACTTGGTAAGTCAGCGCAAAGAGGTGGCCCTGTTAAGCACAGCTCTCCCCTGGCAGGAAGAGATGGGATCTACTCCCTTTACCCATTTCTGCTCTGCAAATTGAAGGCCATGAGAGTATTCTGCAGTGTGGGCTGGGATGCTGTTGCAAATCAGAGCAAAACAAATGCTAACAGTGCTCCCCTGCTTCCCTGTTTGCAGGCGAACGAGGTCCACGAGGATTCACAGGTAAGGATGCTTCCAGGGGATGTCATTGGGGTGCACTGTAGTTTGTGTGTATGACTCCTCCATTTTTGTGTCCCATACAGGAGAACCGGGTGAACCTGGCCTTCCAGGATTCTTCTCCCATGGTCAGTCTGTACCCTTTTTTCCTCTTTTGAATTAATAAGCTGAAACTGTGGGCAAAATCTTGTTCTACTGATTCTAACTTTGTTTTGGTGGAGCCAAGATTTTATCCATGTGCTTAATTCCTTTGAATCTCTGACTTTGCTTTGGCAATTGGCAGGTGGCACAGCTACCATGCAGGGACCTCCAGGAGTTCCAGGCCCGCCAGGCCCACCAGGACCCAAAGGTGACGTTAAAATCTACCTTCTTTCTGCCCTGGGGGCCTCGCACAGCCATGATGCGTTAAAACTAAAGAGTGGAGCAGTCTGGTTCTTTGGGAATTACAGTGGTTCCCACCCCTGCCTTTAGAGGCACAGCAGAACCACAGCAATTGAATTCCTCCAAGTTGGAGGCACCTCAGTGGCTGCTGTAGCCTCTTCCTTCTGCTCTTCCCCAGCAAGCTGTTAATCCAAGGTAGTCATTGCAAGGACTAGGTGGTTGTCTATGTGGCTTTGTGCAGCTCAGGTGCTTTACAAACCAAATATGCAACATGCAGTAACACTCATGATAATTGTCTGTCTCCCTCACTCTGGTTTCCAGGTGATGCAGGTGTGCCAGGTGCTCCTGGCATCCCAGGAGCATCTCGAGGTAAGAGGCTATCATTGCTCTGGTACTATCAGAAAATGCTGATTCTTCTGGTGGAGATTTACAAAAAAAATCATTTGATTTTACTGAAGTGTGGGTGCCAATTTAATGCTGATTGGATTTGTGTTCAATACCTTAAAGATCACAAGATATCTCTACACTGTAGTGATATGAGTCATGCAAGGCCCACTTATACCTTGCAGTGGAGACCAGTTAGGAGGTCCCTGAGCTGGTGTTGTCCAGGCTGGCTGGAGCTGGGAGCGGCAGGGCAGTGGGGCTAGCCTAATGAGTTTTGAGTGCTTTTTGGATCTCTATCTGTATTTCTGCAGAGCATTGCACTCAGTGCACACACTGAGTTGATCTATGCATATGAAGCCAGGGAGGTCTCTGGATTCAGCCCTGCAAAGCTGGGTAGGCTGAGTTATGTCAAATTTATTGAAAATGTTACACTGCCTAATAGCCCGTGCTTGGTCTGTGTTTGGAGATAGAAGGGGAGCCGTTCTGTAGTTCATTCCCAAAGCTCTTTCCAGACCTATGGTAAGGGCTTGATGGAAGCACCCACTAGCATTGCTTCGTCTAATGCAGCCACGCCAAAAACTTTCCTTACAATATTTTCTGTAGGTGGATCCAGACAAATTCAGGGACCCCCAGGACCTCCCGGGCCGCCTGGTCCTCCTGGCCCAGGTGGAAGTTCATCTCAAGAGATTCAGCAGTATGTCACTGACTACCTGAAAAGTGAGTATAACCAGGCTTTGCCACAGGTCAGCAGATGCATGTCTATCTTCATTTTGCTCCCTGAGCCCCTTGCCGCTCTCCTGCTAGAAGAAGCACCCTTACTGCTCTGGCCTTATTTTTCCTGAATATTATGAAGTGCTGTTGCCCACTGTGCCTCTGCAGAACTGTCCTTCTGCAGCCATACTTTTTCCCTAGAGGAAGAGGGTTCAATAACTGTGTATCTGATCATCATCTTTGTCTAGTGATGTGGGCATATCTTGGGCTTCCTACCTAGGTGACAACGTAAGGCATTATTTGGCTGGTGCCCAAGGCCCACCAGGCCCTCCAGGCCCACCTGGAATCCTCACCACTGCAGATGGGAAGAACTTTGACTTTGCAGAGCTGGCTACTCGTGTTATGAGCTACATGACAAGTAAGCATCATGTTCCTGTGATGGTAAGCTCTGTGTCTACCAAGTCACACTCTGCTGAGATTGTGCAAGGAGACCAGAACCTGAGAAGAGACAACAGCCTTTAAGTACCAGCCCCTTAAGCCCTATTACTCATCTCTTGCATATCTTGGCCCAGGACTTCAAAAACAGCTGAAGTGACCCTGTCTAATTTGAATGGTTAGATTAATAGTTACTGTTTAAGCTGTCTGACAATTCAACATTAGCTGTTAGAACCTGTAATGTTACCAAGCAGAAGTAGCTGTACTTGGTATTACATGTGGCCTCAGATATCCTGAGGCTGTCTTGTCTTCTTGGAGCCCTCCTAAAGTAGATGAAATTCCCAGAGCTTTTGGAAGCAGACTGGAATCTCAAAGGATAGCAGAGACCCCACCAGAGACTGGTGGAAATGACCAGACTTTGTGAGACTACAGCTGATTCATGGTGCCCTGCATGGGAAGCACATTCCACCAGTTAAACTGGATTAATTCAGCTTTCCTTTGTCTCTGCCTGACACTCTTCACCTTCTGTCTCCTCGTAATCTTGCCTGACATAAAACCTTTTCATTCTCCCAGGTTCTTCAGATCGTTATCAGTCATTTTCCAGTTCAGTATCAACTTCGTCTGTTTTGTACCAAGAACTTTTGGACATGCTGCAGAGTAAGTGACCTTGAAGAGAAACATGGGAGATCGGAATAAAGCATCCCAGCAGCCTGGATGTCTGCTCTTCCCCTCTGGTCTCCTGCCTCCCGTTGGAGTTACCAGCAGCTGCTTCAGAGGGCAAAGACCTGCCATGGGCGCTGCTGAGTGACCTGCAGTGTCTCCTGCCAAGTCCTTTGGAGACAGATTTATGAGTCTTATGCTGTAAAGTCTGCATACTTTCCAGAAGCTATGCTTTCTCACCTGGTTTGCTTTTCATACCCACTGCTGTAACGCTGTTTCCCACTCTCTCCCTCCTTGACAGTCTAGGTGGCATCTGTCTACATCCCTTCTCTTCAGGAATTCACCGCAGTTTCCTCCCAGTCTCCCACTAACGCCTGGGGTTTTACTTTCCAGTTTCCCTACTCTCTTAAGGATCCCCACTTCTTCTTGCCCACCCTGAAGCCTTACTATGCCTTTGGTTTTAAGATGGGCAGGACACCCAGCTCTGTATTCTTTCCTACACACTTTGTAGTTGTGTGCTTACACCATATGGAGGGCAGATCACACTCAGAAAGGGAGGGGCAGGGGGAAGAGAGCTTTGCATGCATAGGTTTTGGTGTTCTGTCTAGTGTCTGGGTCTCAGCTCACAGGCTGGAAACCCCTCCCACCTGGCTTCTTTTCAGCAACTGGATAGTCTTAAAAGATGGATCTTTTATTTGCAGGAGAGGAAATCCGTCAGTATCTAGTTGGACCTCGGGGCCCACCGGGACCTCCTGGACCAGGAGGAGATGGAATGTCTCTGTCACTGGATTATGACGAGTTGACCAGACGGTTTATCAGCTACTTGACAAGTAGGAGTCTTTATTAGTGGGCCTCTCTCTCTCTTCCTTTGGGAGCTGACCCAATGTCATGCAGTCAATGAAAGTTCAACTGGGTGAATCTTTAAGTATAAAGAGCTTCTCACAGGGATTGTGAGAGACAAAGCAAATCACAAAGATGTAAAGTTGTGCACCAGAGCCGCTCGCAGATAGGCAGGCACAGGGCAAGCAGCACATGTGTCAGCCAGTGGGCTCCACAAATGAGCTGCGCGTCCCGGCAGGCTCTGTGTTGGGGGTTCGTGAAATGTGCTGAGCTTTTGCCAAGAACAGGAAGAAGCCTGATGCCTGCCTGTCTGTGTGTACCTGTGCATTTGGATTAAGGGACAAGCTTTAACTCTAGTCAAGAAAAAGGCTTGAGCCCTGCTTCTCAGCACAGCTTGCTGGTGTGAACACACCACTCTGCAGAAGCCCCCCCATCACCTGGAAGCGAGCCCTCAGCCTGTCTGCTCACACTACAGCACAGCCTCTTGTGATAACATGCTGCTGTTGGATCTGTTTGTTTTTGCAGGTTCTGGTATGAGCATTGGGCTCCCTGGACCACCTGGGCCTCCGGGGACACCTGGCATATCTTACAGTGAGCTGGCAGCGTACCTGAGAAGTAAGCCAACTTCTTGACTCCCTGACATAGGTTCCTGTGCACTCACAGGATCTTTTTACAGTCTTAGTCACACTAACAAAGTTCAGTAAGTGAGAGCACTGGAGCAAGGGTCCCTACCACCATCCCTTCTCTGCAAATGACTCATTCATTAAGTGCAGAAGTTTCCCTTTTGGCTGCCACCACAAATAACCCTCTACAAGACTCCAGAGATCCCCTCTGCCTTAGTTAGGAGCACTGTGCTCTGCCAGGATCTGTAGAGACTGTCAGTGGCTGCAGACAGATCCCTGAGCTCCTTCGTTGAGTGGCAGTATAAAGGAGTTTTTTGTGCCACTTTTTTAAAATTATATTTAAAAATATGGACTTACACACTCTTTGGAGTCTCCTGACTTCCTGATGTGACATCTCTGTTGAGGAACATGAGGTGCACGAGGAAGGTGCTGGTGAAAATGGAAGTACCTCATGCTTGGTTTTAGTTGGCATTACCTGTATTGTCAGGGAAAGTTCACCAGGATTGCAGTCACTTGGGTAACATCTTCTCTTCCTTTGTGTCTTGCAGACTCTGAATTCAGTGGTCTCATTGGGCCCCCTGGGCCTGCAGGGCCCCCAGGACCACCAGGGATCCCTGGATCATCTGGCGCCTCTCTGGAGGACATCTCTGCTTACCTACAAAGTAAAGCGCCTGTGTTTCTCACAGCTGACAGGGAGATGTGGGTTGGAGGTGCTGAAGGGAATGAGCCTCACATTTAGCTTACTAGAGCCTGTGACTGCCCACTGGGAACAAGGTCACTTAGAAAAATCTCATCAAGATCAGCTGGAAAGGGCAGGAAGTTGGGGTTGGAGCCTTTAAACTTTCAGGATTCCTAGCTGTGCAGTTTCCTTATCCTCTCACTGTCATTCTTTCTGTCTCTCTCTCAAGGTGTGGGATACTCTTCCGTCTCTGGAGTTCAGGGCCCACCTGGCCCTCCCGGCCCTCCAGGACCACCAGGCTTCTCAGGAACCGGCCTGCTGTCCTACGCTGACATCACCCAGAGTGACGAGTTCAGGAGCGAGCTGATCCAGTACCTGAAGAGTAAGGGGACGCTGTCCATCCCTCCTGCACACATCCCCAGCCATGCTCTGCCTTGTGTGGGCTGCTGGCTCTGCCACAGCTGAGGCAGTCCTGGAGCAGCCTTCCCTGGAGAAGCATTGGAGCAGCACAATCCCTGCAGGCTCATTGCTTATCCCAATACTTAACCCTTCAGGCTGTAGGGAGGCCACACTTCTCCCCATAGGCAGGTTTCCTCTCAGTCCAACTGCAAGACCAACGTCCATGTTGTGAGCTAAAGGAGCCGCTGTGCAGTTAGAGCTGGCCTTTACTGAACAGTGAGTCGTTAGTAAGGTCATTTGCAGACCTTTGCCATTGGAAAAGTATTTTCTTTGGTGAATGTCTTCCTATGGAGCAAAGGATGGTGTGAGGTTTGCAGGGAGCCGGTTGATAGCAGTGTTGGTCTGAGCTGTCATGCTGGCAAGTCGTCCAGGGCAGCCTCTCAGCAAGGGGATGCCCTCACTTTGGGAGACTGGTGGCAGAAGGCTGTTTTGGCAGAGGTGCTGTACTTGGCCTGAGAGGGCTGCACCCCTCTGCAAAATCATTGTGCAGGTTCCCAAGATTGGGCACCCATAACTGGGAGAGATGGGAAGGGAGGAGGATGTCAGGCCTCAATTTTCCCATCTGTAGAGATCAAGGCTGACGAACATGCGTGCTGCCTGAGGCACGGCAGTGGGTGAGGGTCAGTGCGGTGACTGGCAGGACAGTCTCCCACTTATCTTCATGCAGATGGTAGCACAGGATGTCTGCAGAGCCAGGGGAGCTCAGGTACCCCAGTGTCCCTGAAGTCCTCTCTTGTATTTTGCAGGTGATGAAGTTCGAAGCTACATCTCAGGGCCACCTGGGCCCCCTGGGCCACGGGGACCACCAGGACCCAAAGGAGATAGTGGTTTGGTGGCTGGGTCTATGGCTTCGTTATACCAGGATTCACTGGCTTCCGAGCGGTCACACGGAGGATCCCTTGGTGCTGATGGATCCCATGGGGGATCACTGGGCGCAGGCAGCTCTTACAGCAGCTCCATGAGCAGCAGCCTGTCCTCTTACAGTGCCTCTGTGGGCAGCGATGGTTCTTATGGTGGCTCCATGGGCAGCGATGGGTCCTTCGATGGGCTGCTGGCAGCTGAGGAGTCACACAGGAGGTCAGCAGGTTCAGGCAGATCTTACAGCAGCTCCTTCACCGGATCCCTGGATTACAATGAGCTGGCCCGGCATGTGTCAGAGAACCTGCAGAGTGAGTGTGACACCTTTTTCTGAGCCTTCCTGTCCCAGCCCACAACTCCCAACCCCCTGTGCGTGCTGTCACCCCACTCACTTCCCTCGCCCTTCCTGCTGCCTGCAGCTGTCCCTTACACCCTCCCACCTCTGAATCTGTCCCCAGCTCCTTTCAAATGACGTCTTTATTTCCTCAGGCCGAGGTATCCTCCAGGACCTGATGTCTTACACTGGACAGGGACCTCCAGGTCCCCCAGGCCCCCCTGGTCCCCCTGGAGTAAGCAGGGTCTTTGCAGCCTATGGCAATGTCACCGAGGATCTCATGGACTTCTTCAGGAGTAAGTGACAAGTTTCTGGCTCATATGTACGAGTTCTCTCCAGCATCTTGTGGAGCTAATGATGGTTTCACTGCTGCAGTTAAGACGCAAAGTTGGAGTCAGATCCCTCTTCCTCCCTTGCTGGGGAGGTGTAGCCTCATGAGGAAGAACAGGAGATTTTCTCACTACTTGAAGGAAGCTCATCCCAAACCCTAAAGGCCGTTGAGGCCCTGTGGCCCATTTTCAGCTGGTTGGGCTGGCACATGTACAGCAGCATGAGAGCTGCTCACTGCAGGGGCCAGCTCTGGCCGTGGTGACAGCCAGGACCCCCGGGCTGGGTGGCAGAGCAGTGCTGGTGAAATGAGATCACAGCCTGCCCCGGGACTTTGTTGGGAACAAAAACATGTTTGAAAAACCTGCTCCTGCTCAGTCTAATCCCATTTGACCTACAGAAATGTCCTTCCAGTGTGACTCACTTCTTCTCTGTGTGAACACAGTGTCATTTGCAAGGGGTTTGTCCTACTCATTCATGCTCTGTTTTCCTCTCCAGCACACGGTGCTGTCCCGGGGCCACCTGGTGAGAAAGGAGAGCGGGGTTACCCCGGACCCAAAGGTAAGGCTTGCCATCCTTTCTCTCTCAAGCCCTGTAAGGGTAGTAACCTCCTGCTGCCCGGGAAGCAGCGCTGTGTCCACAGGGATGGCTGGCCCTGGGCTGCTCTCAGGGTCACAGCAACACGCTGACTTGAGCTTCCTTACCCTGCCATGCTCATGGGCAAATTTGGTCTTCTCACTCCTTCAGGTGACCCTGGACCAATGGGCCCACCAGGACGCCAGGGGCACAGGGGACCAAAAGGAGAGAAAGGCGAGAAAGGTATGGGCATCTGCCATCCCCAGGAGAGCTGGGTTTGCCTGTCAGGGCTGGAGGGTCCCCTAGACATCACCGTATCTCTGAGAACTGCTGGAAAACTGACACAGCATGGGTTCTTTGTTTCATGGTTTTCCTTTTTTTTTTTTTTTTTTTTTAACTCTTCAAATAACCCTCATTTTGACTTCCTTCCTTTTGTCCCCAGGTGAACAAGTGTATGTTGGTAGAAGAAAAAGAAGAAGCGTTGGGGTTTAAGGAAAGAGCCATCTCAGTTCTGCACTGTGCAGCATTCCTAGCAGCCCAGAGAATATGTGTGGACCTTCACTGCCTTACTGCTAAAATGTCCTTGCAGCCAGCTAAGTACTTAGACTTGATAGTTCAGTGTCTGCTGAGACCTGGATGGCTCCTTTACGTGTGTCTGGCGCGGCGCTCACGTGGGTGTCTGCCCTGTTGCTGTTGTGTGTGTGGCTTAGCGCCCTGAGCTCCTGGGTTTGTTTTTGGGCTGACACAGGCTCCCCGCCCCACCCAGTCCGGCCTTCGTGTATTACTCCCAGCTATGTAAAAACTTGTTTTAAACAGCTAGCCAGCAAAAGGAAAGAAAGAACTCCTCCCCCTACCAAACAAGTGGTAGATCCAGCCCAAGAGCCCTGCAGGAAGCGCTGCCACTGAGCTTTCTGAGTGTGCTGGGTTTCCCCTCTGTGGGCTCTCTGTGCTGGCTGCAGGTGCCGGGGGCACTGAGCAGGGCCCTGCCTGGGGCTGGGAGCGTGTTCAGACCCCTGGGGTCAGCACCTGTTGCCCCCTGACCTGTGCCTCGCTTTGGAAAGTGGTTCCCTCCCAGCTCTTCCGTTTTGCAGTGCTCCCGGGCCCACTCTGCTTCCCCCAGCAGAGCCCTGTTCAGGGCGGGCTCAGGCAGCAGGCGGGCACAGGGTGCTCTGCAGGGCCCCACAGCAGCAGGCGCGGTACGGCGTGCACAGGGACAGAGCTGAAGCACTTTTGTTAAATGCAATTTGTTGACTTTTAAAACCTATTTTTGTATTCTATTTTTGAAAAATTAGGAAAAAACTTTGTAATGTAACCATCTCAATTAAAGTGTGTTTTCCCCCAGGTCTGCCTGTCAGTGTTCCATGGGCCGGGCAGCACCAGGGGCGCTGGGGGCAGACACCCGTGGACTTTTTCTACTCAATAAAAATTCCAAGCTGTCCTGTTCACTCACAACTCACTTAGATTTCACGCGTCTTTTCCACAAACACAACAGAGGCCCTCTCAGCAAACTGTGATTTTTATTTATTTACAGCAGAATTATTACAATATTCTACAGAAAGCCATGGAATCAAATTACTTTTAAAAACAAGACCAAAAAAAAACCCCAACAACCAAAACTGTTGTATGGCTGCTACTGCACGGTCGTTCCCATGAGCTGCAGACAGACCCTCAGCCAACGATTCACCTAGCTCCTGGTTTTTGGTTGCTTCCTGTAAGGCAAAAATAGCTTGGTTTGCTAACACAAAACATTCGGCGAATGCTGGGACAACGTGAGGGTGGAGGTGCCGTGGAGTTCGAGGCTCTATCGCAGAGCAGCGCTCTGCTGGGCCTTCTTGCAGAGAATGGAGTGTGACAGCGGGGCAGCTCACTTCTCTCCCAGTTCCTTGGCCAATGCTCTCATGGTTTGACTTTGGGGTGTAACTGCTGACTCCTGATCACAGTGCCCCATCCCACAAAGGCTGATGTAGCAGGAGTAAGCGCTGAGATCTGCTTTCAGCGATGATGAGGACAAAAGTGTGCAGTCCAAACCCCTCAGAAGCCACGAGCTCGCAAGGAGGGGGCTTTTTTTCTTTTAAACCAATTGCAAATACAAGAGGACAACCACTGCATGGCTCTGCACTCCCTGCACTGTGTTTACTGCCACTGTTCGCTTTCCTGGGGCCAGCAGTTCTGTACAAGGGCTGCAGCGAAAGCAGTGCCTCCTGTTTAGTGATGTTGGTCCATGGGCTCAGGGGTGGGTGGTGGTGGGATGGCAGCAGAGGCTGAACCTCCCCACCCATCTCCCATCCCATGTTGTTGCCATGTGACAGATGGCAGCAGAGGGGCACTCTGACACAATGGTGTCAGATACAGGCGTGCGGATGGAGCAAAGGGGTGGGATTGAATCCCTCCATGGGAAAAAGATGGCGCCCACTGACATTCATTACCATGAAAGACAAGCCATGTTCCAGGTGGCCACGCAGGCTCCTGCTCATTGCTGGCAAAAATGCACAGCTGATGGTGGTGACTGTGCTGCGAAGCAGTGCTTTGTATCCCAGCATTTGCCCTATCCAACAGCGTTACTGTGCTCTTTGTACCTGTTGCAGTTTCCATGGAAATAATTAGGAGGCGTTACTTTCAGAGCAACCCCCCCAGCAGTAGAACAGCTGCGCGATCACCAGTCGGTATTTGCTCATGCTCTGAGGAGCTCAGAGGAAAACTGAGATCTGCCCAGATCTCAGCAAGTACATTGTGCTGGGTAAGGAAAATATTCCTAGCTACCTTTGGGACGGAGCTTCCAACATCTGCCAAGGGAGCTGTGCGCCACGATGGCAGGCGGGGTTTGATATCTCAGAAGAGCTCTCCAGGCCTCTGTGAGACTAAGCTGACTTGAACTGGATTTTCTGACACTGACATAACAGCGTACACCTCTGCTCTTGTTCCACAATGCTGAAAACAACAATTGGATCAATCTAACACGTCAGGTACCTGCGTTAGTCCCTGCTGTCCCCGAACAAACGCATTTTCACACCAGCCATAACTCCCAGCAGGGCTCACAGGCCTGCAGCTGCCTCCCAGTGCTCTCTCTGCAACTCCAGACCTGGCCAAGGACGCCCAAAGGCTTCCGTCACTGCATCCAACCCCTCCCCTTGCCGCAGCACTCAGCTATTTGTTCACACAATTTGCACTGAGGTCAGACTGCAGGAGCTCGTGTGAAAAGGATCTTCAAAGACTTAGGGGATCGAGCCAGAGGTAACCACAGATATTAACACGTTATCGCTGAAACTGCCAACAACGTAAGGAGGTGAACGTTGCTCTGAGAACTTCACGTGGATGAAGGCAGAGATCATCCAGAAGCGGAAACCTGCCTGCCGTGTCGACTCCCCAGATAAAAGGCTGCGCCTACCTCGTACGGAACTGCCAACCGTTAGCAGCAGAGCTGAGGAGGAGCTGGTGAGTTGGTAACAGCCAACGTGCGATGGTGGAGCTTAACCTGGGAAGGCCTTCAGAGCCACTGCGCCCTACTGAACAAACAACGTCAAGAACTCTGCGTTCAGCAACAGACAACGTTCTGGAGGTGTGCTATGTGAGTTCCCAACAGCACACAATACACTTCCATATAATAAAATGCCAGAAATTAGAGCTAGCTAGTAAAGGAATTACGCTATCAAAAAGTTACAAAATTTAAATTAAAACATGCATTTTCCAACTGTTTATGCTGTGCTTTAAATTTTAAGTGTCTTCATCGAGAAGGTGGAGCTTCAGCATCCGAGGATTTCAGCATCCGGGTTTCCCACCGAGTCTGACTGGAGTCCTGTGGTGACGTGCGAGTTACTGACACGCATCAGCACTGCTCCCACGAAATGGACAGCGGATCGTGACCTAACACCCTTCCGTTTCCCTGCCAGCCCTGTGAGAAACATTTCTGACTTTTTCCACTGCAGATCAGTCAGGTCAATAACTTATGGTACAAACTTGAAAAATAAAAACCGTCTGTGTTAGTACGCGGCAACACAAAAGCAAAAAAAAAAAACAACAACCCAGCTTCATTAAGTACTCTATATAATTAACTTAAATCTTTCTATAAAATAAAAGGACTAAAACGAAACAAACCAAGCCTAACACTTCCCATCACACCAGAGCCCACCACGGTTACCCACCAACAGGAGCACCCACCTGCACCCCGCGGCGCAGCCCAGGCGAGCGGGCTTTGCTGAGGCCAGGGATGGCTCCAGCCCTCCCAGGGCCGCTGGAGGCCGCGTGCGTTCCGCACACCGCGCTCTCAGAAATACGTCCTACAGCTTTTCCACGTGTAGAACCATCCACCTGCCGCAGCCAAGGAAAACAATAAACTGTGCATCTTAAAGTTAGCATTTCTTTCACCTTTACATATTTTAGTGCAAAATATTTGAGGGTGAGGATTTACAACAATGGCAGTAGCAGCAAGAAATCTGTTTTGTACAGTAACAGCAATGCAGAGGAGCTCTCGCTTTGTTTTCAGATGACAGAACAGCACCCTGTTGCCAGGATTAGCACGCCCACGTGTTTCAGGCACCGTGTTCGTGGAACTAGCACCCCGCTTCAGGATGGAACCAAGGGACAAAATACGCAGTGGAGATCAGCTCAGCTTAACTCACGCCAGAGGTTTCTCTTTTAGAGAAGCTGCGAAGGCTTTTGCTGTTACCAATCTTTGTTTTGGTTATTGGCATGCACTGAGTTATGACCTTCAGTCCCTGCTCTGAGAGCAGCGCTCCGGACTGTAACAGCTGAGACCTCTCGTGGCAGTTTCAGTTGTGGAATTCTCTTGTGTAGAAATGAGACGCTTAAAAACACAGTAGCAGAACTAATATTACACCGTTTAAAAGTCCGCATAAGAAACCTTTTTTTTTTTCGTGATGAGAAAGATTATAATTCATATTCTAGGCTTATTTTCTTAAAGTCAAAACCAGAGACAACAGGCTGTCCGAGACCGTGATAAAAAAGACGTTTTCTTGAGCCATCCGCAGGACGTCACGTTACCGTTGTACAGCAACTCCTTTCCTCCTTTCTTTCATTCAAAGCAAAAAAAAAAAACAAAGAAAAAGTGATCGTGACACTGATTGTCTCCCACTGAAACAACAAGTGCCAGGTCCTTGGATGCACGCTGCGATTAGATCGGGTTAGACGATGAGGATGAAGAATTGCAAAAAGGAAAAGCCGACGGCAGCTCCCAGAGTTATGACCCAGTCGAGTGAAGGCTGGGGATGGGGTAGAACTTGGAAATGCGGCTTTGTGTGGAAGGGTTAAGGCATTCGGATTCTCCAGTCATTTTAAAGAAAACTTCCTGCTCCTGCAGCTTTCTGGCAAATTCTTCTTCCAGCGTCTAGGACAGAAAGCAGACTGTCAGAGGAACAGCAGGCAAAGCGCACGCAGCCCGCGGCGCTGCTGACAGCCCGGACCACGTAACATGACTGCATGCGTAAGAAGTCACCCAGCAATCACCAGACTGCAAAACAACCACCTCCCCGCAGCCCAACAACAAACATCTGCCTGCACATGGCTCATTCAGTTGTGTGAAGCCTAGTGCTTTCCATCTTGAAATAAAATTTCAGAAAATCAACCACCAGACCACTGTGTGTTACTGAGCACTCAGCTGCTGTAGCACCCCCGTGGCTCCTGAGGTGCGTTCCTCCCGCAGGCCGACCCCGCTGCCATGTTCTGCGTGCAGACACGTGCACGCGCCCTGCAAGAGGAGCACAGCAGGAGCCCAGCCACGTGCAAGCCCTTCTTGTTGCACAGATTTAACTTCTTTCCTTGTACAGCAAACTGCAGCAGCTTTGTTTGAAGCTTGCTTCTCCCCTGCGTTATGTTTTGTACAGTCTGCATTTCCAAGGTTTAACGCTTTTATTTTCTGATTCAGAAACTGCTCCATTTACCTTTTTTCTCGGTCTCAATTTCTCTCTCCACTCCTTCAGCTCTTGGCTGTGCTCTTCATCCAGCTCTTTCAGCTTCTGCGTCTCGTGTTCAACCAGTAGATGGCATTTCTCATTCTTAAAACAAGATAAAGATAATCCTTGTAAAACTAATTCAGATTAGACAACTCGATGTTGGTACAGTGACATCTGTTGTCCTAATTCCTTTTAATTAGCTTATTCTGTGTAACCAGTGACGTTCGTAATTACGAGATACAAGTATGTTACGAGGCTGCATTACCAACAGCTGATCTTTCCATCAGAACCAGGTGAGGTGAGGAACACTCAAATCCACGCTGCTGGGGACCACGAAGGGAGCAGCTGCCACCGTGCCTCAGAACCGTGTTCACGGCCTCGTAACGCTATGCAAGGTCATGCAGCATTTCTGCTCTGCGTTCCAAAGACAGCCTGTACAGTTTATTAACAGGGATTATGTGAAAAAGGAGGTGTGGTTTGCAACCTGGGAGCTGAGTGCTTTGGCTCTCAGTGCTGAGGAGCTCAGGCTAACAGACGGGGCCTACAGGGGAGAGGAACTTGCTCGTGCTGAGGCAGCCTCAGAACTGCCCTGTACCAAGGGAGATAATCAAACCACACTTCAGCTTCACATTCTTCTAAGTTATACACACATTTGCTTAACTTTCAGAGGAATTTCGAAGCATGGCAAGAATACAGTTCAGCATTTGGCTGCATCAAATCTTTGTATTAAGAGCAATTGGCGATTACAGTCCCTAAAACCCTTCTTGTTTCCAGAGCTCCCAACTGGATCTGATGCGGAGTATGAAAAAAAGAGGAAAAAGCACTTGGCTAGTCCTGAGTGCAGCTAAGGGCCAACTCTTCCTGGTGAGGTTCAGAGCAGCCCTAATCTGCTCAATGTAACTGGAGCTGAAAGTCTCACACAGGCTCCCACGGTACTTGGGGATTTACTGAGGCGTATTAGCAGCAGAGCCAGGGGCTGCATTTGCAGGATGCAAGAAAGTGATTAGCAGAACTCGCTTCCGTGGCCACTGGAAGGTTCCTCTATGCAAAGATTATCAGCAGGTGATCGATTAAAGCTTTAAAACTGCCGTGTGTTCCTGAGGCAGGGCAAAAGCAGACTGAATGGAAAAGGAGGCCTGGCCTTCAGCACACGGCATCTACTTCTACAGACAGCAGAGCCAAAATGCTCTCAAGGAGAGCATTCCTTCTAAACACTTCCAAAAGCTCCAGCAAAAATGGCAGCCTGCACTTTGTGAAGACCACCTCGCTCCACGTATCACTGTAAGTGTCTGTGGGCAGTGCCTGCAGCTGCCTACTGCTGTCCTGACTGCTGACATTTGAGCAAGAGCAGGGAAAAAGGAGACACTGCCTGCATAGAGCAGCACTAGGAACTTGGTAAATATCTAGGAGTGATCATTTGCTTATGGCTTGTGCTCTTCTTGGGTGTAAAATTTCTTATTCATTGCTGTAAGCCTCTGAGCCCGGTTAATCAGTATGCTGCAGGCCTCTGGAGGCAAAGTTGAAAAAATTCACATGAATCAGTAAAAATGCAGGAGAAGATGTTTCAGGTTAATAACAGACACAGACAAAGCCCATCTTCCCACTCAACATCCACCTACTATCATCTATTTTTCACCTGGAGCTGATGCAGTTCTCTGATGTTTGCTTCACACTGCAGCTGAAGGTCCCGCATTTGATTTTCGTGTTTCTGATGCTGCGCCAGTCTCTCATTTTTCTGTCTCTTTTCTTCTTGAATGGCAAACTGAAATTAAAAGGACAATTGGTATTGTGCCCCTAGAGACAACAGCGTACATGAGTCCAAACACTGTCTATGAGGGAAAAAATACATATAGCATCCAGTAGCACTGAATTGAATGGTTATAAAATATTTAAATATTTTTAACAGTCCTTGCAGGACTTGGAATTTGCCTTTGTTGAACTTCAGGAAATTCATCTCTGCTCACTCCCCAGCCTGAATGGTCCTGAGGGCAGCAGACCCGTCCATGCATCCACCTGGTCTGTACCATCTGCACACTGGCAGAGTGCATTCTGCCCCACCATCACATTTGTGTTTTCGTCCCATCAAGCATTTACACTGTTAAGACCATTTTTGTTAATTACCTGCTTAATTTTTTCACGATCTTGGTCCGGAGAGGCTAACGAATTAATTCTTAAACTTTTCTTAAACATAGCCATTCGGGTCTTTGCTTCGCTTCGCTGGATTTTAGGCAGCCTGGCTCTCTCCTGAGTCTGCTTGTTCTTCAGCTCCTCAATAAGGCGCTGATTGTACCTCTGCATCTGCTCTGTTTCCTAAAAGATTCGCCACATGGGAATGTTACAGAACACTGCTATGGCAGAGCGTTAGCATCTCACCTCCTCCACAAGCGCGCTGTCTGAGCGTTCCTCTCAGCAGAAAGAAGAGACCCAGCCCCAGTGCTCTCAGTGGGGGGGGATGAGGTCTTCTGTTTATTCCAGAGAGCTCTGGATCGTGCCCAGCCCACACAAAATGCTTTAGTGCTCTAATAAATACAGATACGCTTTACCCATGGTTGTTCTGCTCCTTAATCACATTTTTAAGATGTCTGTGCCACTTGGAAGGAGAAACTTTAGTGGAACTGAACTTCCACTGCTGCAGTTGCAGGTTAGTCTGTTGCAGAGGCTGCTGAAAGCAGCAGCTCTTACGGGGATTAACAAACCAAACGTACAGGGACAAGTTTTCAGAGCAGACTGGTTCTGATCCAATGACCAAGGAAATCCTACAGCACCTCTGCAATGGGTTTTGATTTCCAAGAACTGAATTACTTCATTTAGTATATTCTATTAAAAAAAAAAAAAAGTTAAATGCCTTAGAGAAAACGTGTTGCCTTCTGGGCTTTTAGGGATTTAGCTATGGAGAGACAGCTTTCAGCTGCCTGCCCAAAAGCTAATCTCGTTCATCATTCTGCTCATTTAATTCCAGGATGGTCTTCTAATGAGTAGATTTATTAACCATAAGCCAAAACTCTGCTCATTTTGATGCATAAGCACAATTTGATGTCTTGCATATAAAAAGGGTGGCGGTGTTTTTACGTTGTTGCTTTCTGGATTTATTTATTTTTAAGGGATCGAAAGATAAAGATGTGACCCCTTATACTTCAGTGTGCTACTGCTATTGAAGGCCAAGGTTCATTGCAACAGAACATACAGCACGAAAATACCTGCACAGGTATAGCAAACAGCTCCCAGAAGATACGAGAGTATTTGATTAAAAAATAAAGGAGATTAGAATGCACCAGAGAAAGTCTCAAAGGCAGCACTAACCTTTTCGTGCCTCTTCAGCAGCTGATGGCGCTGCATGAAGTACTGGTCCTTGAGCTGCTGTTTGAGAAGCTGGTGTTTCTCCTGCAGGTGCCGCTCCTCCAGCTCCCAGATGGCAGCTTCGCGAGCTGGAGAAGAAAGAAGGTTCAGAAGTACAGCACCATGCTTTCTAACCCACCTGCAAGTGTGTGCTTAGAAGTGGCCTTCAACTGCAACGCACGCCACACAACCTCCACCTCGAAGGGGACAGTCCAGGGCTGCGTACCTCTCATCAGCTGCTGCTTGTTGTTGAGGCAGTCGCGTTCGATAGTGGCTAGCTCTGTCTTCTGCTGCTGAATGATTTTCTTCAGGGATGCATCCAGTTCTTGTTGCTGCTTCTGTACAAATTCCTGCTCCTGGTGAAATCCAATTGAAATAATTAAATCTTGTACTTCCCACCACATTACATTTCAATGAAATTGCCAGTTCTCTCAGTATTAGCTACGTATGAGAACAAACACAGCTGTGGAGATGTGAGCTGACGTGCCTCACCTACAGAATTTTCTATATACAGAGTAGGGAAGAGAATACTTAATATTTAAATAATACTTTCAGAAGTAAGACCAAGAGCAACAGCCTAACCAATAACCTGCAATTCATTCCATCTCTTCTCTCCTCTAAACAAGCTGCAGTCTAAAGCCAGCAAAGGCAAGCACGCTCAGTTTAAACTTGATCTCAATTATATCGATGGTTATGGATTAATGGATGTAAGAAAGCAGAAGCATTTGATTTTTTTTTGCTTTGGATTATTAGGTAAAGCTTATTTATATGTTGGTTTCAGAGCTGTGTCTCAGTCTCAGGTGGTTCATCTTACGATCCCAGGTGGATTTCACATTGTGAATGCAAAGATATTGACTGAGGTTTGGGATCCTCTAAGACTGCAAAGAAGACACCCAATGGCTTTTGTGGGAATTGCACTCTGCAGGACTTAACTCAGCACGCCAGAGCTCACCTGGCTCCTCACAAACCATTCGCCACCTGCGTGGGGCAGTCCCCACCCCACCTGCACCTTCCCCTTGCCCGAGGGACCTCAGTCATTGCATCAGGGCACACAGAGCCGGCAGTAGTTAGAAGCCCCCTCCACACCCCAAGAACAGACCATTGCATTTCTTCTTTGCAGCTATCCAAAAAAAATAACCACACCCCAACCTCATGCTGTACCTACAAGCATGCAAGCATGCACACACACACGCTCCAAGGAGTTAAGGCAGATGTTTCCACCAGGACACAAAGGTCGAAGGAAAGCACGATGGCAGCATCCTTCAGAGCCAGCTGGGCAGCTGAAGCACGTGCTGCTACCCACAGCGAGGCAAAGTTAAAGGTGCCCTGTGGGAAGGGGGACGGCGTGAGGCTGGGAAATGGTGCAGGAGGTCAGTGGAAGCCCCCCTGAGCTATTTATTTTACTTTTACTAACATATGCTGCTTGCCAAGGGCCATCGGCAACATGCAGAATTAGATGTTAAATAAAAATACTTTTTATTATGACCAGGAGAATCCTGGGTTTTGTTTTCACACAAAGATGCTGAATAACAGACCAGGCTTCCATCTCTCCCAGGGGGCAGCAGTTACAAAAACCAGAGGTGGAGCAAGCAGCTGCCAGCTCAGAAAGGAGCAGCCCTGGGGGCACAGAGGGGACAGGGAGGCCAGGCCTGCGAGCAACGCCGAGCGCTCCCAACCAAATACATGAACTGATGGGAAAATGCTGTTCTGTGTCCCTTTCCAGATGGAAAAGGAAAAAACCAGAAGTCTACTTTGAGCATGCAGGCACATAATTAATAGCATGTTTGATCTCCTAGCAATTTCTTGATTTGGGAAGTGCAGGAAAACAGCTGCTCTAGTGTAGCCATGGTCAAAAAACAATTATGCTTGGGATTTACGGTCAATCAATTAAATACCACTGCTGCTGTATCTACAGCGTAAACCTTGAAACACACCAGGAAACCCTTGCTAACTGTTAGCACTGAGATAAACCTGGCAATCTCAGAGAACAACCTGGCCGTCACTGCCTGCATCTACCACAGCATCACACAGAACAAAGAGCACAGACCTTACTGGAGGAGGTGCTGCATGGTGCCAAGGCGGACAGCACGAGGCCGTCTGCCTTCTTAAAATCACCTCCGGGCTTTGCCCAGGACCTTCAAACTCCTGTCCTTACAATAGGTAAGGGCACTGCACACAGAGCACACAAGGCACACAGTGCTGCTCACATGTGCTGAACAAGGAGCAAACACCAGAGAACGCCGCTGTACCACGTCTGGGAGAGCCTTCAGTGTCCTCCCAGAGTTTGTAACTCCTGACAGTTTGTTCTTTTCACTGTCAATAGCGCGGTTATAAACATTTATGCCAACTCGCTAGGAGCTGGCAGTGAAACTGATCAGCACATATGAGCAGAAAGAAAAAACATCTGGAAAACTGGGGAAACAAAACTTTTTGGTTTGCATTTGAGGACTTACATCCTGCATTTGTGCGTTGAAAAGCGTACATGAAGACAACTGAAAAGACTGAATCATAACCTGAGCAACGCCCTGTGGGACACAATGCACTTCCCATGTCAGAATGCAATGAAACACAGTGCTGTTCTTGAAAAGAAGAAATGAGACTGCTGCATGTTAGTAATATTCAGATAAAATGGCAAGGCTGATCCAGCAGGAGTCACTGGGAGGAGAATTTCTGGACATTGAAATGGAACATTCGCACCTTGTCTTGTTCTGCAACACTCCAAGTAGGACCTGGCACCTTTGAAACTGTCTCTAACAAATTGAAACCAGCAAAGGAAACAAAGTTGCCACAAACACCACAAACATTCAGTTCCTGAATCGTTTCCTTAACAACAGAGACACAAATCCTCACTGTGCAGAGCCGGCTGCAACTCCATGAAATTCTATGCTGGGAAATCCCCTCCTGAACAGAAGGTGTCATCCAGTGAAGTGCTGTTATTTTCTGCTAAGTCACTCACATAAACATTTAACCTCAATGACTCAATCTGAACCTGCTCTGTTGTGGTGCAGACTGGCTCTCGTACAGGCTATGGCCATCACAAAAACCTTTCTCCCATCTCAGCAGTCGCTTTCCAGCTAGCTCACATAACAGCAGCAAGTTTGAAGGCATGAAGTTAGGATGTCTTGTAGTTTCCATACACCTATGCTTGACATTAAATAGCTTAATTTCACCTCATCTTTTAGAGGAAGGGGACTTGTTACAAGGAGAGGGCTTTTTACAAGGGCATGTAGTGAGAGGGCACGGGGAAATGGCTTTAAACCAGAAGAGGGGAGATTTAGATTGGATAGAATCAAGGAATTCTTCACTGAGAGGGAGGTGAGGCCCTGGCACTGCTGCCAGAGCTGTGGGTGCCCCATCCCTGGAGGTGCCCAAGGCCAGGCTGGATGGGCCCTGATCTGGTGGGTGACAGCCAGCCCCTGGCAGGGGGTGGAACTGGGTGGGCCCTAAGGTCCCTTCCAACCTGAGCCGTTCTGTGATTCCATGACAATCTGTTCTGCTGCTAGGAACAAGATGCCTCATGCTTACAAACTATACATCTTCATCCCCTGGGTTTACAATACTCAAAAATAACTTGTGACTGAAACTTCTATGATTTGGTGGACCTGTGGGGTACTTACCGCTCACAAAACTGCTGTAATGGAGCTTGCCATAGAAAAACACAAGTTTTTGGTACACCATGCAAAACATTGCACTTAGCAGCACAAACCTGGGAATTCCTGCTCCTACATTTCTACACATTATACTCTGTGGGAAGTGACATGGAAGTATTTGAAGAAAGAGCAATACGTAGGGTTAGTCCGAGTTAAGTTTCATGTTCACTCAACAACAACAAGTGGAATTATCAAGCTGTGTGATTACTGCTGCCTGTTGTATTTTAGTAGCTTGAAGCTGCCGCTGTTACCTGAGCATGCTGGCTTTGTGCAAGCTCCTCTTTCTTGCGTTTCATAAGCTCTTTTCTCAGCTCTTTTGGTGCTTTCTCCACTTCACATAAAACCTACAGTGTATATAAGCATGCAGAAGGTGGCGAAAAGAACACTTTCTCCACAGCAAGCATTATTGTGAACACAGGACATGCAGGTCAAGCACTAGAGGGTGAAAGCGTGCATTGCTTCAGTGGCAGGGATGTTAGTTTAGTGAAAAGAGCTTAAGGAGAAGAGAGGAACAATGCATGCTTTAGGTATGCCAGTGCAGGAAGGAGGCATGTACCAGCTTCTTTTTGCATGCAAATGCTGTCCAGTGCTCTCAGAAATGGCAGGCTCCTGCTTGCTTTTTCATGCAGCAGCTAGAATAGCCAACGGTTAAGAAAAGCACCACTTGGCAAAAGTGGTATTTTCTTGAAGCACTACTGCAAAAAGACTACTGAGTATGTTTACCTCAGGGTAAAGCTGTGAAAAATGGTCAGAAGCTTAAAATAAACTCCACTGAAAAAAAGCTATTTCTGACACTGTCTTGAGCATGAATTTATAAGATGCCATCATTAGTGTCTCAATCATAAATGACATCTAGACAGGGCAATGTCTTAAAAATAATCACAAAGGCAAATGAAACATTGAATGGTTGTAAATGTTCAGTTTAGAAGAATTTAAAAGCAGAAACAACCAGTGACTAATTGTTTTTAAGAAACTTTTTGTTACACATACGCTGGAATGGAAAATGTGTTTCAGTTCGAGGTGAATTAGGCAAGGATAGAAGAAATATTCTAACCCTAACCTGGCTAAATCAGCAGAACATGAACCTGTTACTTTGCTGATGGTTGTTTTGTTGTTGTGTTGTTTTTTTTTTTGAAGCTTATTTTTAAGAATTACACAAAGTAACGCTGCACACACCTCAATCTGGCATGGGTGGTGGCAGAGCACCAGCTGCATTTTCCTTCAAACTGCAGTTTGCCCTCTTAAGCTCCAAATACAAAACTGCACCCAGAAACAAATGTCCGTTTGTTTAATACTGGAAGCATCATCAGAAAACAGAGTCCAAATCACCACATGCTATTCCTCTTTCCATGAAAGAACTGCTTTTAGCTCAGAGCAACATACAAAACTCTTCCCGCTTTCCCACGTAGGACCCAATCACCAGTAAACAGAAAGAGACTCAAAAAGGCAAGAGGTTCCGCAAAAAGAAGAAAAACAGTTATTTTACAAATGAGCATACAGTTCAAACTGAACACAACATTTTTTCTATGCGCTTTGGTACTACAGGATCGTTCTATGCAAAAGCATGGACAGTACAGATTTTTAAAGAAATCTCTGGCGGTCTAATAACTATTAGAGCAAACATTAGAGACATTTAGATACAAACAAGCACTACACAACTGATCTGAGAATGAAACAAAACAGCTTTTGCAATGCATAATCCCCAAAGGTACACCACTTCTCTTACTCTAATGCAAGCAAATTAACAGCATAAGGCACCAGCGTCATTGGCAAATCACTTAGCTCTACAACACACATCAAATTAACTGGAAAGGATTTCAGGTCATCAGATTTTTCTCTCCTAGATCTCCTTTTTGAGTTAAAGACTAAAATAAACTTAACTGACGCTTTGGATAAAGAAATTCTAAACCACAACAGCACACAGGTGGACGTGAGGAGACCTAATCTCAACCGTTTGCTATGGCCATACTCTTTATTTTCTGCACCATCACCTTTGTCTCTTACCTCCTTTTTTTTGTTCTTCAACATGTTCTGGAATTTGGACAATTCCTTCTCCTGCTCTGCTTTGATGCGCTTTGCTTCATCCCGTAACCGATTGGTGTGCTCCTGTTCCAAGCGCTCTATCGTCTGCTTCTGCTGCTTTTCCAGATTTTCTATCTCTTGGTCGTACTGACGCTTTTTACTCTGTCAGAAACAAAAAATAAAAAAGCACAATTGGCAGGCAGGCTCTAGCACAGAAGCTGGGCACCCCATACTGCAAAAACATTGCCATTATTATTCTGCCATTATCAGCAAGAATGAGAACTGAACGATAACCATGACAGAAGGAAATGCCTGCATTGTTACCAGCATTCTGCCTCTTCCATCAGGATGTCACATTTTAAGGGCAGCAGAACTCAGAAACTCACTGTCATTTCCTGCTCAAAACGTCTGTACATCTGCTCCCGCTGCTGCAAGAGCTTGTTGCTGAGCTGCTGCTGGGCTCTCTGCTCCTCTTTCTGAAGAAGCCTCAGCTCTCTCAGCTCCTGACGCCTGAAATGAGAACACTTAATATTGATGGAACAGAAGAAAAACTACCAAAAAATAAAAAACCATCGACAACTTTGATCCAGTAAAGCTAGATTTGAATCGTCTCAGTAAGAAGCGGTTTGCATTCCTTTCTATTGACAAAAAAATTGAACAACTTAGTCCCCAAACATGATAAAAATAAGACCATTAGCCTCTTTTATTCAAGGAAGAAAAAGAAAACAACTGCTACATTCAAGACACTAATATCTCTTGTAAAACTTATTTTAAAAAAAGCTTACCGTAGAAATCTCATTTCTTCACTTTTTGAGTCATTTTCAGTAACTATTTTGGATGTTGTTACACTCACTTCTACTCCATCAACAACAAACTTCCGAGTTTTCTTTAAAGTTTTCTTCTGCCTTCTAGTTTCCTGAATAAAACATTGGTAAATCGTTCTGTATTTAAGTCATACTCTTTCTTCCTTTTTTTTAAAAAAAAATTCTCAATGTTAAATCCCTTATGTGTGTGTATGGAGGCCTCCTGCAATCAGGAACTCTTCCCTGTCATGTACCTAATTTACAAACTTGAAAAATTCTCATGAACTGAAGTATCTTTTCCTCAAAGGAAAACTGATTGTTGATCATCTGAATTGCCACTCAGAGGAAAAATAACTAGATAATTCCTGAACAAAACTGAAACAGTTTGATTTTCAAGACAGTTGCCACTGCTGTCAGCTTTTGCCATAATTTTCACCAGTCAGCAAAAAAGGTATTTAATTGTGAAAAACAACACCGAAACCCAACAGCAATTAACTCATCTGCTCACTTGCATTTTGGCAATAAATGTAACCAGCGAGGCATTGTTATTTTTCTGGTTGGTTGGTTTTGTTTCGAATTCTCATCTGACAGCAGCCAATACTCATGTGATGATCTTCTTGACAGAACTGGAGAGATCCCCGCTTCTGGGGGACTCGATGATCTCTCAAGGTCCCTTCCAACCCCTGCAATTCTGTGATTCTGTGATTCTCAGAGCTGCTATTGTTTCCTGACAGGACAAAAGAGCCCCAGCTGAAACTTGGTCTCCATTGTGTTACAGCAAATACACCGAAGTCAGAACAGCGCAGCTATTTCAAGTAGTGATATATTTTTTTTTGTTCTTGTTTTTCTTCAAACTTATGATTACGCAGTTACTATCTTAGTATGGCAAAGATCATATCAGTACAAAGATATAAATAAAGTTCACATTCTGGAATGTGCTTTATCTAAATAAGCTCATTCATCCCAGCATAACTGCATCAATGCAATACAAAGGAGCAGTGTTTGGCATACGCAAACTTGAAAGACTGTCTGCCTTAGATCTCTGAAATCTAAACAAAAGAGACAGAAGATGGAAGTGATAGGAATTCTACGTGAGATTCAGACACTGTAAGAGAGGTTTGTCCTGGTACAGGGGGATTCTGTGCAGGGCAAGGCACTGAACCAGTCTTCTTGAACATCAGCTCTGAACTACAACTACGCACAAATCTTCAAGTTCCATAGTTGTACTTTGTTACATGCAACTTTACCTTATTAAAATATAATCATAGAGCAAAGTAAGAAAACAAATACAGTTATAATAATTACAGTAGCAGTTCTGTAGCTGCTAGCTTGGCTGCACAAAACCCAGATGCTACTGACTGCGCAATTCAGAACATTTCAGTTCATACAGAGTTTGATATTCCACAATGCCATAGCAGTTTTTCGCTCAATGCCATAGCAGTTTTTCACTCAGTTTTCTTAGATGCAAAGGTCAAACTTGGGAATAGGTTTAGGATTGCACTCACACAGGATTTTACATAAAAATACGTTATTGCCGATACTTACCTGTAAAGATATTGATCCTGTCTCTTTGTTTTTACTAAGGAAACTAGAAATTGACAAGTTCAAATCAATGCTGCTGTTATCAGCCGTAGAACCCGTGCCCGAATCTGCATCATTTTCCTTCAGATTCTCAGATTCTAGCTGCTGTAATGTTTCAGTACTGTGCTGATTATCCACTTTGACCTTTTCATCATTTTCTTCAGTGCTAATGCTAATACTGGGGACTGGAGTGAGTTCAGAGTCATCAGCTTGTTCATCGGTAGCATCCTGAAGCTTATTCTTCATGATTTCATCAGAAGTAACTTCTGGTTGCTCTTTGTCCACATGAATATTATTATCCTGGATAATCTCAGCTCTGCGCTCTTCTGGATTTTGGTCCTCCTCAGCCACTTTATCCATCACTTTATTAGAAATATCCTCAGGCTTGTCCTGTATTGCCTTCTGCCCGACATCATCTTCTCCAGAGTCTTTGCTCTCCATTTCCTCCATGCTACTTATTTTACAGATATTCTCATTTTCACTTTCTGCCAGCTTCTTGTCTACTTTGATCACTTTATCTTGGCTTTCTGATAGAGTTTCTTCAGAGCTGATTATCTCAAGGACCTGCTTAGCCTGACTTTCCACTAGCTTATCCGCTGTCTCAGGTATTTTATCCCCGTCACCGATCTGCGTTTCAGCAATACCACCTATCTCCTTAACGTTTTCAATTCCATGCTTTATCAGTTCCTTTTCTTCATCTGACCCTTCACCCTCAGCACCAGCTACAGATTCTGTAGCAATGTCTATTATTGCCTCTTTCTGAGATTCATCTTCATCTTCCTTTTGCTCTATGGTATTTTCTGCAGCAACCTTTTCATTCTTAATTTCTGACGGATCTATTCTGTTCTCCACTTCTTTTTCACCAGTTTCCTCAGAAATGGCTTCTCCAGTTTCTACACTATTGTCAGCTGTAGGTACTATTTTCAGTTTATTTTCCTCTCTTTGTTCATTTCCTATGTCATTTTCTTTCTCTGTTTTTAGGTCGTGTTCATCCTTTATTTCTGATTTTGTTACCGCATCATGCTCTTTCTTTCCTTTCCGAGGTTCTGCATTTTCAGGTGCTTCTTCCAGACTTTCTGTATTCTTTTCAACTGGCAATACTTTGCCTTGCTCAACTTCACCAGTTGGCACAGAACCATTCTGCACTTTCACATCACCAACAACAGCATCAGGTATGCTTTCATCTGTTTTCCTAATTTTAATGTTCTCAGATTCATCTTCAATTGTTTTATCATCTGGAAATATAGTGTTGCTTTTCTCCTCAATTGCACTACTTTCTGTTTTCTCAGAAAGAGACTCCAGAACAGAGGCATTCTGTGAAAGCTTATCCTCTTCAGAGCTGGCAATGCTAAGGTCAGAAGATGCACGCTTGTCTGCAGGTAACTGCTGAAAAATTAAAGGAAGAAAAACATTTAATCATTTCCTAATTTAGTTAAAGCACAGTTC
The DNA here is from genome assembly GCA_013396635.1 of Penelope pileata. NCBI lineage: Eukaryota > Metazoa > Chordata > Aves > Galliformes > Cracidae > Penelope > Penelope pileata. The sequence continues at coordinate 1,933,969 of WBMW01003333.1, forward strand.
TATTGCAGAATATCCAAAGAGATGAATACATTGTATTTACAAGAAGAGTTACACAAATGCCATAGTTTTAGAGCACTTCAGGAGGTATTGCCAGGGAACAAATGCATGAACTGTAGCTGGGTTCTGACCAGAACATTTCACAAAAACCCTCTCCTATCTCTCAGGATTCAATAAAACACACTGCAGTTGAAGAAAAGGGATCACGGTCAGCCCTCTGCCACATGCTTCACAGAATCTTCAGGAGTCTTTATGCAAACACACTGCTCCTTATTTTATAATTTCAGTTTCGTAGTCCCACCTACAGCCAGATTTGAAAACATGTCTTTGTGCCAGTTTGGTAGGAAGGAGCAACATAGTTTTAAGTAGTGTAGCACTGATAAAATTCAATATTAAGAACTTCTGCTTCAGCAAATATATCATCTCTCTTTTTGTTGTTTGATAAAAATACCTTTTTTTAAGAAAATAAGAAATAAAAAAACACTGCAAAGCTCCATTAAAATGGCAAAAAACTTCCATCACAGCTGAGTAAGGAGTAACACCGAACTGGAACAGAAACAGTTACATAACTGTAGAAATTGCTGTTGCTGGAATCTGAATGATTATCAGATTACATACAGATGTAAAAAAGAATATACCAAGCAAGTATAATTTTAACCATAATTGCCCTTCCCCTGTTCAAAGTGATTATGGTATCTCTCTGTCTGTATTTACTGCTAGAACCCTGTAATTTGCAGATCAGGCTTTTGATTTGCCATTGGGAATATACCAGGCTAGCATCTGTAACAAGCATGGCTACGATCACATATTGCCTACCTGAACGTTTTCCTGAGCACACAGAAAACAATCTTTTAATCTAAAAGTGCATGTAAGAGATCTCACCATTTAATTCATCTAGAAGCTTAAGTGTTCTCCAAGCAGTTTTTAAAACAAACGCAGTACGGTAAATGCATCTACCTCACAGCTCCCTAGGCTGAGACAGGAATCACTCCCAAAAAGCTCATGGCACCAAGGCACACTGCTTGTGTAGAGACACTTAACTGAGTCACAAGGTGGACTTCACCCCCAACTCTCCTGGAGGTTGATGGCTTAGCTGCTAATCAGCAGGTGGAGGTGGTGGGTGATGCTCTGGGAGACAGAGAAGTCCTGGAGGAAGCTCGTGGGAATGCACACCTGGAGATCTGCTTGGGGTGACCAGGGAACATAACTGGTTTGGTGAGCGAGGAGGAGGGAAAGGAGGTGTGCTTCTTGTGCTGGTAACGGCAGCTACCCGTGGTTCTGGTCACTGTCCGTGTCGGCAGTGCTTCAACCAGCTATACCAGAGAGCTGACTGCATGCACACTATGCAGCCTACCACCATGAAACTGAACTTCAGGCCTTTGCCCTTAGACAAACTGAATTTGCGTTGTAAGACTCTGAAGTATCTTTAAAAATACACTTACAAATGCATCTCGGTAAAATGTATTTTCTTGACTTGGGGTTTTTCTTCGACAGTCACACTGTAAAATCACTAACTTAGCTCATTGTGTAACACACACCTTCTTTCATGCTTTAAGCATCATATGAAATACACAAATATGATTAATTATTCTAGTCGTTTAGACTTAAAACCTTTCATATATGAAGATTCTACACTGCATATACATGTAGAAATAAATGAAGATAATATACTTCATTATTAGTTCTTTGTAAGCTCAAGAACACGCTAATTTTAAAAGCACTTTTTATTTGATAATAAAGTTACTGTATGTTTATGCTGTTATTCTTAGATGACTTGAAGTGAAAGTTGGGTAGAACATCAGAAAATTGAGAAATCCATAGGAAATTGGTGACTGAAACTAACTGCATGTTTAAACAACCGAATTTCAAACTGACCAGAGAATTTTCTGTTTCCTCTTCTTCATCTTCATCTTTACCATCTTCAACTTCTTCTGTAACTTCTGCCTTAGCTTCTGCAATCAATTCTCTTATTGGTTTATTGGAAGTAACAGTAACAAATGGGTGCTTGTGAAAATAAAATAAAATAAGCACATTATTAAGCGTTAACCTCACTGTACACAAAGTGAAAAATATATCATAAAAGAAATATCAACTGCAGAGAAATGCTACTCTGGTTCTCTCAAATTCACAATGTTAACATTAATCATAACTGTCTTATTTTGTTTGAAGTTTTAAATTCAAAATATTTGTAATGAAATATACTGTGTAAGTAGTCTAACAAACATGCTAAAAATACATATTATTCATTTATACTAACCTTTTTCATAGTCCAAAGAATAAAAGCAGAAAGATTTTTTAAGAGGTTACTTCTCCTGGAAATGGTTTTCATTTCTTTTCAGTTCCACAGTAAATCTAATTCCTGATAACTTTTATCTAGAAATATTCTTTCTAGAAAAAGAAGACTTCTTTCTTCAGAATGTTTTTTCCTAACAAGAGCACAGAATTCTGCATTTTTCTTTAAGAGAAAACAGATACCTGCTCTTCTCCTGCTCCTACCATCTTAATCTTCTTTCTCTGCTTGGCCCTTCTGCTTAAACCTATTCAACATGTCAGATGTATTCCGGATAAAGTAAATGCGTGCTGACGTTAAACAGAATCGAATGTACCTAGTCACATCTACTCCTGTTTAGCTATTCTGCAGTGACAGCATTATAGAAAGCAGCTGAGCACTAAAGCTTTTAAAACACCTGTCAGCAATTGACTGCTTATGTAAATATCTCCTCTGCCCATTACAAGTATAGGAGTGTAATTTAAACACTTACGCAAAATAATTAATTACATTACATCAAAATTGGTAAACAAAGAATTTTATCTGCACTTGGTATTACTTCCTCATGTTTTACTGAATAAAGATCTTCAACCATATTATAAACAGATCATGTACAAACACAAATTTATTTAAATAGTTACTCTAATTCTGCTCTGCTTTTAAAAGAATACAAAACATGTTTGCCTTCAAGAGTTCTGAAGAATTAATTCCTCCTACCTGCAGAAGTTGAGTTGCACTCCACCTTGCATCTACATTCTTTTCCAAACATTTCTTCAGAAAATCTTTAAAATCTGATGACCTACACAAAAAACAGACCAGTGGTGGCTTTTTTCAGTCTTGACATGAGATCACTGCATAGTGAAACATTCTTTTGCTTTCACATGCATCAACACAACAACTTCAGGTCCTTCTACTGATTGAGAAAAACAAGAGTATGAGAATGCAAAGACCAATGTGACACACACCATCTTTAATATGCTCTTCTATTTATAGAAAAGTTTACTTTGGGCTCTAAATTTACAGTACAACACACCTACTATATCACTAACTGAATCTTACAGGCATATTATAGTGATCAAATAGGCAACAGGAATTTATTTTTAAATGTTTTCTTAGTATAAAAATACTTAAGTCTCCCTTTGCCCAATTTTCAGATGGTCCTCAGAATTTTTACTGCATCTTCCTTTCACATATTTTAATGCAAAATTTGCCAAATCCTCCAATTCTGTATTTCAGAATAAAAGCTTCTATACAGAACTACAAGAAAAGCACCAGAGTCCCCACTGTATAAGATTACATATAAATAAATAAAACACACAGTACATACAGAACATGGACCTGACTATGCATAAACCCAGTACCATCAAGTTCTATGCCTGTGAATAGAAGTTAAGCCATGCTGTGCCTTACAGTCAAATTCTACAAATGAGGGAGGGAAAGTTATCATTAGAACACAAACCATTTTGAAGGCTGTGCTAACGTAGGCGGATCAGATTTTGCTATTTTCAGGAGCACTCGCATTGGATTTAATTCATGATGAGGGGGCTCTATTTGAGCCATTTCAATTAAAGTAATGCCAAGAGACCAAATATCAGCCTTGTAATCATAAGGCCTGTCTTTAGACGTCTCGCACATCACTACTTCTGGAGCCATCCTGCAATCAGAATAATAAAGCACTAGATTAGACAATGCACTCTTATCTAATGAAAAAGGTTCTAAGCAAATGAATTCACGTTAGCATTTTAAGAAGCAGATTCTACTCTTAGTACATTTACACAGCACTTTATCAAGCTTATAACATTAACTAAGATAATATTAGGATATTCATACTAAAGTCAGCAAAACAAAACAGTGCACTTACCAATAAGGAGTACCAATAAAAGAATCTCTTCTTTGTATTGTTCTTGTGTTTTTAGCCGATACTCCAAAATCCGCTTAAAGTAAATGAGAAAATGCTATTAACTTGGAGGTGGAAAATGTGTTATAATTTCATATATTACAACTGGTTTTAAAATGTTTTGTGTTCCACAGCAAGCATTCTGCTGTATTAAAAATTCAAAATGAGATAAAGATATTTGCATTTTGATAACTGTGTGCCCAGGCATTCAGATTTTGTAGTATTTCTAGTAAAAGATAATGAATAAATTATTTCTGAAAAAAATGTCAATGTCCATTGCTAGAAAAAGAAATGACAACGTTCAGCTGCGTGGAACAAGACAGAGGCATGTATTTGCTGTAGGAATAAGCAGGTTAAATTATTCTAATTAGAAGAAGACTTTAGCCTATGAAAGCTGGATTGCTCAGAAAAGGCATATTAACTCTCTTATTAATTCAGCAAATCATTCAATTTTTGATTTCAAGATTTAAATTTTCCAAAAATAAGGTTTTGTGTTTCATTTTATCCTCTATTACAAGCTCATTTGCACGTGATTACTTTATTTGTCTATAAAGCTCTCTATTTTTTACTTAGAAAAAAAGATGACAAAAATGTTAGGCTTATTATAGATGTAACTGTCTTAATGAAGATCCAGAGATTACAGAAAAGGCAGAAAACAGACATATGTCTCTGTCTTTAATCTGTACAAAATGACTTGATGGGCTCAGCACCTGAGAAACATAATTTTGCTCTGTGATGGGAAAAGAAGTAGGATTAAGAGAGCTATTTATTCAAATGCAAAACCTGAAATACTGAAGGACTACAGATAATGAAATAATAGATCTCAAATGCAATGAAGAAATTTATTTCCCATTCACATATTTATGAAGTGAGGAATTATCCACTTCTATGTGTACCAGAAACAAGAAGAACAGAGAACTTAGAAGGGCTAAAGTGCTTTTCTAAGGGATGCTGTACACTTTTCAAAACTAAATGAGTTTTGAAAAATGTTTAAAATGTTTTATATAAATCTTAATTAGCAAGTCTGAATACATCACTAAACATATGTATGGAGGAAAACTCCCTCTGGTCTGAACTGTAAAGTATAATCTTGACAGCCTGCACAGAGCTGTGCTTCAGCCAAGTTTGACAAAAGTTTAAAATAGCTACAGCCCATATGAGGAAGAGCCAGCTTATAATTAAAATGAATAGAAACGAATGTCTCCTTCATTGGGAGACTCTTACTATGATTTTTATTTTCTCCTACACAGTAGCACTTAGAAACTAAGAGAGTGATTCTGTTATATTTATAAACAGGCCCAATGAGAATGAGTCCATTACTAAAATCTTCAGGCTTCCAAGAAATAGCAAAAAAAAAAAAAAAAAAACCCAAAAAACTCAAACCAACAACAATACCTGTGTTTGAAGAGAAAAGCACGTTAAATATTAGAGCTACAAATAATAAGCTTGTGCAAGGAAATCCATCCAAAACCACAGATAGACTAACCTATAATCTAGCCAGGCAGCTTCTTAATTATTGTCACTTTAACAGCTTATACCCATTTGCCTGTATGAAGCCCTGAACTTAGTGGATCCAGACAATTCCTATCTTTTCCTGGCTGAGTGACGGGACACTATTCACCACCAGTAGTCCTTCAGGAGGTTGTCATGGAGGAATCTTCATGGATCCCCCACCACATCAGAGGAATATCTGAATGACTACTCAAATTCATGTAAAACAACATAAATCAACAATAGAATAGTCTGGAAGAAAAAATAATACAAGCCTTCTACCTTAACTACAGTGCAATGGACAACAAAAAAAGGCGTGCAAAAACTCAGCTAAGTTGTTATCACTTCTCTCTTAATATATATAGAAATAACAGAAGAGACAACAGTACTATTTACTCCCTCTTGGTTATGGCAAAGAATGTTCATTTTCAAAACTAAAAACTTTTTAAGAAGTTCTGAAGTGACCACAGTAAGGATAAGTATAACTAAGCACATGATACCTAAGAAACAGGAGGACCCATGTCTGACTTTAGATGATGTGGTACAGATATTGATATTTGGAAGATACTCCAAATACAGTTAGTACATTTACTCAAGATTTATGTCTTTTTCATAGCAACAAAAAATTATCACTACTCAACTACAGTCTAAGGAAAGCAATTCAAAGACCATGCAAAGTTCTAGGAAAGTTATATGTTAACATGCTTACCTAGTTTAATGTCTCCATCCAACGTGAAAAGAATATTGCCAGCTTTTAGATCTCTGTGGATGATCTTATTTTCATGCAAGTAGTTCAACGCTTCCAGTGTCTGCCTGCACACTACTTTGATCTGTGGCTCTGTTAATGGCCTTTCAAGCTCTGGAAGACAAAAAAAAAAACTGAAATAAACACAAAATTTTTTGCATTTTTATGTTACTTGCTCACAGCAACCAGTATATATGTAAAAATCAATTAATCTGGAAGATTCTGAACATTGCATCAGAATACTTGCTCCTTTTAGGTTAATAGTGAAATTTCAAATTATTTCAGTGAAACAGAACTTCATCTTTTACATCAAACCCTCCTCATTATTAACTGTGTCTACCTACTTATCTGAACTGTGAACAAGCTACATGGTTTAGAGATTGGGCCCCTTTTCTGTGGTACACAGAAAAGATCGGTCCTTTACTTACTGGTATTAGCATTCACTAATTTGAGGAGTAAGCACAGAAAACCTAACTTTAAGATTGAAGCAATACAAAAAGTTATCACAACGTAATTTGGAGGACAACTGGAGAAGGGGAAGAATGAGATCCTGAAAAAGGATCAATATAGATAATGTTAAAGCAACCAAGAGTTCCATAAGCATATGAAAACAGCTCACCACAGTCACTTCAAAGAACAAGAAATTAAAACCAGTTTTGAGAAATAAACAAACACTTTAAAAATGAGAGAAAATTAGTCTAACTCAAGAAGTTATCATATTCACAGGTACTGTTGTAAATACTCATTTAAAGATCCCCAACACTCAACACATATTCCACTCCTATTGCATAAACATTTCTATTTCAAAACAGTCTATATGTGAAATAAGTCTTAAAATATTTAAATATTATCCATTTAAAGGTGTTAAGAACTTAAATATTTGAAACAATTTATTTACCCAACATTACTGCATCTACTGCTCCTCCTGCACAAAATTCGATCAGGATCTGTGTATAAACAAAAGAACACATACATTACACATTAAATAATTCTGCTGAACTGAACCATTGATTAAGGGAGCATTATTGGGAGACTAGAGTTTCAGACTATTTGACCTTGAATTTTTTTTTTCCACTGATGTCTACAAACTACTGATACTATTAACCAACTACTAGTAAGACTGTGAAGCTAAAGTAAATTATTTGAAAATGCTTGGAGACACTCAGGTAAAAGTTTTAATCCAAAGATAAAATTCCACAATAAAAAGTATTAAGGTCAGCTTGAATCTGACTAGCAATGTGATTTACATAATCTCTGCGAACTCATTTCTCAGTTATTGTGCTGTACTTCTCTACTATAATCCAACTGAATAGCCCAAGTAGAAGAGCTAAACGATTTTCCAATAGCAGATGTTATCCCCTATGTTAATTTGTTTCAGGTGAGATGAAAATATGGAAAAATAATCTTAAGGATGATGAAACATTAGTAAATTCTGATGTTCAGATTACTTTTCCTCCATTTAATTGATGTCTGTAATACGTCAATACTTTTATTCCAGAATCTAACAATACTAGAAGAACTCAATCTCCAGTTCGAAGTTTACATGTGAGACAGAAAAAAAACGAGCTGCCATTACGTGGGGACACAAATGATGCTGACACGTAGGACAGAAAGAACACAGACAAAGGAGAAAAAGGGCAGAGAAAGAGGAGGAGGAGAGCAGGGAAGTGAGAAGGGGTCATCCCAGATTGCCATCCCATTCTTTCTTAGGTGTTTTTCTTCTTTAATTTGAACTTTGAGCATTAAAGTATAATTTTCAGTCTGACAGCTAGAGAGTATTTTTGTCAGAAACCTAACAATCTTCTGGGATTTTTTTTCCCTGAGAGTATTATTAAAATCAGAGTATAACTGCTCATAGAAGAAAAAACTTCAAATTATAACTTACACAATAACAGTCATTTACCACTCATGTGACATCTTGTTTGAAATTACTATTTCAATTAATACAACAATGACACTAACACATGTATTATATAAGGTAACTCTTTGCAAACTCTTCAAACCATTATCTCACATGCTTCTGCATATCTACCACCAACTAACTGATGTGTAGGAAATTATATATAAAGAATTCCTCTCTAAAATTTTGTGTTTGATTTGACAATTTGACAAAGGTCCCTTTGGTAAAGAAATTGTGCTTCTAAAACTGGAAAGTGAAAACATACTCTTCATGTCCAACTCCCATTCATTTTCTTTTTTCCCCCTCCACTAAGTTCTGTTTACGTACCACATCAGAGGGGTAAGTAAACCACTCAGAGCCTTCTCTCTCTCTCTCACTTACATGGCTCTCCATCTTCACTGTAATTATATATGTACAATTTCATTTTAAAACTGTTCACTTTTCTTCTAACTTGAATCTGCCAGCAAAGCCTATCAACTCAGTTTCACATTCTGCCTCTATGTACAGTTGCTTTCATGCTCACCTTTATGCATAGAAATTTTTTCATTATTCCACTGTACTATACAATACATTCTGCTCCACATTCAGATCACACAAAGTCTTCACGCAGTTAATTAAAATAAATCTACATCAGGAAATATGATATCATAATGCTATCGTTTCCAAGCGTAAAAGAAAAAGCATAATTGTAAGAGTCCAAGGAAATTCTGTTCTTTGTTTTAAGGTATCTTTCTGATTTACAAACTCCTTTTAAAGAGACATGTGTTCCTCATATCATTCCAAAAGCACTTACAAATACTGCATCAGACCATCTAGGAGAAAAAAAATTATTTTCATAGCTAAAGCTAGTCTGTGCACAGGACACAGCAGAGAACTGAGGCACAGTCAGTCACACATACACCCACTACACTTCCATATACAAATACCAGTAAATTAATAATTGTTCAAGTCATGGTAAACTGTCCTTCCTAGATTTACCAAGAAAATCACTTGCATCGAAAATACTTATTTCACAAGCTGACCTTTTCAGCCCATTATTTATTTTGCAGCTGCAAATTCTGAATCTCATTCTAAATTGTGCTAATGTAATTATCATCTGAATCCTGCTGGAACAAAGAAGCACCAAGAACTCTCCCCGTTCATCAAAACCAACTGCTATTTTGCAAATCCTACATTCTAACTGCTGACTAGATGACTCAGAGTAGCTCAGTTTTACAGTGACAGTTTCCTAAAAGTCATATTTAATATTTACATATGAGTTCTGAAACTGTACAGTTATCTCAATAGAGACAACCCAGAAGAAATGTGATTGGTAAGTAAGATTTCAAAAAAAATCAGGAAAAAATATAATGTCAGTATTCTTTTGAAACAAATAAATGTATTTAGAGAAGAAAAATACCTACCCACAGATTGTTTTCATAGTAGAAAGCATCTAGGAGCTTAACAATATTAGGATGATCACAGGATGCTAAGATATCAATCTCAACCATGTAATCTTCAAGTTCTTCTTCTGATTTAGTATCAATCACCTTTGCAGCAGCCAGTACTTTTGTTTCTTTGTTCTGGGCCTGTTAAAAAACAAACAAACAAACTTAGATACAGATTTCACCAGAAAATTGTCACCAGCAAAAAATCCCCAAATCTTCCCTCTTGATAACTGTACTGTTTTCCTACCTTCAGTTTTCCTCTCCACAAAAAGAGAATATGTCTAAAGACCATATAAATTCCAGCAGAAAAGAAGGCTTAGCACTTTTTCTCAAGGTCAAGAATCAATGAAAGAGACAGACATGGAAATACTCAGTTCCAGCTGCATTCTTTAAACCACGATGCAGCCGGTAGCTTAGGGCCATTACTACTTTGTATGCCTTGGATGAAGCTCTGCGCTGCTCCTCAAAAAACCATTTACCAACACTTGGCAAGGACTGTAAGGCAGCCTCCACCCTCCCCGCTCTGACTGCACACTCTTGCCCTTCTGACACTCCCCACATTGTGGCAGCACAGCTGCCTGTAAAGCCACATAGAAAACCAGTCTGGAGTCTTCCACCAGGAATTAGGAGGTTATGCTCCTCTTGACCCAGCAGCTGTGTTCAAGCTCCTGTGTTAAAAGATGCCAAGCCACCATTAATTTGTCTGAGCATCTTACTCTGTTTGCTTCACAAATCCTGGAGCCCTTTGGAAGTGCTACCATGCCCAAAATGCTGCTGGCATCTATCCTAGTATCCACACCTTCAGACCAGGGCCCAGAACTGATGCAGTGATACAGCCAGCTGCAGAACTGGTAAAATTTTGACCCGATAAACAAAACCTGGGGTATCCAAGAATAAAAAGCATTTTCACTATGCATGTAAGTAGTCCTACATTAAAAACAAAAACACTATGCATGTAAGTAGTCCTACATTAAAAACAAAAAGCCAAGGAAATTACAAACAATTAGGGTGGCTGGTATTTAAATAGCAAAAAAAATCAGATACCAGCTGCTGTAAATATTAATTTACAGCATATTGCTGAGAAAGCAAGTCAGTAAAATTGGCAAGGTAAGGTTTTATTTAAAAACTGTAAACAAACAAACCTGGGGGATAAAGCAAATAAACACTGTGTATATGTGTATTATACAAGCACACAACATTACACACACTTTCTAATAATCCTCTTGCAAGTTGTGTGAAGGAACACTGTAACTTGGAATTTAGTAAGCTTTAAACAAGACAGGAAAATTTCCACAGCCATAAATAATTCCCCCAATGTGGCTAAGGAAAATACAAGATTTGAAACAGATGTTTAAGAAAGCATTTAGTGAAACAGCCATAACAGCAAAACAGAGTTACAAGATGAACCAGCCAGGACCACACTTATGTTGAGGGTAAAGATTTTATGGTACACGTGCAATTTTCAAAAAAAAAATTAAATGTCTAAATATTAATTTCTAAAATAAACAAAAAAGCGATTTATCTTCCTGAACTTGATACTTCCACTACCACTTTGAACAACAAAGACAAGGGATCCATATGACATCATTCAAAAACAAACTCCTGAGAAGTTTTCCAACACACATTCCGCTCATATTAAGGAAAAAATAAGTCTGTTTTATAATGGGGAAAATGATTTGGTTTGGTTTCATGTTTTATAGCAGGAGTGGAAGACCAATCTTCCTTTCTCAGAGCTCCACTGTAAACAAAACCTGGAAGGTCTAACAGATGTCTCACATCACAACAGAATTAGGCTTGGTAGGTTTATGTGCTCAGAAAACAAGTTGTTAAAGTGCCTTCGAAAATATTAAAATGTCAGCTGTAAGTTTGCTTTTTGAAATAAGCATAGCCATGCACAGTGCTGTACAACTTATGTGAGGATACTCCAAAAAAAGCATGAGAAGATTATAAAACTCATTTTCACACAAATTTGCACATCAACTGCACTGTAATCATGGTATTCCTTTAATTAAAGCTTTATTTTCAACTTTTACATCAGTTACTGTTAGGAGACACTATCGTTTTCGGATTCAGTTTCACCTCTGATGGAAAGAAGGAAGCACCGATAGACTGGGATGCACAATTCCACCCCAGGGAGTTTGCTGCACGTCAGTACATACTGCCTACACTGCCTTTTTTTTTTCTTCCCTATCTACAGAGTCCTTGGTATTTTGATTTTTGCAAGATCCTTTGCTTGAAGTAGTCAGAAATCTGCTTTGAATAAATCTTCTAATTCCTGCTCATGGTAGCTCTATTAAAACATCACATTAAAAACCAGAAGTGATTATAGAGACTGTGGGATTATCTTTATGAGCATCTCAATTACAAACAAAACAAATACATGCTCTCAGCCTGGCTTCCAATAGCAAACTTTTCTATGTCTAGATCCAGACATTCTTTTCCTCAAAAAAAAAAAAAAAAGCCTTAAAATTCGCAGATTTCCACCAGAATTCTGAGGGCAGACAAAATGCTTCAAGTGCACATCAAGATACACCTGGAAACAAACACCTTAATATATTTGGTGATTTTAAAAGTTCATTTTGAGTATGATTAGTAGTTCCCACTACACAAGGCACACGTTATCCTACACTAAGCATCCATTCCTGTGAATTGCTGCAAGCAGCCAGAAGAAATATTGCCCTGTGCACTGTGAAACTAAAAAAAAAAATAAAAAAATCAACATGATGACCAGTACTGAGTGTTCAAACATCTTTTTTAAAACCATGGGAAGGTGCTCTTTCTTAATGAAAGTAAAGCTCTCTCCACAATTCATTAATCAAACACATGGAGGCCTCTATTCTGACAGACTTACGCAGCACTGTACTGCCCAGGCTCAGAGCCCACTGGGTTCAGGGGAACAATGAGCATTTACAGCCCTGTGGGGGCAGCTTTGTTTTTTCTAGGCTGTAGCTGAAGTCCTCCTTCTGTCACATAACATTCCCCAAAGGTCAGAGCAGGAGCAGAAATGTTAGCGTAGCTGCAGTCTTGATTTGCATCGACTCATTTTGCGCTTGGGCACATTAACATTTAAAGTCAAATAATCGTTAATGTTACTGTACAATTTCTTCCTATACTGTAGATCTCCATTATCATTCAAATTTCTCCTATATCCACTGCTTGAATATTTCTGATTCCACTTCCACGACGGTGGATTTAAGCTTCAGTCCCATGCTAAGACATCCAAAGTGCTGTCTTTCATGATTAAGGTTCAATCCTGCCCTGCATGGAAGCAGGCAAAAAAGGGAGAGAAAGCTTTTCCTCCTTTGCACCAACAAAATGTCATCCCAAACGATACACACACGTGGTTAAAAGCTGAACTGGAATAACTCAGTCCCTCAAAATCTGACTAATACAATGTGACAACTATAATATTAGCTATTACATGCAACCACACATAAACATTGCAACCCTTCCACCAAAACCTCTATGTGGGTTATATATATAAAGTCACTGCAGCAAGCATTAGCTCACAGAGAGGCTGTATGCACAAGGGAACAGCAAACTCTGTGTTACATCACTGCAATGCATGGCACAGTGTCACTGGCAAAAAAAAAAAAAAAAAGGGCACAAAAATATCTTTATTCTCCTGACTTTAAGTGTTTAGAGGAAGATGGGTAGCAGTGTGGCAACAAAATAAATATGATCTTGTAAACTAGAACTTGTGAACTACTTTCTCTCTGAACCTAAATCCCTCACGCTCAAATGGAAATGACATCTACTGTACAGAAAATGTTGGAAAACAGTTGGAAACATCAGTGCCAAAAAACAAAATAACCATTCTACATGAGCTAGGATCCATCAGTACATGAAATCAGTGACCCCTTCTTCTTAATCCTGGATTTTTGCACAGTATCATACGTCCAAACAAGCTCCAGATCCAGAAGCTCTGTGAAGAGCCTGATAGCAGAATATTTAGGGGCAGGTTCACTGCCCGGGCGTTCAGCCAAGCACTTGCATATTCCCAGCCACAGACGACGGGGAGAGCAGAGCCCCTGTTCCACAGTAATAGGATTATAGCTCAGAGATAACTCTGTCTTTCATCTTTAGATGACCCATGTGAAGTTTTGGCCTTGGCTGTGAGGAGATGTTCCAGTTTCCTACCACCAGCAAATGCTTTCTACCCTCAGAGATCCCCTCTTGTGATAAAGCACGTAGGCACCTAAAAATTAAAACACTGTTTGCAACTGAGAGAAGTGCATCTTTCACCTGCTGCTCAGCCAACTGGAATCGCTGCTGGGATGAGAGAGAAAACATTTGTCACCTTTCTTCCCTAAGCCCAATCTCTTCTGAGATGTTACATAACCACACTGAATGTTTTGCAAGCAGCAAAACAAATCATATGAGAAGCTTTTCCTCTCTGACTCATTCTTCGCAACAAAACTGTAGTCACACTCGTAGTGCATCAGGCTTGCCAGGAAGTGGAAAATACACATCCCTATTCAGCGAGAAATGGCTTTCCATGTGAAATGCTGCACTTCCAGTGTGTAAAGCTGGGATGGTCAGGTCCGGCTCCCCACGCGCTTTCTGATGGTGTCTGATTGGAGTCATCAGAACTGAAAAACTGTCCTTGCACAACAGAAAGGCAAGAGCTGGTTCATCCAGTGAGCAGAAAGCAGGGGATCTCAGCTTCCTCGAGCATGTGAATCAAGAAAATAATTCCAGGCTGTAATGGTCTGATCAAAGAAATCTGGAAGAAGCAGCTTGGTCCACCAGAGAAAATATACAGGACTCCATTCTGTATACGTTCACTGCATCATAACTAAAACTGCTCTGTGCATTTTGAAACTAAAAACCTGTGTGATCAACCAGTGCTACTTGTTTGATATCTTTTAAACATAGGAGGGAGTTCTTTATTAACAGAAGTAGAATGTTCTCTAAAATTCAGTAATCAAATAAAAGAAAGTCTTAATTCTAACATCAAATTTTGAGCTATTTGATTAAAAGTATCACTTGGAATTCAACAGCAAATCTAGCTACCTCTGCAATACTAAATCACAGTTTTATAATAAATCAGAAGTCAGGCCAAGGAAAGAGATGGCAGCCTCCACACGCTTCTGGAAATCAAGAATGATGAGAGTTATTTCAAAGAAGCTACATTATTTTGCATTTGTTTTCACTGAACAACGTTTGGGTACACAGTATTAAAAAAAAATAATAATCCAAGATCCATAGAGTTTCAATAGATATGTTTGGTCCAAGGAATTAAAAGCCAGTAACTACAGTTCTATCTGCTAGAACATGCTGCAGTGGCTGTTACAGGAGCCAACGCAGGACAGCATCCACCAAGGGCGATGATACACCCTCAGACTATGGCCAATGGGACAAAAACATCACTGCCTGCACAGCGTGCTCTAAGCCACCTACCGTGCAGTTTCTCCCCTACATAAGTAAATGTTTAATGCCAGTGAAAACATACTGGAGTACAAGTGTAGACAGAAGTGTCTCTACTCCTACAAGCATTTCTAACCATGTATGCCCAGGGCTCAGCCCAGAGTGCAGGTGCTTCTGGTACTATGGGGCGGTGCTGCCTCTGTGGCTATACTGTTTTTGGAGCTGTTTCCATGACAACTTTATTCTTTTAACATTATCCTTGTATTCTGTATTTATTGTGGTTCTTCTGCTTCCCCCACAGTTGGTTTCTGAGGCTTCCACAGGTTATTTTTGTGAGTGGTGTGCAATATAATTTTTATATTTAGCCTCATGATTTCCCCTATGTATTTTCACCAACTCTGTGGTATTTTGCATACTGGCTAAGCAGAGTTTGCACCCTGATTCACGTATTGCTTCCCCAGAACTGGAAATAAGACTTTCATGCATGCTTGTGAGACGAGCAGGGCTTGCAGATAGCTGCAAAATAGCTGGAACAGTTCTTTACAGATGACAGAGGCAATTATATCCAATTATAGAATCACTCTTCTTATTTAAGCACACTCATTTAAAAAACAGAAAATAAAAATTTCCAAAACATTGTCAAGATATTCTCCAAAAGATACTATGCTGCTTTATAAAATATACCATTCTTTTTCTTTTCTATTTGACCCCTTCTACAGCTGCATGACAGCTCACAGACAGCTGGTAACACTGAGACAACGTTTGCAACTAAAATATTAAGTGGTGCCAGAGATATAAGTGCAAAGGACTGCTACGTTTTTCTTCAGTTCAGTTACAATAACTGTGCATACTATTTGCAAAAGCAGCATTCAAATACACAACTCTGCATTACAATCAACTTCTGCGACAGAGAAGGGGAGGTGTGACAAATCAAGATTTATCCCTGCAGTTCCGAGCTGCTTTGCCAATGCCTTTCTCCCGCAGAGGCCACCCAGCGCTGCCAGCAGAGGTTCTCTCCAGTTCTCCCAGCAGCAGCCAATGCCAACCCCAAACTGAGCTACAGCTTCCCAGGAAGCACAGCCCAGTGCATCCTCATCTGGGGCTGCAGATATCCTGTAATTATTTGTTCAGCCTTGTTGCATTAGGAAAAGCATACTGCTCACACTTGATTCATTTACAGGTTTATTTCAAACACTATAGCTTAACATCAAATCTTTATTCTAGCAATAAACATACCTTTAATACAGATGACAAATTAATAAAGCTTCTAATAAACTATGGCATCATGAAATAACTTTTAACCAAATCACAATTGCTAATATTAGGTGTTCATTGGAATCACTTCTAAGACCTTAGCCAACGAGCCAGAGTTGAAGCTGTCTTCAGCTGTGGGTTTTTCAGACAAACAGCGTGCTGCCAGGCTGATGACAGAGAATTCTATGATTTGTTTGAGCACAGACCTTAAGAAATCTCTGGCTCTTTTACCCAGGGGGATTCTATGCTATATCCTTGCTCCTAGCCTCTGCCAGAGAGGCAGCCTTTAGGTCACTGGAGATTAGATTTCTTTCAATAAGAATGTGGCTCAGAGAGACACTGTTACTCCTGTGAACATCTTTTCCCAGGGAGACAGTTGGAGTTGTAAAGCTAATTCGATAGCTTTCTGCAAACAAATACACCACAGAGAATTTTGGCTTCACGGAGCAATAAGTCTTTCTGTTTACTGGCACTTTACATACTGTACATTCACTGATGTACACATATTAACCTCAAGTTTCTTTCTTTAAATAAAGTGGCAAGGCCAAGCCACAGTTTCTCCTTCGCCTGCTCCTCTGGGTTAGGTTACAAAAGGAAAATGGGACCTCCTCTGCCCAGAGCCTTCAGCCACAGCAGCGGTAAGATGGCTGGAAGTGTCTTCCAACACAGTACAGCTATTTATGGTCAAAAACAGAAAAATTGCATCTGAATTGAGCACAGAAAGTTGTTTTCTTTCCACTCTAGAAATGAATCAGTTAACAAAATAATAAAGAAAGAACAAATGACAATTTCTTTGGACTTTAAGAACCCTTCAACAAAGGCCTCCTAACAGGTTACTAGGGAAACTACATAGCCACAGAAACCAAATGTGGTACAGCCATTAAGTCAAAAAGAACTTGCTGTCAAAGGAAAGAATATGATTAAATGCTCTAAATTTCACATTGCAGAAAGAAAACACTTGAGGATCTGCAATGAATCAGTTTATGTATTTATTGTAGAAGATGATGGAATATAACAGAAGTTACTTAGCTGTAACTAACTCCTTTCAGTTCAAGAATATGGGCAGTTTGGGAAAGGGTACTTTATAATTTGATACTGCAACGTGAACCATATTCAAGACTTGCAATGAGCACAGCTAAATAGCCAGAGGTGGGATTAAATGAACCAAATGAAGCATTATTACCCCTTTTCACCCCATCTTGCTAAGATGAACAATAAATAAAGCATAGTTCATATATTAAGGGAAAAGTATAGGGTATATAAGCAGTTTAAGATTTCACATTTCACAAAAGTCACCTGATGACCGCAGTCAGAAATGAACCATGACTGCATCAACACCGTATTAACACTGGCAGCAGCTCCTGCAGAACTATCAAAGCACACGTTCCATTGCTCTCTGCATGCTCTGGTTTCTTGCAATGAAACTTCCCCTATTTCAGAAGGAAAAAGGAAGCAGAAGAGCTTTTGATAGCTTTCATAAGAAAACTGCACATCATCATCCTTGTTCAAGTAAAATCGTTATGGAGACAAATTTATAATTCTCTTTTGGTATTAACGTGTTTTAAAAAGAGCAGGAAATGCAGAGTTCTAGAGGGAAGTTATTGCTACCTATGTATATATCTTCAGAATAAATTAATAGAAAGCAACTGCAAAGACTGCAAAGAACAAAAATCAATATAGTTAAAATAGTGTCTTTTAGCTCTTCTGTAGCTTTGTAACGTGAACAAGCTGTTTTCAGGCCAGACCTAGCTTATTAATTACAAAATTAAGAACGATGATGCATGCTATTCAGAGCTTGCACAGTCTGTGGTTTGCCATCAGTCTTCTTGTGAGTCTTTCATGTGATGATCCTAAAGCTACGTACCACCTCACAAAAACAGCACAAAACCTTCTGACACGAGGCAGAAAGGTTCTCTCACACAGAATTTGTGATGCTCTAGCTGTATCTCTCTGTGCTGCAAGTGTCACATCTCAAAAGATGAAAAGGAACCCTCTGAACAAACATTTGGCATTCCCTGCAACGTGGCTATTCAAGTGCCACAAAAACAGCACATAGGGTTCTGCAAGTAAACTTCATTCACATTCAGCACAGCAGCGGGACACGTTGCTTCTGATGTTTCCTTTCAGATTCATTCATTCTTTTTTAAAACGATGAACGTAAACAACTTCACGCCAACACTGACACTGTCCTGTCCTTTCTCCCTTGCTTTAGGACTGCCACTTGTCTGGCCCTCCTGTGAGCTGGGCTGGGAAGCCACGCCGGAAGACAGGAACTGACTCCACATGAAATCAGCTTTGGATGGGTTTAGTCCCTTGACCCAGATCAGCATGGGGCCAGCAAGCACCAAAACAGTCACAAGTGGGGGGGGGGGGGGACAGGGATGCTGTGTGAGAACTGGCTGTGGTGACTTGTGCTGCCCTGAACTGTTGTGGAAAGCAGTCCCAGTGAGAACCAGACACTCCAAAACTCACTCCTGTACGTACTATAAAGCTACTGAAAGGCAGCTTGGAGAACATTGACTGTTCCACTTGTTATCACAGTTCCACACTGTTTTAGTGCCTTTCAGAAATTCAAAAGACTGAGAGCTGAACTTTAAAAAGCTTTAATGTCATCAGCTATTCAACACCCATGTTCCAAGTGCCAGGATCCCTAAAGCACTTCAAGATAAGCTCTCTGATTTTCTCTTGATCAGCTGTAGCACACTAAATTATTTAACACTTTTATTATTTGACTCATATTAACATTTACAGAAATAAGCTCTATTCATGGCACAATAATGATTAAGAATAAACTAAATTTTCTTTATTTTGTGCTGGCTCAAAGTCCCATGCAGGGCAATCAAAAAACTAAGAATTTACAACATTGTCAAAGATCAAAACTCACGACACTGCAACAGGAGAGTTAACACATATGCACACTACCTCATTTTTATATTTCACTTTTATATACTAGATTTTATTGTTGTTTTTCAGTTTGTTTCATTTTTTTAAGACTAATGTGTTAAACAAGCAACTCCAAGGTCACTAAGCTAACCAGAACATCTAAGATTGCTACTAAGCAACAGCTTAAAGCTCTTGCTAGAGCAAATGAGGCATCTTCAGGTAACTCAGCTATCCCTATCCATAGGAAACATTTGGCAGTGTTCTTGTTTAAGCTTTCAGATCTCCCACATGAAAGAGATGAAAAATAGTAGACTGCTTCCTTCTGTCAGGCTACTTCTAAACTCAGTGCACTTTCACTAGTAGTAAAGGCTACTTGGAAAGGGTGAAAGAACACAAAACAATCCTGGCTGAACTAAGAGTACCCATTTATCTGTGTTTGTGCAGTAATCCATTTGAGTTTGTTTTAGGGATAATTCCTTTACAAACTCATCTGACCACATTTCCCACAGATAATCTGAGGCTCAAAAACTTGCACAGTGTGATGTAGCTGTGCAGACCCACAGCTCTGACCCAGGATTGTGCAGCACTGAGAACAGGACAGTTCACCTGGAGGTTGAGTTGCAAGAACCCTGGCAACCACGGAAGTCAGGCTAGAAAAAGAGAGAAGGTAAAGAGAAAGAGAATGATAATCAAAACCATTAAAGGGTCAAGTAGCTGGTCTTATAAAAACAGACTGGGCCTCTTCAACTCAGACAGGAAAAAGCTAAAGGTGGGGCAGGAACATGACCAAGCCTTACAAAATTAAAAAGGCAGCATAGGAACTGAATACAAACTGATTGACACAAAGGCTATGAAGGAGATGAGAGCTTACTGCAACATGTTAATTCTTGCTGAAGCTCTCAAATTACATGTCACAACTAAACGTTTACCTCCTAATTATGAAGTTTTAACTCTCTTTCTGGTAAAGTACTGCTTTGAAATTCAAGGGAAAAGCCATCTTCTACACTGTGAAATTGCTAGAGGAAAACTTTGGATTTACAACAACTGTGTCCAGAAGACCATTACCTTCATGAGAAAGAATAAACTACTGTGCAGCTTCCCTTGGAACACTGTTTTCTGAATCATGGTTATGACTAAATATTTCTAGAGACAAGACCCAGTTCCTTGAAGACCTCCTTAAACAAGCAAATCCCACGTATAAGATGCCGTTCAATTAGGATGTCAAAAAAAGTAAAGGGACAGTCTTCTCTATTTCATGGTCAAGCTCGATGGATTCAGGAATGATGCTGCCTTAATAAAGGGATTCATCACTGCCTTCACACCAAGCAAAACCATTTTGATGCACAGCTTAAGATTTAGGGTCATGGTTCCCCTGAACTGTAGCAGGCTGCATAGATGCAACTCCACTCCCAGTTCACCCCCTCATTTTCAATTACTGCACTAAGACAACTTTAGAAAAGAATATTTAAAAAATACTGAAGAGCTTTTATTTTACATGGTCTCCTGTTTTACATACTAAGATTTTGGGGAACAACAACCAGACTAATTCAGGACTGTCTCATGAAGGTAACAGTCACTTAAGTCAGCCGTAAAAAGGAGAGATGGAGCAAATTCTAAGTGCTAATCAATAAATGCATTTAGCTATTAAGGCACAATTCTACTTTTTAATTTCTTCACTTTCTTCTCCATCCAAAGTCAGGGAAAAAGTAAAAATCGTCATAGAATGCTTCAGGTAAAAATGCTTCTTACAACCAGATTTGGCTTGGTTCCAGCATTAATCAATTCTTCAGCAATTTATTGCTCTGGGCTACAGGTAATTAAAATAAACAGAAAATGGCTCAAAAATATAAACACAGGGAGATAAAGGGGAAAAAGCTCATGTCTTTGTCCTGGCTTCCAGATCACCATTCATGCTCAGCTGTTTTACATTACCGTCTCTATATGAGCACATGCCATCCCACAGAATATTACAAAACAGTCTCCAACCAGAAGAGTGAAAGTGAACAAGAAAAATCTAAATTCCACAACTAACATTGTACCTTGCTTTTACAGACATTTAAAATTGCTGTAAGAAAAACAAAAGTCCTCCAAAAACCCAATATGATAGTTCATCTCAGCATTAAACAGACAAAGAATGTTCCACTACTATTTATGGCAAATTTCTTTGCTTTAGGTAAATTTTCTGCTGCACATACGGACGCTGCTCCCAAATAACGCCTCCTGTTTTATGATGTTGGCTCCCTGACGTCAGAGGAAGATGGTGGTGGTATGGCAGCAGAGGTTGAACCTTCCCACCATACCCTGTTCCATTTTGTTGCTCTGCAACAGATGGCAGCAGAGGGGCACTCTGACACAATGGTGTCTGACATGGAAGCCTGGATGAAGCAAAAGTATGAAACTAAATTTCCTCCATGTGGAAACAATAGCACCCATTGACATCCATCGACGCTGCTGAACACTTATGGAGATCAAACAGCAGAAGTAGCACAGTGAGGGGAGGTGGCATTTCAGCAGTAGTGACAGCAGCAGTGGGCCACCTCCACTGGTGCAGATTGTTGAGTGCAGCACGCAGGCTCTTGTTCAAGGCTGTTGAAAACACATGGCTAGTGGTGGTGACTGTTGAANCAAAAGTATGAAACTAAATTTCCTCCATGTGGAAACAATAGCACCCATTGACATCCATCGACGCTGCTGAACACTTATGGAGATCAAACAGCAGAAGTAGCACAGTGAGGGGAGGTGGCATTTCAGCAGTAGTGACAGCAGCAGTGGGCCACCTCCACTGGTGCAGATTGTTGAGTGCAGCACGCAGGCTCTTGTTCAAGGCTGTTGAAAACACATGGCTAGTGGTGGTGACTGTTGAAAAAGAGAGTTTTGCAGCTGAGAATTTGCTCTATCAAATCGTGTTATTGTGCTCTGTGTACTTGATGTAGTTCCCATGGAAATGAGGAGGAAGCATTACTTTTGGAGTAACCTATGCACCTTAGTTGTTTTATACACAAAAGCATAGTGCACATTCTACGTAAAATCAGAAGTGTCAATGGAAAAAGCAACATTTACTGTAAAGCCCTGATTTTTATTGAAGTATGAATACCAATGAAGAGTGCTTCAAGGTAGCCTACTAAATTTTATTCAGTATTGCTTAGCTAATTTTTAGTGCTTGTCATCATTCAAACATATTCTACAAGTACAAGCTCTTCATCTATAAGACACTTCTCCACTTCTGAGTGGAAATAAATGCATTTCCACATAACATATATGAAACATATTTCACAGTTAAAATTTTATTTTAATATTTCAAACTGTAATCGTTATAAAGCCATTAAATTGAATTAGACAGAGGGAGATACAATGCATATTTTTATAGTGGTTTGGAGACAAGTTATAAAACCTCATTCATTCTTTGTTTTTTCTTAGCTAATCCAGCCAGGTTTGCTGTCTAAACTGCAAATGCCATAGCTTTTCCATCACCAAACATAGAAAACTGAAAGAAATGCAAAGACAGCACAAGTCTCGAAAACAAGTAACTTGGCAGTTGCTGTAAAGTAAAACTATAAACAGAAGAGGTGAAACAATATGACTTTGGCAACTGAGTTTATAATCTGAATATAATTAAAGGTTACTGGGGGAGCACAAAGAAGCAAAGACCAAAAAAATCCATAAATTACACATCAGTCACCAGGGTCTCAATGTGTTTAAGATCACAAACCAGAGGATTTAATTACATGCTGCCTCTTCCACAGAAACACAGCTGTCATTAAAGGAGAGTGATGTTTATAATCTTCTGAGATTCTCAAAGCATGGGTCACAGTCCATGAAACACGTAAGGACCATCCATTCGCAGCTGCATTCAATACTGGTCCTAATTAGGATAAACTGGTAAACAGCTCTAAAGCTCACCCATAACGCAGGAGAGGAAAGCAAATTTTGTTTTTATACCATGCATGCGTCTCATGTATGATAGGCATCGATATACAGCAAAGCAAGATTTTGTAGAAAAAAATATGGAAATCATTAAACCATATATACCATGTAAATACGTTCATAATTTGCACCCAGTGGGTCCCACTCTGCACCTTGAATACTAATGTGGACTAAAGCATTTCTACTTCCACCTTGGACAGTGTTAAAAGATGCTGCAGTGAGACAAACTAAACCTTACAAAACTTAGCATTCACAAAGACTCCTTTATTCTGGTTCCTCAAGTTTATTCCAAAAACCAGAGCTGCTGTCACTGAGTGACAGAGACTTCAATCCAGATGTCTTGAGAAAAATAAATCGTTTGATGACTTGCAGTGTTTAGAAATAGCTGCATTTCTCCACTGCTACTCACGTCTCCTTCAGGAGCTGCAGGCAGCTTGCTGGAATGGCCTTTCTCAAGACTCTCACAATTTTGGAAGGCTGTGGGGGTGAAGGGGCAGAGAACAGGAGGTTCCATCTGCTTCCTATAATCTTCTGTGTGTACTGGGGACAATTGTCATTTCAGATCACAGACAACTTCAGAAATGAACTGAACTGCAAGAGAAAACTCTTGAGAGAACCAACTTCAACACAATACAAATCTTTTCAACTTCTACAGTTTGGGCCTATCCAAGGAGAACTTCACGCTACTTTAAAATTTAAAACAGACATTTAAAAATATTGCTTTTAGCATGCTTTTAAAATCATCTAAATCTGGTTTGTTTGTTTCTGAACAATACTCCTAATCCAGGGACTGTGGCAATCACAAATACAGACTCAGTAAATTATTTCTTCAGCATTGTTTATGGGGTGATCAAATCTAGAGTTTGGGCGACCACCAAAAGAAACTTGTGAACAGCTCTGCGACAATAGCATGTAGCACTGCTAGGGGAATTGCATCACTGGAGGACTATTTCCCTGCCAACAACTAAGCTGAAAAAGTTTAGCCAATTCGTTTACACTGTTAAAACAAACAGTACTGCAACAGTTTTTCTAACTCCTGTATCAGAATTACAGACAACCTGACTTAGACATGAAGAATTACTTCACCAAGTTAGAGCAGCTTAAAGAAAAAGCTTATGCCCAAAATCCAAAGGCAGCCTTACTCTCTAGACAAGAAACCGAGCACACAAATAGTTAGCTAAGAAATATGAAGTATCAAATGACATGGAAAATACAACAACTTTTATAAACAAAGTTTAAATTATATATCAAAAAATCAAATAACGATTTCCTATTCACTCGGAGTTTTAAATAGTTTATAGAACTGTGCTCACACCTTGGAAAAGATGACTGCCTCACTAAGAAGGGATCATGAGTAGTTTATATTTATCCTCCACAAACTTGTCTGCAGCTTTAACCCTGAACACAACAGACTGACAATACATTACTCATAAGTTAAGCATTGTGATGCTGGGTTTAAGCCAAGTCACCACAAGATGTCCAAGAAGTGAGGCTCTTCACATGTGGAATACTTCTCACTTCTTCAGAGTATTTCCTTGCTACAGAGAAAATGAAAAGGAGGTAGCTCCTGCAAATATCCACTCAAACCAAGAAAAATCTGTTTCTAACCTACAGATAGCTTTCTTGCACTACTCATTTCCTCAGAAAACCCAGTGATAGTGACAACAGTTGTAAAGAGATCTGTAAAGCTTTTCCCTTGCCGCACTTCCCAGGGTTTAAGCAGTAATTTTGCCTTTTCCTTATCTGCTATCTTCAACATACTACAAGTGCAATACTGTGAAAGCCAAGATAACACGGCAGAGCAGCGGGCACATCAGGCAAAATGAAGAAGAGGTTAAACCTCGAGCAACTCACCATGCTGATCAGCAAGACCAAAACCATTTGTCTTCTGCGGAGGTCCCAAATGTTCTCTCATGCAGACCATACACAGCAGCCCCAAACACCCTGGCTGCTCTCTGGAGATGACTGATGTCAATAAACCTTAAGTAAAGCTTTAGCTCTATTTTATATACACTAAATATTTAAAATCAAACATCACCATCATATGCATTACTCTCTTGAGAGTAAATCAGCTCTCTTCCCTTCTCTCCCTTTATCTACTAATGCCTCTATGGCTAAACAAAGGAACATGGCATTTAAGAGAATATTATTAATTCAGATCTCTTGAGGAGAGCTGAACTATTTCACTGCTCCAGTTTAAAATCAGAGGTCAACTCATACAGTCACTTGTGAATGGAAACGGATTAGAACAAAATATATTAAGTATAGCAAACAACTTTAACCAGGGTGGGTGGTATTTCTGAACTGATTCATTCTTACGTATTAGAAATTAATTTAGGACATTTTTCACCTGCTTATTCTTTCCACTTCTAGCCTTATTGCAGTCAGCATGAGATTTCAGGTTCCCAAAGCACAGTGTTTAGCTGGAAACACTTCAGAACTTCAGATGAACTCGAGCAATGTCCTTCTACAGGGAACTGCATCGTCAATACGGGAATGCTTGTGAGTTCCAGCAGCTCTAAAACTCTGAACAATTAGCTGCTGGTGGTGCTAATGACAGTAGGTAAATCAAAAGATAAAGAGCAGATGAAAAGCTCATCAGTGCTTCAGCTTAGATATTAAGTAATCAGTGAGATCTGCTCTTATGAATGTTAAGCTCTATCTGCAAGGGATACTCACCCCAGCAAACAGCGTGACACACTGCTATCACAAAGATAACTTCAGGCTGCAATGTCCAACTGCAGCAATGGTCTAGAGAAGTGTGCCTGTAAGATCAGAGAGACTAGGAAACACCAATTCTCCTTGCTCTGCCCTGATTTTGTTTTCAGGCCAGACCAATTAAGATTTTTTTTAATATTAGAAAATAAGTTACGATGTAGGCAAAATGTACTTCTAAGCAGCCACTGTTTGTCAGTTCATTTTTTTTTTTTATTTTGGCATTAAACGCAGTTAAGACTGGTTACAGGAGGCAGCCAAATGAGTCCAGTTTAACTCACTCACTATTCAAAAATTGTATATAGGTCGCTCCAAAAGTAACACCTGTTTATTTCCATGGAAACTACAACAGATACAAACAGCACAATAACACTATTTGACAGAGCAACTTCTCAGCTGCAAAATACTTTCTCAACAGAATCATCACGAGTAGCCATGCATTTTCAACAGTCATGAACAAGAGGCCTGCATAGCGCACTTGTAACAATCTGCACCAGTGGAAGTGACCCACTGTCACCACTGCTGAAATGCACCACTACCACCCCTCACTGAGCTACATCTGCTGTTTGGTCTCCATAAATGTTCAGCAAGCATCCATGAATGTCAATGGGTGCCATTTTTTCCATATGGAAGGAACTCAATTCTCCGCCTTTGCTTCACATGTCCATGTCAGACACCATTGTGTCAGAGTGCCCCTCTGCTGCCACCTCTCACACAGCAACAGAATGGAATGGAATATTGGTGGGAAGGTTGAACCTTTACTGCCATACTATCAACATCCTCCTCTGACGTCGTGGGCCAACATAATAGGATGGGAGGCATTGCTTTCAGAACAGCCCTGGTGTGTTTCTAGCTACTGTAGCAGACATTAAGGCAGAAGCAATCTCCCCTGAAAGTCATATGGTTCCTTTACAATAAGATTATTTTAAATACAGAAACAAAAGCTTAATTTAAATGAAGTTACATCACGAGATGATTTCATTTAAAAGAAATAGCACTATCAAAATTCCTCTTTCGTTTGCCAGAGCTGAGTTTGTACTGGCTGGTTTTGCAGACATAGTAGATAGGAATACTGAATGAAGCTGTAATTTCCAGAAGATAATCCATTTGGTCATGCTGCTCATCCTGATTACAGCTACCAGCTTCCAAAACATTTCTACTCCAGCCTAAAGAGAAAGCCCAGTTGGCTTTTTAACCAAGGACTGGTTGACTGCTGAGAGTCAGAGGATTTGTCTTCATAATTTTAGATGAAATATCAGTATTTGACTTTCCAAATTCCTATAAGAATCTTGCAAGCATGATGCTTCCACATCTAATATTCAGGGTAATAAAAGTGATACTGTAAATGGGCAGAATATTCCAATTCAAAATAAGAAGCACAAATGCAATTCCAAATGAATCATAAAAACTTAAGGATGTCTATCAAGATGTATACAGACACTACATATTTTTCCTATATACATTTAGGTACTCTGTATCTTACACAGTATGCTGCCATGAACATTCTGCTGCTACAGAATGTGTTCCCATAGAAGAGCTAACATTAGTGTACTTGTACAGACGGTGCCCAGTTATCCTAATGATGGCCAAAGGACCACAAATTTCTTGGAGGAGCACCTTCTAGCAAAGGGCTCAGAGGTCACATTGACTCAACACAACAAAAACGTCTTTCTGCAATGTAAGTGGTCCTACATTAGTGTACAGCATTCATAATACCAAAAAAAAAAAAGCTGGCAAATTTCCCTGAAATGTAGTCCAAACATTTTATTTTACTTAGAATGTTAACTCAGGAAGATATCTGCATTTTAATTAGTTCTGTGCAACTGTAGGGTATAGACTCCCAGTCAGGAGCTTTAGCAAGAAGGCTGCAGAACACATTAGGCATTTAAAAGGTCTGTTTTCACACCATCTGAACATTAACTTCTGTCAATTTAGAGAGCAGCTTACAGCTGATGAAAGACTTCACATGGTTACTTAAAATGACTACAGTCACTTACACTGATTTACCTTAAAGCAATCTTCCCTACATGCACTGAACTGGCATTTGATACAAATAGGCCAATAGAAAGCACAGCAATGTAACAGGATATAATAATGTAACTAACTTCTACAGCAAACTGATTACAATTTTAACTTCAGCAGCCTACACTTTTCTTTTCAGGAAGCATGGTCAAATCTGATGTTTAACCCTTAAAGAAAATAGTTAGAGATATGACCTTCCAATGTAAGCTGAAATCTCTGCTTCCTCAGTGACTTCCAGAACCCCAACAGCCCATTCAGGACTTCTAAATAATTCAAAAATGACAATTAAACACTAAAAAGTGTAACCCCAAATCAGTAACCTCAAAATTCCCTTTACAAGGGCCATCACCTCATGCTGAAGAGCTGCAAGAGTCTAGAAATTGAAAAAGGATGAAAAACTACTCCATTATTCATCAACCAAGAGCAAAAAGAAAAGGAAACAGCCTAAAAGCCTCTGAAGAGGCTGAAAAGGGCTGGAATGAACAGTCCTATACAACAGCAAACCTTTGCCAGTCCACAGTCACACACCCCTGTGATCACAAGAGGGGCACCCAGCACTGGTTGAAACACTTGGGAGTTTAACAGTATTTCCAAACATCATTTAGAAGTTGGTAAACACAAATGCAGGAGTTGTGGTAGCTAAGAAAGCTTCAGAAAGCGAAAACAAACAGCTTCAGAAGAAACAGGCTCTTCTTGTAATTTAGCTAAATAAGTTGTTATAAAAAATAAGCAAGACCCTTATACTTGATTGGGAAGAAGGGGAATGAACCACAGGTCTTCAACACCCCTAAGGCTCATGCATGCAATCCCAGTATCACTAGGCACAGGACTTTTAGCACAGGTAATATAATCAGAGGGGCTTCATAACACTGTCAGGATAATTTAAAGTTGCTTTTGAGTTTTTATTTAAATATTTGATACTTCTGTCCAGATGATAAGTTAACAGCTAAGCCAAATACTTTTCTAGGGAAAAATCACAGTCAGTAACTTATGTTTTATTAAAAATCTGAAATATACAGAGCCTTATCTACCTGGCAATTTATTTTATCATGCGTCTGCCAAAACTCTGAAAACAAGGATGTTCATAGAGTGACTCCTAGGATCTTAATTGCAAAGATGTTTTAACCTTTGCAAATCCCATTTGGAGTTCAGACAAAGAACACAGCACATCTCTCTGTACCAACTGACAGGCTGGTTTCCATGCATTTTCCTGTCCAGGAGTAACTGGAAACAGCCCTTTGCCAAAGAGCTCAATGAGTTCATACTTTTAAAGGAAAGAAGCAGCGGACTGAAGTCTTTTGTGATATCCAGGACTCACTCAGTGTTTGTTTGGCTGGTAACTACAGAAGGGTTGTGACACAGGCTTCTGGATCACACCATTACTGGGTTGCTGCTAAAAATGCTCCAAGCATTTTTTGGTAGAATTCATTTCTATCTGATTAACCATTTACAGGAATTCAGAGTGCAGATTCTGATGATGTAGACAAACTACTCAAGTGTGTTCATGACGCATGTTTTAATGAATGCTTTGATTCTTAGCATTAAGCAAAGGAATTTAGTTTTGTCAGATATAACTGACACTAGCGTTACCTGTTGTTAAAAAAACCTCGTTTTATTTCAATACAAAAAGTGTTCAGAAGATGACAGTTCTGTTCTAGGTAACAGCTTTGATGCCAAAATTTGAAAAGGTACTTAACAGGTTACGACTGCAATTTCTCAACTGAGGTGGATATCCAAGAAAGAACATCCTAACACACCCTTGCTTTCGAAACAGTTCCTTGCCAAGCACGCTCACATGCAGAAAAACAAGCACAGTTAGCACCTGTGTGAAGCCTTTTTCCTCAAACTGGATGGGAACAAAATGAATGCTGCTGGATGCATGCAGGAGGACTCCTTTATCCTAAACAGGAACATTTTTCAGGAATGCTCACACCTGCTAGTCTTCACACGTGCTGCATTCAAATTTCTCTGTGTAACTGCATGTGTAATTCTACCATAATTTTTAAAAGAAGGTTTAATTAAAAAAATTCAAGGTGAACAATTTACACTTTGTCATTTCACAACCTTGAGAACTCTTGCAGTACACAAAGCACACCGGAAGGCAAAAGTTCCCTCCTGCTCAGACACCTTCATCTGCAGCCCAGAGCTCAGACAGACGGCCCTACAGCTAAATCCCGAGTGAGAAGAGGTTTGGGGGTGGGAGGGGAAATGCACGTGGGGGCGGGGAGAACACGTTGAGGGCTGCTTCCTTAAGGCTCCCCGGGTCGTCTCTATGGGACAGAGCAACACAGTGACAAAAAGGGAATCAAAACTCCACGGTAAAGTTCAAAGAAAAACTCAAATGCTCTGCAAATGCTCTTAGAGACAACGTTATGCTTTTAAAGTCACTGAGCTCTCTGATATAACAGTTTCAGCCCTATTTCACAGGCATACAGTCAAAAAAAAAAATCTTTGATCTTCCACACTGACAGGAGAACCATCATCTCAACTATGCATTACACGAACATCAAAATAAACCAGCAGCTCTTAATATGCAATATTTACAGAAAATCCTAGGGAGGGAAACCACCCAGCATTCTGAATTCACTGTGCCAACACACTTTTGCTCAAATTTACAAAGAGGTGACACCACAATGCGACAAAACCTAAAACAGATTATACAAAAACCAGCACAAGTTTCACGAGTGCAAGCTCTGTACCCAGATTTCACCAACTCTCAAGTGCAGCACTCTAAAAATAAACATTTCTTGACCAAATTAGCCTTCAGGAGCACCGCAAGCACTGTTTGCTCACACTCCTTTTCCAGCCTGGAGAACCTGCTGCAGGGTCTCAGCTCCTGTCAGCTCCCCAATGCCCATCCTCCATCCCACTTGTTCCACGCTGTCCTTAAGCCTCGTGTGGAGCAGCAACGCCCATTCAGAGAGAGAAAAGTCAGGGGAAGGTTTGTCTGAAAGCTTCAGGCTTGGCAAACACTTGCAGCACCACATGTATTTCACTTTAAGCCTGAGAAATTCCAGATAATAACCCTTCAAAGCTCCCCTTGTATCCTTACAAGGTTTAATGATGAACCAACTGAGACAAGTTAGACAGAAACACAGAAATTCTGCCACATCCACAGCTGGGGTAACACGACCTATTAACTGTGTTCCATGGGGAACAAGATCGGAGAAGGCCCATTAAAAGCAACATGAGCTTGGCCCTATAAGCGATGCACGAGGGCACAACTCAGCCTCACTTTCACAGGCTGCCTTCTGCACAGAAGCTTAAAAATAATAGCAGCAACGCAAACCTCACACCGAAAAATCCCCTCGTTTTTGTAAGAACAGCAGCCACACCGCGGAGACCCAAAAGCAAAGCAGAGGAGAAGGGAAGGCGGCGGGTGGGGCAGCGGACGGACAATGACCCCACGGGGCCTTTCTGCCCTCAGCACACGGCGCTCACCTGCGGGCCCTCAGCTCGGGGCTCCCGAGGTGACACCGTGACGTCCGGCAGCGGCCGGCCCTTACCTTGAACACTTTACCGAACGCCCCATCTCCCAGCTCGCCTATGATCTCCCAGAACTCCTCCGGGTTCAGGTCCCGCTTGACGTGCTCGTATTGCTTCTTCTTCTTCTCTCCTCCCAGCTTGAAGATCTTACGAAAGTTAAAGAACGACATTTTCCCTCCCGCCGGGCGAGGCCGGGGGCGGGCGGTGCCCCCTCAGCGCTCCGCTACCCCGGGGCCGCCTCGCGCCGCGATAACCGCCGCCGCCTGAGGGGATACCGGGCCCCGCGCTACGGGGCGGCAGCGGCCGGGCCGGTGCCCATCGCCTCAGCAACAAGTGCCGGGCTGCCCGCCCGGGACGGAGCCTGCGGGGCCGCCGCAGAGGATGAAAGCACGGCGCAACGCTGCCTCGCGGAGCCAGGNCCTCCACCCGCCGCTGCCGGCGCGTGCGCGCGCCCCGTGCCCCCACCCGCACTCCCGGAACCGCCGCCTCGCGCCAGCCCCCGCTCTCGGGGCTCTGCCGACGCATGCGCGGGCTCCATGCCACCAGACCTCCCAACGGCTGCGCGCCGGCAACAGCACTGCGAAGGGGCGGGCTTTCCCCTCTTCCCACGTGACGCGGGGGCGGTGGAGCGGGCCAATAGGAACGCGCCGAGGCCTCCGGCGGGTAAGTTGGTGTCTGGGCCCAAGATGGAGGAGGGCCCAGCCCTCTCCTTCCCCCTCTCCTTAGGGCTCGGGAGGCGGTGTTTGAGGGTGCGTGGAGGGGGTTCTTTTCCTCTCCTCCTTTTTTAATTCTCAGTTGAGGGTGGGGGAAGGACTTTCCAGCTGCTGCTCGTTTGCCGCAGCACTCTGTCCCTGCAGGGTGCAGGGCTGTTGTGCTGTGCTGGGAGATTTGCCCACAGCTTCGCGTGTCCCACAGGTGATCCCTTCCTTCATGGGCCTCAAATGTGGCGACATTTTAATAGCCCTGTGCTACAAAACGTGCAGTGTGTCTTTACGTGGAGGCAGGCGGCGTTCTCATCTGCTGGGTGCCATCAGCAGACATCTTGGAGGCGAAGCGAAGGCTGTGACAGGAAGCGGGGGGCTGGCAGCGATCCGAGACAAACAGCCCGTGAGAGTGGCGAGCAGCCTGAAGCTCGTCTGAACCAGAGCACCTGCAGTTACCATTAATTAAAATCCCGCATTAAAAGCACCTAAAGATGAGGCCTGTGGTGCGTCTCGCTCCTCAGAGTGTTTGAGTAGCATGGCAGTAGTTTGCTGTCTAGGGAGGTTTATGAGCAAACTCAGTAACAATAACGGGGCAGTGAGATGCTCCAGTTATGGGGTTCCTCACAGCCTACAGTCTCCTTGGAAGAAGGGAAGAAAAGGAGTTTTTCCTTACTTTAAGGAAGTGTTAGGGTGGGTCAACAACAGCCTTTCAGAAAAGGAACAGTGCAGGTGTTTGTAGGAACAGAGATGGGAGAGGTGGTTCAGAAGGAAACAGGAGCACGTCAGTCTTAGCACTGACTTTAGTGGCTCAATCACGCTGGAGTAGAAGCTTTTGAAGAATATGTTGGTGTTGTGTTTTGAATAAGTGGTGATGTTGCTAATATTTATGGCATACAGGAAGCTCCCCCTCCTGAAAAGAACAAGAAGATGGTGAAGTAGCAGTATTGTGGCAAGTGCTCTTGCTAACTCACAGTCCTGGTTTCTTGCAGCAGTCAGCATTGTTCAAAAGTGGTTGGGCTTTGTGGTTCCCTGGTATTGACAGCTGGGACACGTCGTGTGAAACCATTGAGGATTTTCAGACTGTCCACGTGTGTAAAGCTAAGGGCAAAAACCAGCTGCAATCTAAATGAGCTGTTTGCCTTTCACCTTTGTGGTTTGGCTGGCTCGCTGCGTGTCTTAGCTTCATTTAGAAGTTTCATGCAAATAGTTTGAGATTGAATGCAAAAAGAAAGGAGGAAGTGACTGATAAGGTTTTTTCAGCCTTACCAGAACCAATTTAGCTTGTGGAATCTCAGTTTTTAAAACGTAGTTTCTTTTTCCTCTCTCTGATACCTGTTTTTTTGGTGCTCCTTCAGGTGGAGTAATAGCTTTGATTGGAATGTTAAAGTAATGATAAGTTTAATAATTTTTTTGTATTATTTTAACTTGCTCTTGGATAAAAAGTGCTTTGGGGCTAATTTGCATCTTGTTATGTGAACTAATTGATGAGGGGAAAAAAGGAATCCTACAAGCATAGTATGAAATCTTTGTATCTAGGCAGGATCAGCCTTTCTTTAGCTTTGGGGTTAATGTCCTGGGGCAGCAGTGGGTGCACGTGTGTGTGTCAGAGTTGGTAATAGTAACAGTACATGAATGCAGAACTAAAACTGTTCTTGAGCTATATGTGAACAAGTGTGATTGAGTTTCTCCCTTAAGAATGCAGACAGGCCATGGGGGTACTGGGCCATGTTCTTTCTCAGCTCTATTGATCCATGAGGTTTTTTTACCACAAGCAGTTGGCATGCTGCATCTATGTAATGTATCAGTTTGCTTTTAACCTGTGTGATAAAATAGGTTGACTCAGGGCAGGACAGGGGCAGAAGGGTCATCCTAACAGTGGCTGAATGTCAGCTACCACAGAGTGATGGTTCAGACTTTGATAAAGATGGGCTCTGTACCGGAGAGCTTTTAGTTGGTATAAGGTAGAAAATATAAGATAAAGGGCTGTCACAACAAATGAGCAATTAATCTGGTGATAAAGTTTTGCTTTTTAACTTATTTTTTTGCTGTGTAATTTGGAATTTAAACATTGCATTTGAAAATGGGACTGAGCCACAGTTTTCTGTTTTCCCCATATGCTTCTGCTCTTGCCACTCAATCCTAACAATAAACTTTCACATGCAGATTAAGTGCTAGTAGCAATTCTTTCCCAATTTGCATTGGGACCTTGACTTCCTGGGATGGAGGAGGCTGTGTGATGCTTCCTTTTCTATTTTGTTTTGTTTTCTCTTTTCTCCTGGTAGCAGGAGCTTTTAGCAACTATAAATGTTTCCAGATGGTAGGGATAAAAAGGTAAAAATGAATTATAAGCATATTAAAATTTCTCCTTCAGGAATTTAATGCAATGCATTTTGAAAGTTCAGTGCTTCCTTAAAATGTCAGAGTAGGCTGATGTTGAATAACTCTCTTAGCTGTGGATCAAATAAACTGGCTTAAAAATAGCAGTACCTCTTCACTGCAATCCTTTCCTCCTTAAGATTTAGAAGTCTCCTACCTATTTTCTGCTGCTAAATGTCACCATCCTTTCTTCTTAATTGCTTACGCTTGCTACTGTTCCTAACCCCCCAGTTAAGTTCTACCCCTGCTTTCAGTTTCTTTTCATTGGAAATAAATGCTTCCTTCAGGAATCTAATTAGAAATGTGTTCTTCACACTGTCAGTTGCCCTTCAGCTGCAGTCCTACATCCTGTCCTCAGTTCTTTCAAAATATTTAATGGTGTATTTTCCTATCGTCTCGACTCTCTGTCCGCCCACGCTGTCGCTGATCTCCTCCAATCTTCTTTCTGATGTTTGAGTTCATTGAACTGCTCTAAGGTCACAGGTGACTTGCTTGTGGCTAAATCTGAGACACGCTTCTTGTTTCCTATGTCTTGATCTGTCTGTCACCACTGGCACTCCACACTGTCTCTTCTGTTTTCTTTACTTGGTGGGTGTGCTATTTTTGTTGATATTTCCTAATTATGTGGAGGTATTTTTCAGTAGACTCCATATTTTCTACTCTGTTCTGTTCCCAGTGTTAGTGATGTTTCTTATGTTGGATACTTGCTTCACTTGTAAGCTCCCAGTGCTAACTAATAGATCCTTCTATTTAACACTTGACATTCCTTTTTAACCTCCTTTTGTTCTGCATTCTTGTTTTTTGCCAACATCTCACGTGTCCAGCCTCTGGCTCCGAATTCATTCCCAAAGTCTGCCTTGCTTCCTGCTGAATCAGATGCCTTTTTCCTTGGAGTTACAGATTTCATGGAATGAAGTTCTGTTACTTTGCCTTGTACCACCATGATTTTATCAACTTTATGCTTATGAAAAAGGTTTTGGTGACTCTCCCATGCCTGACCTTTTTTTCTCTTCTCCCATTTCAGCAACCATTTACCTTTCCTACTGTACTTGACTCCTATGTCTTAATACTCTAATTACTGATAGTTAAGTACAAAGGAACTACTATCAGTAGTGTCATTAGTTAATAACCCATTTTTATGTCAAGGTAAGGAAGGAAGTATGGAAGAGAGCTAACAAATATCTTTTTTCCTTTATGATGTAAGAGGCCAAAAAGCAGTATGAATTTTCTTCCATGGAGCATCAAGTCACGTTGCCCATTTGTTGGAAACATTGAAAGGGGAGGCTTTGTGTCATGTATAGTGCTCTGAAGCCCTTCTGTTTAACATATAACTGATAGATCTGTAGCTTAGGGGTGTTTTTCTGTTCTGTTTGAAAATTAGCCTTCTTTGTAAAGGAAAAGATTGAGATTCAGTTTTGGGTTCAGCATTTTGTGAGCTTTTCTGACATAAGTAACGGCAATAATTCAGTCGTGTAGTACAAATATGAAGTAACATATAAATTACCAGAGGTAGAGAGAAAGTTTCAGGAGTTTGCCTCTATCTCATTAGCCACAATCAATCCTCATGCCTCCTGCCAACAACCTGGAAATGATTTTGTTACATTGCTTCCTGGTTTCGATGCACTTCCATAGAAAATATGCAGTAGGGTGCATCC
Organism: Penelope pileata; assembly: GCA_013396635.1. Lineage (NCBI taxonomy): Eukaryota > Metazoa > Chordata > Aves > Galliformes > Cracidae > Penelope > Penelope pileata. Next base: position 1,970,084 of record WBMW01003333.1, read on the forward strand.
ATGGGAAATCTAAGAATTGCCATGGAGACACATGGCATTTGGGAGTTCCAACATATATTGGTATTGCTTGATGTTTGCAGTAAAAAGATTGAGTGTTAAAATATTGGGAGTAAGATTGATCTAATCCAGTTTTGATCTGAGAAAAATCTCTGTCTAGTCTAGATTGGCTAAATTGATAGTCAGTGGAGAAAGGTATCTTCAGAGCATCTTTAGATACTTATCTAAGTATCACTTATCACTGCGTGATAAATATATCACACTGTGGTGCAAGGTGAGTTGGCCTGGAGATGTGTGATGGGATTTTATACTTCTTACCTGTGGAGATACCACTCCCAGCAAACCCCTGGGGTGCAGTTGGTTCTTCTGTGTCAGGTAACACCTCTGGGAGTGATGACAGAGCAAATATAAAAGTTTCCAAATTGCCTGAACACTTCCAAGTGAACCAGTGATGTTTTATGGAATAGGCTTTATTTGAAATCAAATGTCAGAAGAAGCAGCAATAATATAAATAATAGAAATCTTTGTCTAAGGATCAGATATTTCAACAATACCACGAGAATATTTCATGGAAACATAGCGGGTCAAATGTGTTCACTCTTTAATGTGTTAACTTCATTGAAGATGTTGCAAAAAAAAGTTTGCCTTATTGTTTTCTAGCTGCTGTGCTGCAAAACCACCTTGGAGACAAACCCTCTGAAAGGCAGTCAGGCTTGCATGTGTAATTTGAGGGGTAAGTCATGTCTTTGTACTTATTTGAGTGACAAGCAAAATCACACCTCAGATTTAATGGGAAATATTAACAAATTGAAACTTATGTAGCTGATTCTCTTCATTGATTAATTGACTAATGTGGTTAAAAACTTCAGGTCCTCTTTCATGACAAAATTTTCAAGAAAATCAGACGCTTTCTGCTTTACATTTAACTAGAAAATTCCTATAAGGTGAATTTTTGGATAGTTTTAAAATATTTTTCTGCATTGTGGATACTTTTTTAATGCAGTTATTTTAAATTTATTCACTCTGTGTGCTGATGATTTTGATAACCTCACAAAACTATACAGTATTATTGGTTTCTTTTAAAATAATATACCATTAATAATAATACCAACCTTAGCTGTATTGGTGTCTTCTTTCTAAGCATTTTAATCATTCGAGATTATGGTTTTTTAAAGCAAAATCTATTTGATCATGACTGTGCATGAACACAAGGTAAAGTATTTAAAACTTGCAGAGCCCCCTTCATCTGATGGATATTAGAAGCTTTAGTTAAGTCACATGAAAGCATGTATTACAAATGCTTCACCATGTTTGTCTTCCCTCCAGATGGTAATTAGACCTTTTCCTCTTGCATAGGAGTCACGAGCTGATTTGTTCTTTTTGTTTGTGGCTTTCAAATTTGCATTGGTTCACATAGCAGCTAGGATTAGAAATTTATTAAGGGATAAAGATAGCTTTGCATCTCAGTCAATACTGGCACAAAAATGTCTGAACAAAAAACCCGCATGTATTGCTGCTTTTTTTTTTTTTTTTCCTGCAAATCCTGAATTTCATCCTGTTTCCCAGGAACCTTTTTCCAGAACGGACATTGTGTTTTCTAATGATCCTGATCAGCTCTGAAACGTTAGGACTGAATAACTTGTTCAGTAATATGAGAATGAGTTACTTTAATTTATTATTATTGTTACTGTAGCCAGCCAGCCAGCCGTTAATGCCCTGTCTATATGGTAAGCATAAGCAGGATGATTATGCCTTCTACATACATTATTAAAAATGTGTCTTACTGTAAAGTAGGGAACGTTTTGCAAAAACTGTCAATCTGACAAAATTAAAGGAGTGAAAGCCACTGATTGGTTAGTGATATCCCTAAGAGAACCATTGCCGTGCGATAACATTGCAGATGTGTCTGTTACCGAAAAGGAGGAATATAATTTAAATGTGAGATACCAACTATTCGTTAATGCAAAGCTGGACTTTGATATACAAACTGATTCTACTGAGGAAAGAGTGTGGCTTTTCACAGAAAAAATGTCATTTTTACATTGCCTCCATGTTTAAAATAGTTTCTGCATGTATAAAGTTCTGTTCTTTGTATCTAAATTTTTAAAAACTATTGTGTAATTCTGACTTTTTGAGGCAAAAAAAATACTGTAAGTTATAGAATATAATTTGGCTTTTTGTGGGGTCTCTTCTTGATGTTACAGCTGCGCGCACTGCTGCTGTCATGTGTGGATTGTTGGGGCAAACAGCAGCTGTTGTGTGGCTGACAATAGCATACACAAACTTCGGACACTGGGACCTGCTTATGAGAAAACAGAGTATTGTGATGTGATTCACTTATCTGAAGTGCCCCAGAATCTTTTTTTTTTTTCTTTTTTTTTTGATAGAATGGATCTTTAATCTCCCCTGCACAGAATTGTGTTTCATAGTACACCACGCAATATTTATGGATTAAACCAAAAAAGTCCATTACACTAGTGTGAACTGAATTTCCTGCAGCAGAGACCCATAAAATCAGCAACAGAAAAAATGATTTCTGTGGCTTCTGGCTGAGCTATGATACAATGTTCTGGATGCAGTGTACAGCAGTGACTGGCTTTCAGAAGCATGAGGTAGGGAGTGGCATCTATTGAAATGCAATTAAGGAAATGCTTTAATCTGTTTATAAAAGGATGTTTTGTTTTTGTTGTTTTGTTTTTTTTCACGTACCATGAGGTCAGAAATAGCAATAACTTTATCATATGGTAACCGTGACAGTGATTCATGCAGGGAATGTGAGGAGTTTCAGACACAGTAGGCCATGAGGTATTTCCTTTCAAATCTTGTTAGTGTTCTATTCGGTGCCTTCCTACTGGATTCAGAGAAAACTTCAATAAAAATGGGCAAAAATAATTACTAGCAAAGCAGTTTAGCCTTCTTTGCTCTACAGGGAGGAAAGCTGTTAGGAATATATCCATGTTGCCGAACAGATGTTCCTGTGCAGCGTCTGGTTTGTTCTGTACAGGACTGCTGTCCTGTATCAACTTCGTGATGAGATTTGGAAAGAGCTCAGAGGGAGCGTTTGTAAGGTATTCATTATTTCAGAACATCCTTTGAGAGTTACAAAAATTTCTAACCCAAAATTTAATAGAGGACAGAGACTCTGGATAGCTCCTAATAGAATTCAGCAGCTGAATGTGTAGGATGATGAGCCAGGTTTTCTCAGCTGAGAAGCTACTCAGTTCATTGAACACAGTGTAAGACATTGTGCAGAATGATTTGTCTTAAGCAATCAAGAAAGGTTTACACACTTTTGGCATTTCTAACTGTATCTCTTTATAGTTTGAGCATCCAAGGAATAAGAGGAAATCCAATTGGTTTTCTTTACCTGGGAAAAACTTTGGTTTTGTAGGTCAGAGCAGCCTGGTTGTGAGTAGGATGTCCTGTGCTTGATTGCAGGTGTAGAAGTTCTAGTCCTCAGAAGGGAGACACAGTAGCAAAAGAGATTCAGAGGGTGTAAGGCTGGGAATTGTGGCATCTTTAATGCAGAAAATCACCCTTTTGATGCTTCTCCTAGGTGATGGCTGAGAGGACAAGTCCACACAGGGAGCATTAAAAAAGCGTAACAAAAGCTTTGTTCTTCCATGGGTTCCCTGAAGGAGAGAAAATGCTGCAATAATACAGTCTCAATCTTTTCTGTTTTTGCTGCTGCCTTTCAGTTTGCATGGGTTTGTCTTTAGCAACATGTAAACATTTTTCTACAAGAAGCTCCTTCAGGCAGGAAACATTGCCTCTTTATTGGGAGGAGAAAAGTAATTATTTTGTGGAATTGTGTACAAAAGAAAAAAATGAAAACAACTGTAGCTGGTCTAGAAATAGAAGTCAATGTCAAGCTAATTTTATTACTCCTTCTAAGCAGAGTAACAGTTAGATCTCAGTCTCCCAAAAGAGCTCCAAATGAGTAATCTCATCCCCTAGTTATGCTCACAGACCCCTATGATGGCCCTAGTTCTATCTGAGACTTCAGAACTGTTGTGGCTTGAATTATTTTGTGTGTACCAGCAACAGTGTTATTTGGAGACTGTGTTTGGAGCACAGCCGCTCAGTGCTCTGATATAGCTAAAAGGTTCACCTGTACAGCAAAGAAAAGATTTTATTTGGTTTCAGAACTTCAAACAGATTTGTCATAAGCTCATGCTTTGGTAGGTGCCAGGTTAATGATTTTGTGGTCTCTGGTTGTGGTAGAATGCTCTGTGCTATGGATATTCACATAAATTCTGATCTTAATGCAGAGGCTGTCTTAATTTACACCAGATACGTGAACTAATATAAAGGGACAAAAGTGGACAGGAAAACTTGCCTCTAGAACCTGAGTCAACTTTGCCACGGAGCATACAGGCCCGATAGCTTTAGAAAGCTGTTAACCAGTGTTTGCCACTTCTGCTCAAATTTCTGAAATTTGAAAACGTTCATTCAAGAAGTAGCACCAGATCTGTTTTATGCTGCTATACCGAAGTAGGAAAGCTGTGTTGCCTTCAAATGTGGTGAATTATTTTTTATTCTCTTTACTTTGTTAGATAACTTGGATACCCCTTTATGTTGGGAAAAAAAAAATTTTTTTTTAGTTTTTTTTTTGTTTGTTTTACACTAACAAGTGAGAACTGTCTTTCCCAGTGAAAGAATGTCTTTGCAGCAGCTCAGCTCATTCTAGCAGCACCATGGGAGATTAAGAGCTTTTAGAGAGAATTAATCGCCTTCGTAGACTTCCTCTTGCCCTCACTCCAGACAGGTTAGAGAATTAGTTGAAGAGGGTGCTTCAGCATGATTATCTAATAGCTTTAAAATACAAATAGCAAGTGAAGCTTTGTGAGTACCAGTAGTGACTACTACTCCTTTACCTGTGGTGAAATCACAGCTGTCTGGGAACAGCAGGAGGCAGTTTGTTAGGAGAGACTGGAAGTGCTTAGCCTACTTTCTGAGTGATGCCCTTTGGTGTCAATGCATTGTTTTTTGCTTTTCTTGTTAATGGTATTGAAAACATTCTTTAATTACGTATTTTTCAGAAGTCTATGGGTGAGCTTCAGTTTTAGAATCTTTATTCAATAGTATCTTTACTTTCAAGCTCACTTGAATCTAGTGTAACAAAATACTGGTTTTGTTTGTTAGTTTTTAATTTATAAAGTTGTATGTGGCTTTGGATAATTGAAACCATTTTTAACTGCACCATGCTGGAATTGCCTCTGCTATTCATGAAGAATTGAATAATGCTCTTTTGTCCTGTAGGGTGTTGACTCAAACACAGATGAGTTCAATTCAGATGACTGAGGTGGTTACAAAACCCAGCTGCCCCACTTTCCACAATTTGCTGTCTCTGTGGCAGTGATGGCTGACCTGTGAAGCAATTCCCCAGTTTGTAGCCTGGTCTGTTCAAGTAAACCAAGGGGGACTTTAAGTTGCCTTAATGCACCAGGTTGCTAACTACAGCAGTTCAAGCATTGCTTCCCATGTCAATGGTTGGTGTTAGTACAGTGGTTGCAGCCTTTGGAGAAGAGCAACTGCCTGGTAGGATGCTTAAATTGCCTGCATGGGTGGGTAAATACCCCCTGCTTCTGATTTCAAGTCAGCTTGAGGAAGAGTCTTCCTGCACTCACTGTCAGTAGCTGCAGACTGCTTGCAGGCAACTGCTGGCAAGATGCTTCTTCTGTGGCTTTATGGCTCCAACAACTCATCTCAAAGTAAGGACATTTCTTCCAAGAGCTTTGGCTGTTAATCACATCTGGAGAGAAGGCTCTATAAGCATTAACACAGGTACTTTTCCTTGCAGTTCCCATTTCACTGGGGTTGGAAGAAGACCAGTTCTTAATCTTTTACCATTTTTGAAGATGGTACATGGTGAACACAGGATTAGGAGCCAAGATATTTCTTGGCCTATGCTGTTGACTGTGGAACAACAAATCATTTCAGTGGTTTAATTGGGAGTTCTAACAAGCCTGGGCCATCCTCCTAGGTGGGCTGCTTTCCCAAGGAAAGTAGAAAATGGGCTTGGTTTTGGGTGGTGGCAGCTGTTGGGATAACTGCCAACTTGGTTTCCCTTCCCTTTTTAGGATAATACCTTGCTGAGCTCACAAGAAATCTGAGGATTATGGTCTTGTTTGAATTCTCACTACAGTCAGAAAAGCTAACATTGATAGAAGGAAGTCAAGGAACCGCCTTTATTTGGATAGGGCAGTGTCTAAAATAGTCTCGAACTGGGGCTATTTTTGTTTATTTGTACTGAGGTAACTGCCATATAAACTTTACATTTTTGCCTTTGGAACAGAACTCTTTCCCAGAGAAGTGGTTCAAGTAATGAAATTTAATTCCAGCTTTCTTCGTTTTACTGTGCCTTTGTCCTTCTTCAGAGATGTTTCACAGAGGCAAAAGGGATATTTCACATCTATTAAGCTTGTGGTCTTCTCTTGCCTTTCCCATCCCTAGCAGGACTGAATTCCTTGCACTACTACAGTTGTAAAATGATTGCATTGCATTTAAAACGTACAGTGAGATGAGGTTTTGCTAGGACTTTGTATTGTTTGCAATGCTAAACTTTGTCACAATGTTTTAGCAAAAATCACTTCAATCTTTAGATGTTTGTGCATAGACTATCTGCTCAGAATTGTTTATTGTTAGCGGTCTGTGTTCTTGTTGGTTCTAATATCAGGCATCGCCACAATGCCCGCTGTTTGCCCCTCAGATCCTCATTGTACAGGGTAGCTGTTATCTTCCTTGCTGATAGCATATCTCCAACAGTACCAGCGAGGAGCTGCAAACACTCCTTCCATAATGGAAAGTCTCACTTTTGCCAGGATGAGTCACTGATTAATTAACCCCTGGAATACTCTGCCTGTGCCAGTTCAAGAGAAAGTTACGGGAAGATACCGTTCTACAGCAAAATAGAAATTGATTTGAAGCAATTCTGTGAATTATGTTTTCTAATACTATCAATCTGCGTGTAACAAGTTTGTAAACAAACAAAACTAGAGTTGGGTAACGTCTGGCTTTGTTACAGGAGAGAAGAACAGCTGCTAGCACCATGAGCTGGATTGAAGTGCAAAGCTCAATCCAGAATTGTAAAGCTTCCCCCCCAGCAGAAGAAGGGACTTGTAATGAGTGTGTGGAGGCGAGCAGCACAGGAGACAGTGAACGTTTTTGCCTCCCAGCAGGCCGCAAGCCTTTGGTTTTTAACAGGTAGCTGTTCAAATGTGGCTGCCAAGTGGATCATTTGGGAGGGAAGAAAGCAAGTGGGCTCAGTTTGAATGATGGCAGCAAGTGGGAAGGCTGTCAGGACCACGAAGGGGCAAGGGAAAGCTGCTCTGCGGGGTGCTGCTCGTGTGCCTGTCAGCCCCTGCTGACAGCAGATAGTGGCTGGAGTCTGGTTTCGCTCTCCCAGCCTTGTATGGATGGGTTGTCTAACTAAGGACTTCGGAGGATGTATTCTGTGGACTTCAAAACAACTTGTCATGCCTTCACAGTGCTGGGGAGGAGGTTACTTTTTATCAAGGAGTCCACTGATCTGTAAGATAGATGTGTGGACATACCCAGTGCACTTGAACCAGACAGAGTGGTCCTGTACATGAAGGGTGTAAATTTCTCTGGTGAAGAGCTATCGGAAGGCTTGTGAGCTAGAGGGAAGCTGCAGAATTTGAGATTTATTTCCTAGTAGTTTGTGAGGTGGAGAGAAAGAGCTTCTGCTGCAGAAATCTGTTCTTCAGGACAGGGAAGCAGTACAGGCTATGGGAAGATGCTGCCTTTCCTGTAAGGGACGTGTAGTTCAGGCTTCTGGCTAGTGCTGGATCTGAGCATTCTAAACATAGTAGCTGCTTAGTGAAATACTAAAATGCAGATCTTTGCAGATATTTTTAGTCTCTCGTGGTGCTGCTTCATAGATTTTCCACTCAGTTGTACACATGCGGGGGTGACTTCTTCATTTCTGTAGATTCAGAGGCTCCAGTGAGTGGCTGTTCATGCCTGACACAAAGCTAGACAGGGTTCTCACCTGGTTCTCTCCTCTTGGCTTGTTTGCAAGGTCTGGTACCTGTCTGGGAGGACAGGCTAGTGCTGAGCTGTGACGGTTTGCAGCGATCACGTAGAATATGTTGGGAAGGGTGATGCAGAAAGGAGTATTGCCTTGTATAAACGATGATGATAGACAACAAAACTGTGACTGTATCCATGAGAAGTGCCACTAAATGTGAATAGCTGGGGAGGACTGTAGCACCATAAACGACAAATGGTACCTTGAAAGTTCCTGTCTGAGAGTGGGACACTGACCAGAAATGCTGCTTTTTATTCCAGCCTATTACACATCAATTCTGATTGTATACGTGTGAACTCTTTGTATGAGCGTTTGTTGGACTCATTGTTTTATTTTATTTCTTTACTGTAGTACAGGGACATTGCAGGCAACAGCATACATGAGGCTACAAGGGAAAAGAGAGGGACTGAGAAGACTACATGTGTTAGGAAAATGCATGTGCTGAGTAAAATGGAGGTTCAAGCTATGTGTTTGCTTGGGAAAGTTTATGGTCTAAATTTGCTCTAACTATATAGCAGGCATATTGAGAGCTGCCATATGGAGGGGTAACAGCCTTGCATTAATAAGATCATGCAGTTAACAGCTTAGTTTAGAAATTTCTACTGAGCAGTGACTGCAGTTTAGCAGCAGAAAAAGTGTGTTTCCTGGGGAGAGGTGGGTGAGAAAAGGATAGTGAGAAGTTTTTGAATGAACGTTGCATATGTGAAAGGGGTAGGTTGGGAAAACCTGCCTGTAGGTAGGAGAGGGACAGAAATGCAGGTGTAAAGAAAAATCCTCAGTTTATTGCCTAAAGGTGAAGTGCCTGGCAGAACTGACTGAATCAAATGCTTTCAGTGTCTCACAAGGCAATGGCCAGTCTAGGAAAGGTCAAAGTATCACTAGCCTTTTAAAAAGGAAAAAATAAAGGTAATATTTATTTTGGAAATAAGTATAGGTGTCATCTGCAGTTCTTTCCACAGTGTAGAGCAGGTGTCAGCAATGCTCTAGCATGTTGTGCTACACTCTGTTTTTCTGCCCCAAATTAAAGTGTGAAAACAGAAACGAAGCAGAATCCAAGCTCTGTTGTTTCCCAAGGAAGCAAGATGCTATCATTACATTTGTGGCATGTTGGCTCTTTCTCATTACCTAGAAGCATCTCCTGCAGGGTACACAGATTGCTGGCAGCCCATAGTGGGGAGCTTTTCCCTCTCAGAAGACTGGAGCTTCCAGCCCTAATGCATACTGCTCAAAAAATGTCTGCTTACCACCTTTGCTCCACACCTGTTATGTGCCTGTTGCCCATTTCATAGAATCATAGAATGGTTCAGGTTGGAAGGGACCTTAGAGATCATCTTGTTCCAACCCCCCTGCCATGGGCAAGGACACCTCCCACTAGACCAGGTTGCCCAAAGCCCCATCCAGCCTGGCTTTGAATACTTCCAGGGAGGGAGCATCAACGACTTCCCTGGGCAACCTGTTCCAGTGTCTCACCACCCTCACAGTGAAGAATTTCTTCCTTATATCCAGCCTAAATCTACCCTCTTCCAGTTTATAACCATTACCCCTTGTTCTGTCATTATCTATCCTTGTAAAAAGCCCCTCCCCAGCTTTCCTGTAGGCCCCCTTCAGGTCCTGGAAGGCTGCTATCAGGTCCCCCCGCAGCCTTCTCTTCTCCAGGCTGAAGAGCCCCAACTCTCTCAGCCTGTCCTCGTAGGGGAGGTGCTCCAGCCCTCTGATCATCCTCGTGGCCCTCCTCTGGACCCGCTCCAACAGCTCCACATCCTTCTTGTGTTGGGGGCCCCAGAACTGGACACAATACTCCAGGTGAGGTCTCACGAGAGCAGAGTAGAGGGGCAGAATCACCTCCCTCGACCTGCTGGCCACGCTTCTCTTGATGCAGCCCAGGATGCGATTGGCCTTCTGGGCTGCATTTGATGATAACCTGGAAAGCTTTACCATAACAATTTAGCTATCCACACCAGAGAAACTAAGAAAAAGTATATTCAGGCTCAAAATCTCTACAGGATGTTCTAGACAAACCTTCCCGATTGAGTGCTGTTTTTTTTTTTTTCTGAAGTCAGCCATGATAAGCTGAGCATTAGCTCTCGTGATGACAAAAGACAGCAGGCATTAAACAGGAAAAACTGAAGAGGTAAAAGGGGAAAGTAACCATTACAAAGTTATTGGAAACTGCATGCTCAAAATAAAGAAGAGCTGGTTTCTTTTTCTTGGTATAAAAAATAAGTCTCCTGTCCCCCAGTAAAGCACAGGATGAGCGATGAGGAGAATATCTTATGAAATGGGAAGAGAATCATGGGGGGAAATTCAAGTATACAGAAAGTAACTAATTAGTATCCCACTTTTAAAGTAGTATTGTATTTATCTCTCTTTCTGTGTCCATAGACAGGAAAATTCTGTTTCACTTGAAGGAGTGGGCAGAATGCTGTTGAGGTTGAGTCTCTGTACTTGAGTAAATTGACAGTATTGATATTTTGAGTCTTTTACGTGGTGGTGCTAAGGTATTGGATAAGTTCCTGTGACCCTCATCAGCTGTATTGTTGCTGTTTGTAAAATCACAAGCCATTTTTTCATTCACTTGGAATATAGAACAGCTCCTCATCACCTGTGTAGGCAATAACTACATTTTTTTTTCTTGTGTTCACAGGTTTTGAATGCAGTCCGAGTCCAAGAAGTATGAAGAAGAGATCCCTTCTCTGCTCTGGGGGTTAGATCCTGTATTTTCTGCATTTGCAAAACTCTATATTAAAGATATAAAAGAAATGAGAGAATCTGAACAAGTGCCAGGTATGTACTTGTATGTGCTGATTATGATGTACACAGAATTAGAATTGATTGATGTTGTGCTTGTTATCCAGAGGTTTCAGAATGCTTGATGGACACTAATACAGTTATTTTTCCATGCCTTGAAACTAAGTGGCAGTAGTACCTTTAACAGTTCTGAGAAAAACAGGTTGTATACCTTGCTTGAAGAAATATGGGCGGAAAAAGAAAATGTGTTAGTTCTGTGAGCTTTTCTTCTTGTTTGTGTATATATACGTGCATTTGTGTGTGTGTACATATATACACACAACCTGGCTTACATTAAGGTAATGTGCTTCTGCTGTGTGGTAGTGCTTGTTATATTCTGATGGTTCTAAAAAAAACTGGTCCTTTCTGGCCATATGCATTGCATCTTGCCACTGTCTCCACAACATTTGAGGAGGACTTTATGCCTCTTCTTGTTGTTGTTACATAATATTGATTAGTTCATGGCATTGGGCATATTAACATACTGCAAAAAAAAAAAAAACAGATGCAGGTTTTGTCTGCTTTATTTCTGGTTATGATAGCTGTGACGTCCTTCATGTATTTGAACAACTTTAATGTAAATTTTGGCAGCTGTGAAAAATCTTATACCACACCTTTTATTTCCTAATCTTTGCTGAAAACTGCTTTGCAGTCTGTGTCTGCTGGTCTTTGGCCAATATCACCCACATGTGTACATTGTTTAAAGCAGTGTGGGTCTGACCTTGAGTTTCTGTTTTCAGTATAAAGAATTTTAAAAGACTGCAGTATGATCCCTTCGGTGGAAGGGTTCATTATTCCAAACTGGAATGTGACAAGGTGTAGGATAATCAGGTAGGAATCCCAATCCCAAGGAACTTAGAATTAATGATGAAATGCAGGAAACCCTAAGCAGAATGTGTGTTTTCAGTTTGATTTGTTAGTTTTGGGTTTTTTATTGTTTTGTTTATTTTTTTCCACAAGGAAAAGGTACATCTGTTTGGCTCTTTGAATAAGTTCTGTCTTGTAGGTTTTGTTACTTTCATTTATTTTTCTTTAACAGCAAGGATAACAACAGTGCTATTCATGTGGAAATGGACTGGTAGTACTTTTGCTTCTTCACAACTATTCTTATGTTCATAGGGACTTCACAAATTGTTTTTTCTTAAAGCCAATGCAGGAATGGGGCTCCGGTCTATTGCTGATCTTTGTAATAGAGTGAGCAGTACACAGAGGCTTTTTAAAAGCCTGCAGTCTTATGGCAGTATTGGTATAGAAAATGCATCTGATAAAGACTATTTCTTCAATCAGAGACATTTTAATTGTTCTTGAACAAAATACAAAACAATTCATACATGCACGCATACAGATATACTCAGAAGAATTAAACCTCTGAACATCAATAAACATCTTTCAAAAGAGCAGGACTAGCCCTAGAAAGTGCAGTCCTGTGCTCTTTTGTTCATCTCTACATCACCTGAGTTTTCCTTCTCACTACCCTTCCCTTTCTTTTACTTGAGTGAGTTGTCCTCTGCTTCAGGAAATATTTCAGTTTTGTTACATTTTTTTTCCCCTAAGATGATCCTAAGGAAGTGGTATCTGTCATGTCAAGATATCAGCCTTTAAAATTGGTGCATGCAAGCTTTCTCCACTTCCTGTGCATCTGGCATTACTGCACAACTAAGCTTGCTTGCAATCCTGTATCATTTTCTAAACCATCATTTTCTAAACCAAACTTTAAAGCTTAACATGAAATTTCTTGGAAAAAACATCCTGAATTTTGTTCACTGTCCTGGTGCTGTGTACGTATCAAAGGGGACATCTTTCAGCATATATCATTCATTGGCACAATGGAAACATTTTTAAAAATATCATTTGGGGAAGGAAGAAGGTAGGTGTTTGCTGCCAGTGTTCCCTGCCTTTAATGGGTTTGCTAAAGACCAGCTGGAGCTCATTATGTTTAGCTGTAAATCAATCATTAAGTAATGGTAATTAAGAATGAATGAGTGCAAAACAGAATTGTAACTAGGAGGAATGGGAAGAAACACAGGCTAAATGTTAGCAGATATTCTAAGGATGTTTTTCCTAAATGGTGGAGCAACCTCTCCAGGAAAAAGGTGGGATCCCATTCACTGGGATTATTTATATCCTGACTGTACAAACTGCCAGGAATTTACTGTACGGAACAATCTTGCATTGGCCCTGAGGAAATGAACTGAATGACCTAATAAGTTTTTTTTTTCTTTCCATTTTTAAGCATTAGGATTTGATGCAACAATGACTAATCCCTTTAAAGAGCACAGAGGAAAGCAGTAAACCTGTCCAATTACTCTCCTGCTATAAATGGTGACAAGAAGGCTGGAAAACCACCCAGATAAACCCAGCAATTGTGTTGTCTTAGAGGCCTTGAAATGAGAGTGTGTCAGACTCAGTTGTAACACATAATCACATCATGGAAATGTGTGCAGAATTATCATGCACTATGGCATTGTGACAGCTTATCAACAAGCAAGGGAAGCTACAAATAACATAAAAGGAGGTAATAAAAATTAAAGCAATGGCAAACATCTCATTGCTTGATGATGGTAAAGATAGGACCAGAACTTTGCTTCTCTGTTTCTGTCACCCCCCTGAGCTGCTGCTGTGGTTTCCTGTTGTGGTAACAGCATGTTAATGTACGTGTTATTTACTGGGTTACTTGGAGCCTGCTGAGTACACTTACACATGGCTTCCAATGGGTAGCATGTTTGTATTGCTCCTGATATGAGCGTAATTGGAACAGATAATCTGGGAGGAGAAAAGCTCCCTCTTTGTACCTTCAAGTCATCAAGTGCAGCAGCTTTTAATTGGTAGTGTAAATATAATGTCACCTTTCAGATGAATTCACTTCTTGGAGAGTAAGGGTGGAGTTCTGTGTAAGCTTATGGGGATATAGAGAACCAGTTTTATCTGGCCGCTGTCATTTGCCGAAACTCAGCTTACTAAAATGAGATGAACATAACATTTGCTTGTTTGCACATGAAAAGATTGGAGACTCTACCCCATAGATTTTCCCTGAAACTGGCCCAGGCCTTGTCTTACGTATATTTTGAAAGTTTTAATGAATGTTTCTATACACTGAGAGTTCCTTCATTGAGAGTTTCACTAGCAGTGTTTATTTGCGTCCTGATCAATGGTATGAGAGGAAAGTGGACAAACCTGCTAAACATTCTTTATGCCACACCTAACCAGTGACTCCGTGATTTTTAAGATGACAGCAATAGATGCATCCTCAAAATATTGCTGTGGGCTTCTGTTAGCAAAACTCTTGTTTGTGACCTGCTTGGCTGATCACCTTTGACTTATTCTGAAACTGCTGTCTTTGTCTCTCTTGTGAAGAAAGCTAATTCCAGGCCCATTTAGGCTGCCAGCTATGTAGGGCAAGTTATTTTTGGATTTCAGATTTGAGTTTTGTTCTTTTTTTAATACAGAGTGTTTTTGTGACTCCCTTGCTGCAGTGTTTCTCTTTCCCTTTCTAAGATTTGCCACAGTGTATTGAGCCAGATGTTCCCTTTTGGGTCCCTTGAGTTATCTAGTTTTGAGAAGACAGTTGTTGAACATCCCAGACTGCATCTTATTTCAGTAAAACAACAGTATTCCAAAACTGAAGAAAAATCCTGGTCTAATTTTTAGCCAACGTGTTATCTAGAGTTTATTGCCCAGTTATCCTCCTGCTAGAGAACTGTGAAGCTTCAGTGTATGTTCACATCAGTGTTTGTTAAAGACATTTGTCACATTCTTTCAAGAGATTTAAAATGTGTGGCAGCTTCAGTATTGTGAATGTCCACTGAGGTCTCTGATTCTTCACCATTTACTGAACATAATTTTAGGTGTTATTCTTATCCAAGTCATTTTTATAGATGCACAAAAATAGCTTTGAAGGGATGTTTTTAGAACATGTTATTTCAGAAACTACAGCTTAGGATCCTGTCCATGATGGCTGCATAGAGTACTCTGCAATCTAAGAGGGCTGTTAACCCTCACCCGCCCCCATGCCCTGTCATGGTTCCTGTTCTTTTAGAAATAAAAGATAGAATTGTGTTAGTTTTTCTTTTGGAGGCTCTGCCTTAATCAGGAACAGCTGCACCATGACAACCTCAAACTGTTTCCATTGTATTCAAATATTTATTCTGAAGTCTGTTGAAGTTGTAAAAACAAAACAAAAAAACCCCCACAAAATAAAACCAAGAAACAGCCAAACAAAATAACTCCTAAAGCCTGCAGCAGACAAACTGTTTTGCAGATCCAAATGTACAAGAAAACAAGAGGTTAATAAAGTTTTGAGACTACAATAGCACGATTTTTGTATCCTATGTAGAGCTGATACTTCCTTCTTGTGTTCCCAGTCCTTGCTAATGGAGGAGATTTTTCACATGAGCAAGCATTAGTTAACTTTAAGGTGCATTAGGTATGTGAGAGAAGTTTTTTTCCTGACAAATGTGACTACTAGGGCAGGATGTTGAAGAAAAAATAGTAGCTATACTTATCAAGAATGTTGTATTTCTAGGTATATTCTTCTATAATGGACGTCCAGTGAGACAGGTGGATGTTGTTGGGATAGTGGTGCAAACTAAGGAGCGAGATGCCTTTTACAGTTATGGAGGTAAGAAAAGTTTCCTTGTTTGTTTTTATGTTTATCAGCCCTCTAATCTTAGGTGCTGTTAGAAATTAAAAGTTGCCTTATTTGATTGTTGTTCTTGAAACACATCTGCTTTTATCGTTATATCATGTACATCCCCAGCTCAGATTACTTAGCAAACTTAGGGAAGCTACTGTTTCTCTTCACTTTTGAAATAGAGAAATAAACAGCTAAGGCTGAGGAACTGATTTGGGATTATCTGGAAAATTTTAATTTTGGTTATTGCCTTGACAGTGTGTTCAACTGTCTTTCTCATATATGCTGTTTCTTTGATCACATATAAATGGATTTAATGGTTCCTGTAAGTGAGAAACCACTCCTTTTTTTTTTTTGAACTTTAGAATAAACTCTTCTGACTTAATATGTTTTGTCATATCTTGGACAGCAGTCAGGAGCTTGTTTCTATTTAGGTGCCAGAGTGCCTCAGCAAATCCTACTCAGCCATCGTAGTACCTACCAGACCTTGCCAGCACTAGCTCAGAGTGGACTCCTCCCTATTGCTTTTCCCAGTATTCAGACTATTTCATTAACTTGGAAACAGCTGGTTGTCTGCTGAAAAAGCAGACTGGAGTAATGGTGATGTGGCAAGTTTCAAAAGGTGTGTGGGGGAGTACCATCTTAGAGTAGGAAAGGAGAGCTAAATGCATTGATACTATCTGGGCATTTGGAGAACTTGTGTCCAGTGTCTCTACCACCATGGATTTTCATCCCATGAAGGTAAGTTATAGAGTGCCACTTTGTACCCAATTCTTCCACTTATAAAATGGAAGCAGCAGCAGTTCCCCAACTAAGAGGAGTGATGTGAAGGCACAGTTGACAGCTTAAAGCCAGGTCCCAGCTTCCATCACCTCTGCAGTTGCAACATACCACTGCAGAGCAGTGCTGAGTGCTAGTGCATGTAACATACCCCATCCTGGGTGTGGCTACTTAGAGTTGCCTCTTCTCTACAGAAATGTCCCTGCGAGTTTTTTAAGTGGGATATTTGCTAGATTTTTAAAAAAATCTAATTTGTGTGTTCGTTATTACCCTGCTGTTATGCTAGATAAGTTTATTTATTTTAAAGCATGAGTTACTCTGACACTTGAAGTAGTACAGACTAAACAAGAGCCTAAGTTGAGAGGTGATGCAGCTGATGATATAATATAATGAAGTGTTAAAACAAATTGAACATCAGCAATTATTCTGTTGTTGCGCTAGTGTACAAATGGAGTTTAGAACTTCATGAGAACAGAGGAAAACAGAATCAAAATGACCCAGGTAAAAGCAATTTATCAGGCAATGCTTTCCTGTGCTAGCCTCAGCATTACACAAAATTTGTTGGAAACGTTTGATTGGGGCAGAAAATGAAGTAACAGAAATAAGAAGATGCTTTAGATTAGTGGAATTCAGGCCTTAGTGTTAGATCAGCCAACCTTTAAGTACAGCTCTCAGTTAGCCTGCCTTCCTGCTGTCCTTTCACATCTAACTGTGCTCTTTGTTCCAACAGTTCCTGGTTTGAGCTTTCAGGCTACCTGCCAGGGTGCCTCTCCCCAACCTGCCCTCTCTTTGAGGCAGGCTGACTTCACCGGCATAAAATTGTAACTTCTTAGACAGTTTCCTGCTTGTAACTTCTTGCATCTCTCAGTTCAACAGACTCTGGTTAGTGAGTCACAGAGCGGGTGTTGCATCAATGGGAGTGCTGTGCAGTATTTGCTCACTTTCCATCTGCTTAGAAGTGACTTACAAAGCAGTTGCCCCTTTTGTAATTTTTCTGTAATAGAGAACTGAAATGTCTTTGTGTCACTGCCACAATCTCACCCACTCATTTCCTATCTGTCTACTTCACAATATATACCTCCTATTTTAAGAGAGTCTTAGGTGTTCCCTGTGCTGCAAAACCATACAGCTAGAGCTGGTGGCAAAATAATTATTAGAAGAGAGTGAATTAACTCTTTCCTGGCTAATAATAGTTTTGTATGCTGTGTAGAACAGCATATAAATTTGACATTTGGATTTGTTAATTGTTATTATAATAAGTTAGGAAAAGGATATCTAATTAAAGCCTAGCTTTCAGCAAGCTCATATTTTTAGCTAATACACCTTTCTGACCTTTTATTTCCTTTTTAAGAAAACCAAACAACATCTGATGTGGTTTTCTTTATATTCCAGAACCATACTGAAAGACCGAACAGTTGCCTTAAAGCAAACAAACAAAAATCTCCCTGGGATCTCAGTAGGCTCATATTGGCCCTGTAAAAAAGAAACACTTTTTGTTATAAAGAAATGAACAGTTACTAATTTATAATTTACCAGGTAACTTTGAGCGGACTGCTTCTCAAACAGTGCTGAGATGGACGAGACAGATATTGAAGAGTTAAAAAAAAATAATAAAAATAAAATGCAAGGAGGTGAGGAAGGACAGCACAGGGAGTACAGGAAGTTTTCAAAAGCTTGTAGAGACCCCCTGAGTGCATTTAAAATAGATTAGTGTTCTTCTGTCTAATTAGAATACAATTGCAATAGTTCTTCCTTGCCCAAAGCTTTTATTTTTGAGCTGGGAAAGCTTCATTTCACAGCGTAGCTCTGCAACCCGAGTTCCCTTTGTGGTCAAGTGTAAATCAGTCTCTCTAGGACTCCGTTATTAACTGTTTCATTGATGAGGAGGATTCTGGCCTTCTAATCCTCCAGTCTTGTTTGTTTTGCTTCTAAGCATAGCTGTTGCAGTTGGTCTCTAGCTGCAACATCTAAATGCTGCAGTAACGTAATAGTGAGAGGTCATTTTCCCTGTATCTTATTGCCACTGCTGGCTTCCATTAGTGACTTGGTACGGTGTATAGAGGCTCTTCCTACTAAAATAGTTGTGTTTTATCTGTACCAAGGAGAGGAAATCCTACTAGCTAGATCATTATCTACACTGGTAGATACACTGCAGAATTGAAGCTGCTGAAATAGCTGCAGACACAGGAGCTCTAAAGGGGCACAGCAATGAAACAATCGTACTTCTAGTGACGGAATTTGGGATTGCCCACATCTTATAAATGCTGTTTGCTATTAAGAGTGTGCCTATTCCAGAGTAGTGCAGCTTACCTACTGGGAAACAGGAAGACAAGACAATGACTTGAAATTGGACCCCCAAATAGGGAGTTTGTTTCAAAACATATGAGACAATGCAAAGGCATTTTGCTTTGATGCTATGGTTCCCAGAGGAAGCGACTGCAGGTACCAATCAGTACCTTCCTGGTAAACACTGCTGATACTTTTGTAGTCATGGGTCTGGTTTGAGGAACAGAAGAAAATTGTGGATTCTAGTTTGTGAAGAGTGGAAAGTCTGTGTTGAAGGCAGTTACATTCAAGGAGCAATGTGCTTGGAGCATTAGCTGGATTGGAAACGTGATCCTTGCCATGGTTTGACAGACACCTAGTGCCTTCTTACTTAGAGGGTGTTTGCTGGGCAAGCTGCCCATATAAAGTCTCTTGATCTGTAGAACAATTGATTCTTGTGATAGCTTTTCAGTAGTTTTTTTTTCTTTTTTTTTTTTTTTTGTCTTTTTCTGATGTCTTTAACAATACGGTGCCTAGGGTAGAAATCACAGAGCTTGTTTTGCCTAGGTACTAGCAAAACAGGAAAAGCCAGATAGCTACCCTGCTCAGGAGGAGGTGTTAAGCTTTTTCAGTACGGAAGTGGCTTGCATACCACTAGTGGTACCTTAAGTTGGGAATCCTTGGCCTAGGGCAGAACTACAAGCATGTCCTCTGACCTTCCTGGCTATGGTAGCTGCCTTTCTAAACTCTTGTACAGGAAAGGCCAGCAGACTTTGTGTGCAATATTAGCATGAAAATCAATTTAGCTGGAGATAGGATGCTCCTGGTCTTTTACCTTACTGTATCCACCCCGATCCTGAAGTGCTGTTTTCTCATTGCTATAGTAATGGTGCTTCATTTCTCATTTTAATTTGTCTAGTTTCAGCTTTCAGCACAGATTTGTCTTCTGACTTTTTCAATTAAATTAGAAATTTCTATTATCCAATATATGTAGTGAATCGTCGTAATTCATCGGTCCTCTATTTATTTATTTATTATTATTTTTTGAAGAGAGAGCTGTAATTTTGCAGACCATGTGCATAAGCATGTTATCTAGTGTTGAACTGCTTCGACAAACAAGTTTGGAGGTGAGCACCTGCTTTCCCTTTCAGACTGGTTGGAACGAGATATTCTTAGCAGCCATCTCCCCACATATCTCATAGAATCATACAATGGTTTGGGTTGGAAGGGACCTTAGAGATCATCTTGCTCCAGACCCCCTGCTATGGGCAAGGACACCTCCCACTAGACCAGGTGGCCCAAAGCCCCATTCAGCCTGGCCTTGAATACTTTCAGGGAGGGGGCATCCACAGCTTCTCTGGGCACCCTGTTCCAGTGTCTCAGCACCCTCACATTGAAGAATTTCTTCCTTACATCCAGTCTAAATCTACCTTCTTCCAGTTTATAGCCACATCTACTTATTTTCGTTTCTTGGAACATTACTACTTGCTTTCTTATTCCCTGAAATTCTTGCATTTTTTTTATATATGGTTTTTTTTTTTTTTTTTTTACAGTGGATGATAGTACTGGAGTTATAAATTGTGTCTGCTGGAAAAGTCCCACAATAGCAGAAAGGTCTTTATCAGGTAACTTACTAAATAAATAATTCATCTTTTGATTGTACTTTTTTTGTTTGTTTGTATCTTACTTAAATAATTTAGCAAGTGATCTAACTTGCAGAAGAACCATATCTTGCAGCCAGGGCCATCCTGGGAGCTCTATATTGCTTTTTGTGTTGTTGCCAGTGGTAATGCCAATAAAAATGTTACGTTACGAGTTGTCATGCCTTTTCCTTATTAGTGTAATATATTTCAATTCCTTACTTTTAAATCTTTCAGAGAATCCTCTTCTTATGGTTTCCAAAGCCAATCTCTTGACCACCAGCTTGGTCTCTGTTCCCCACCCTTGTGATACAGTGGTTTCAGGATCCCTTTTCTTTATTTGCATTCATATTCTTCTGTTCACTCATATGCTGTCAGTGATGAACTCGAAAGTAAGAGGGAGTGTCATTGTTCTCTTGTGATTTGTACAGTTCTGAATGTGCAAAAATTGTGAGTTTGAAGTGAATCTATTTTTGTGCTCAGTAACAGAAGAACTCACTAGTGTTTGACTTTCCGTTTGCCTTTTTCCCAGCATTTCTGTTGTATCAAAGTATGGGATAAGTTCTACTTGGGGCACTCCTGAAAGCCTTGGTGGTAGATTGAAGCTAATCAAACCCTATTGAAAGAAATGCTATTAATGTCATCTTCCAGTATTAGCATTACAAGTGGAGAGAAAAGGAAGGAGCAAGTTTGATGTAGAAGTTAAATACTGTTGATATCTGTGGAAGCAAGTCAGTTTATACACATATGTAATTCATACCAATTTACACTTAACATTTGCCAAGGAAGAAATGGGGACCCACAACCAAATCAGTTTTTCATGAAGAACTTAAATTCATGAAATAAATTGCATGAAATACTGGCTGACATAGAGGGAGGACTCAGAATGCTTGTTTCAGCCTTATGTTCTTATTTAAATGTACAACAATACTGACTGAACACTATTTTATTAGTGGAAACTAATTAATGCGTATCCACTAAAGAAAACAGCTCCCAAGAGGTACAGGAAATTTTCTTCTTCTAACTTCTTGTAATGATGGTCAGAGTTTCTTAGATCATTAGCCAGGTTTTAAATTATAAAGAAATTACTCTCTTCCAAAGGTATGTTACATAAATGTGAAGTTCTGTCAAGTTGCATTCATCTTGGTGTGTTGCATCACATGAATGCTTTGGCCTCACCTCAGATGACTCATGCTGCTTTTATATAAAAAGTTCAGTTGACTTTTTCTTTCCTTTCCTCCCCTCTCCCTCTTAGTATGACGAAATCAATTTTTGCTATTTTGAAGTAATGTTTCAATTTTTCAACCTATCTGTGACATCTCTTCCCTTTTACACCTTCCCTAAGTGAACTATTTAAATAAACATGATACTGTAAGCTAACTTTGTCATCCAAGACTTCTGCTACCCAGGACAAATGATGCCTGGGACTTTGTCCCTTTCTAGCAATATGACTACAGTGATGCTTATCAGGCATGGAGGCCGAATGGCTGGCTTTCCTGTCGCTTCTTACAGATTGTCCAAGCGCATCCAGCAGTCTTAAAGTGCTTGAACAGATGAAGAAATTCCAGAAACTGCTGACCCAGAAAACCAAGCTGGAGATTGGAGATGTCATCAGGGTCAGGGGTTGCATCCGAACCTTCAGGCAACAAAGAGAAATTCAGTCTTCATGTTTTTGTGAGTGTTATGGATCTGTGACATACGTAACTTAGCTGTCTGAAGACCCAAGCTCTGTATAATTCACTGAATCCACTTTATTTTCTGGTGTCTCATTTTTCTGATGAGTTTTGCATCCGTATGCCTTCATTTTAGTTTCAGCAGTGTAAGGTTTGAAAGCACACCACTTAATGTGTGGGATTAGATTTCCAAAAATGCCTCATTTACAGGCAAGCCTATAAAAGGTGACTAGAATGTGTGCAAGAATATTATCCAGATATTATGACTGGATATCTGTAATAGTGACTTACTCTTCAATTTTCTTTGTGTTGAAGTAGAACAGCCATAACCCATAGAAAGGGAAATGATGACCTTCTGTGTAACACTTAATCAAGAACGTTAGCTGCTTTGAAGAAACAGTTGTTTGTTGCAGCTCCCACATAACCCATTGTATGGACAGACAGCAATTTATTGACGTTTTTACATTAAAGTCCATTTTTCCTAATCTTTCTGGCTCTACAGAATGACTGAGAAGCGTTCCTTACTTTAAGTCACTCCAGCAGAGATCTGTAGGTGCTGACCCTGTATCTGACAGCTCTTTGGGCAGCAATCCATTACTTGCATCCTAGGAGCTTCCAGTTGTATAACATCTTTTATCCGTAGTGTCTGTGCTATTGTGTAACTGGGGAAGCCTGTCTTTCAAAGGCCTTTTGTAGTTCTGATAAAAATTTCTAGGTTTTTCAGCTCTTGCTCAAATCTTATCAGGGAATTCAACCCTCCTTTCCATCAGAAGTTTTATGAATGTATAACCCATTCAGGGGCTGGTAGTAATCTGAAATTGTTTCATAAAAGGAGATCCACACAATTCACGTGGCCTCTAAATTGCTTTCACATTGGCACAAATAAAGTTCCTTACTATGTGCTAACTTCATCTAATATGTAACGACTGCTGAAAGATAAAGTGCCCAGTTAAATAAGTTATCAGGCAAAAGGACAGTCTGCATTGCGCCGTGACAGGTTGTTTACCTCCTTGTAAACTGTAAAAGTGGGAGTGACCTTTGTGGTTTTGTTTTCATAACAACAGCAACAAACAAAATTTGCCAGTTTAATATTGGCACGTGTAACTTTGTTGTGCTGCCTCAGGTATGCTTGTTTAAAAGCCGAATTTGTGTGTTCTTTTTGCTGCTCCAGATAAAGTGGATGATCCTGTGTGTGATGTTCAGATTTCAAGAATGTTGGAGCTCCCCTGCCTCTATAGAGAAGTTTACGATAAACCTTTCCAAGGCCCAGGGACGGGACAGAGGTACAAGTGGCATCCAGACTGGTCTCAAAGCAAAGTGTGGGATCGTATTATTGCTTATTTGTTATTGTAATTACTGAGGAGGCAGATAGAACAGGGCCCCGCTGTGATATGTACTCTGCACAGGCATACAATAGCAGCCTTCTTTTCTCCTAAATAATTAATGATCTATACAGATGAGATATCTGTACATGATCTAAGAAAAGAAGTATAAAGCTCAACCAAACTGACTATTAGGAAGGTAGTAAAATATCATGCATAGACAGACCTCTTGCATCTCTTGAAGAAAGGTAATCTGGAGCAAGAGGAGCAGCTAGATGTTCGATGCATTTAAAAACAATTTGCTTTAGTTAGGAGTTTAGACTCAACAGTAAAATACCTTCTCACCTTTGAAAACCAGTCTACCAGGCAATTGTTCTAAAAAACATTAGTAGTAAATTTCTCACCTTTTGACCTGTTCTCTGTATTCTTGTAGTGGCCCAGAGGGTTTGGATTTCTCAGTCCAAACACTGCATGAGAAAGTGAAAGACTTCCTACTAGAAAACAAAATTCAGACCTTTTACCAACAGGAACTGGAAACGATTGATGCTCTGGTGTCCCTGGCTGGTGGGCCTCTGTCTAGTCCCAGCTGTCAGGTGAGTGAATGTAATTGTTTCGAGTTTTTAGTAGGGAAAATAATGTCATTTTTGAAAGTATAAGCAAACAGATAAGAAACTGATGACTTCAAAGGATTCAAGAGCCACAAGTGCCTTTTCCTGAATTTTACCTTTATGCATGAATTTCTAGGGCTTGAGGAACCTTGTCACTTGGGATATTTAAAATGGACTGAAGAAAGCCACAAGAAAATTGTTAAGGGTAATCTTGTATTAGGGCTGAGTAATCTTGCAGTGTGCAGTGTGCACTAACTTACCTAGATCTGTGAATAATGTCACTCTTGGAAAAGGTGATCCCTTTAGGGCACTTGAGCTGTTTGAGACAGATGTTCGAGATCCTGAATTTGATCAGGAAAAGGGAGGACAAATTCTTATCTTATTTCTCGTTTGAAGTTCAACATATTAATATAGATGTTGCTTTCAAAAGAAGGTTATAATGAGTGAATGAGAAATGCTCCCTGTTAAATGTTTCTCTAGTTGTAGAAAGCTGTGATTGAAAGGATTAGAAGTTGGGATTTAAATGAAATCAGTTTGCATGTAATTGCACGTAACCAAATTGTTAAGAAGCCTTCCAGTGAGACAGCATGCTCTTGACAAACTACATAATGATAGGACGAAAAACATTTCGTAAAAGGGCTTTATATTATTCTGTGTTTGGATAAATTATAAGCCAGATTCGCAGCTGGTGTAGAGTGGCAAACTTCTGCAGAAGTGACAGTCATGAATTTAACCTCGTTACCAACGGCAACTGTAACATTAAACCAGAGCACTGTGAGTCACTTGTTTACTTTTTGGTTTTCTGTAGAGAAATAAATCCATGGCAGTCATTTTCAGTGCCTGATTCTGACATACATTGTAAAGTTAAAAGTGCTATGTTATGTTAATATATGTTTGTTTAATTCTTAAAAATAAACAACAAAAACCAGTCCCTTGTAGATGAGGCCAAATAATAATGAAGACTAGCTCTATTCTTGTTTGCCTCAATGAACTGTTTCTGAGAACTGCTTCTTGAAAGCTATTTCTTTTATTAAAGGCTTTTTTGTTGTTTGCTTTAAATCAGTCATGGATATAAACAAGGACAGGAGCTACTATGACTTGTGACAGAAAAGCGTGATACTAGAATATCCAACATGAGACAGGGTATTTTTCTAAACCAACTGGAACAGTATTAAAAGTTCCCAAACACGTTACATAAAAGGAAGTAGTGGTCATTGTGACTAATGCTGGAAATGTCCATCTCTGAAAGTTTCATCATTTATAGAAAGATTAAGATGAATGACTTGCAAAGCCATTTAAAGTAGGAACTGGTGCATAAAGGCACAACCCCTTTCCTGCAGCATCAGCATTGCTAGCAGTCATGAGGAACTGTCTTAATAATTAATAGCTGTTGCTCCTGACCCTGATGCAGGGATATGAGTGTATGTCCCAGGAATTTGGGCACGCAGATGCTTATTTAGAAATTGCAGTTCTCCCCATTGCCCTTTGGTATTAATTCCTTGCAAAGAGGCTTATATCTCTTTGCATAAGAAAGAACATTCAGTTGTCAAGTGACCTGAATGCCTTAAGAATGTTCCTAGTAATGCTCTGGAAATGTATTTCGTTGTTCCTCTGCTCCGTCTCTTGAAGGTGTCACTTCCTATAATTGGCAAAGGGTCAAGTACCCAGTTTGATCCACAAAAATGAGAGAGATCTGATCTCTCTCCCTCTTCCTTTATTCTCCCCTCTGCAGTCTTGTGTTTTCCCAGTCTCTCAAACCAAATGGATAAAGGGTGCTGCTAGTGTAGAATGCAATTACAGTATGCCTGTTTTTGAAGGCACAAGCTAGATGAGTGGACAAAACTGGAAGCCTTAAGCCACATACTTGTTCATTTCTTGCACTTTTCCTGGCTGTGAAGGGATGGGGTATTTTGATGCATCATCAGTCTTTTAAATTTTCACCTGTTTCTAGTGTTGTAGCACAGTTGCAGTTTAAACTCTTTTTGCTCCTCTCCTCAGTGATCCTAGGAGATGTTAGTGCACCCTCTTCATCTCTTTCTTCTAAAGTACTTGCACGTTGTTTAGCACAGTGGGAGGGTATCTCCTCATGGAAAATTTTCTTCAGGGAGGTGTTGAGCTACAATGGAATCACTGACAGCAGAGTGAAACAGAAAGTGAAAATGGAAGGAGATTGCTGGGATAGCCTGGGGTAGGCAGCACCCCTCTGTTCCTTTTCAGCATTGTTGTACCTGAAAGCTGTCCATCTCCTACGCGTGTCCTGCAATATCTAGTTCTAGCCCTCATGGCTCCCCAGCAGTGCAGTCTTCTGGCTCTCCAGGATAGATTTATCTCTAGCAGATGCATATGGCTGAACTGTTAACCGTGTTCTCTGCTCAAACACCTACTATGTAACTTAATTTTACAATTACAGAGGCTTGGTAAGAGAACTAGTAGGCTTGGTGTTTTTAAAAAATAATTACGAATTAACAAATCTGTTAGGATGTTTAAAACTAGTAAAGCTTCATTTCACATAACCAGTGCCCCCTGTTACTCCTGAGTGGCAGCTTTTCCTTGTTGCACTTAAGCAATTAATTTTGTTTTGTTATTTTAGAAAAAAAACACTATTCTTGTGAACTGGATCCATGCAGTTTCTGAACTGGAATAAATTCGACTTGCAGCCAGATTAACCTTTTTTATGTACTTCCATGCATAAGCTATAGTGTGAGCTATTTTAGCACTATCATTCTGCTTTGTGCATGTCACTAGCTTGAACTTGGTTGTGTTTTCCAAACTCTGCTGTTTGTACTTCTCTTGATTTGAATATTATCTCAAGGTCAGCAATGACAAGTAGTTAAAGCAGGGAGTTTTACAGCCTTATTCATACTTACTATGGCCACACACGTTGTACTGTAAGTATAACACAGTGCCTTGCTTTATACATTCTTGATGTTGTGTACTTGTCTTCCTGCCTCTGGAGGAAGCTTTGCTGCTGCTTTAAATATGTAAAGCTCATTATAGGACTTCAGGCACGTCCAGAATCACTATTACTACAATTGTCACCTGTCTAAACTAGGGCTTAAACATCGCATGCGAAATTGCAAAGGGCAATTTCTGTTAGGAGTATCACATGTGTGGTTATACCAGGAAACTTTAACACCATGGAGGTGTGCTGTGATTCATAAGGAGCCAGAGGTTACATACTTTCAGTGTTCAAACTAATTCCTGTAGCACTTCATTCTTTGACCTATTATTGATTGCACAGGGAGTTTACTTTGCTATGAAGAAAATAATTGGTTGCACACCAGCAGTCCACTAGACTATGTGAGGCCCACCAGCTAGAATATGTTGGTTAAAATACCAACTTAATTCTGGAGACATGTATTCTGTTGGCTTTGCTACAAAGTTCCTGGCTGGCCTTGGGAGTGAGGGTAGTGATGGTAAAATCATTATTCTGGGGAGGAGGAGAAGGTGCACTTTGCAAAAGTAATGAACGATTTTTAGGGTGCTTCTGTGTTTGCATGTACAGTTTCACTTTATAAAAAAGGATCTGATTTGAGAGAGCTGGGGGAAACACCTGCTGTCAGCACTACAGGGGACCTGAAACTGTGCTCCCTGAAACTGAAGGCATGTCGGGGGGAGAAGCTCTGAAAAATGCCATGTGAACATTGTGAGGGGTAAATTCAAAATGCAGATTCAAATCTTGCTAGTGCTTTGGATCAGCAGTTAAACTACTTAATATCTGAAAATGCTTTGAATTTTTTGGATGAAAAGCTTTGTAAAAGTAAAGCGATGGTTAATAAGCTGTGATTCAGAAGGAACTACTTTAACAGCTACAGACACATAAGTGTTGAAATGCAAGCATTTTTCAATCTCATCCTGAAATAAAAGCATGAATGTAAAATCAGCTAGGATTTCATAGTCCCAGATTTCTTCTGTCTGTATATAACCCCATGTCCAGTCTCCTCCAGATCTCTGCTCAGCAGACAAAATCACAAGCTCTGGCGTATGCTGGCTCCCAGGGGGATAGTGCAAGTCCACAAGAAATGAGAGCCTGGTTTGGCATGAAAGGAAGTGACAAGGTATTATGGAAACATGCTGTCGACTTCTGAATGGGCAGGATTAGAAACTGGAGATATTTTGGGTGGAACAAAAGAACAGATTAAGTAATTTTAGGTTGTATACACAAAGAAACTGATAAATTGTTGATTTACGCAGAGGGAGAGAGAGTTAGATGCACATTCTAGAGCATGCTAATAAAAAATAACTTTTTCAATCATTTCAGGGTAATGTTAAAGCCCCTAAAGAGGACAGGAGCCCTCATTTTTCATTTGGAAGCAGTCCTTCTTCCCTAGAGCCTTTCCCTTGGACTCTGCAGCATGTTTGAGAGGGTGCTGAGATGTAGCAGCTGCTTACTTATTTTCTCACTCCCAAGCTTGCCTCTTTGCCTTCTCTCTGTCAATCTCCTGACTTACATTCTTAGTGATTCTGTTTCAGTATCCATCCAGGCAGAGCTGTGTGTCAGTTCACACAGAGTCTGTTTTTAATTATCTCCCTTTTCTGACGGGATCTCAGTGTTAAGCCAAACTGAATAATTATCGTGCTTCTTTGGAGATATTTTTATCTTTTTTTTCTCCCCAAATGTTTGCTTTCACATTAAAAATTGATCAGTCTTGAGGTGGTTGCTTTGCTAGCAGTTTCTTAGATTCTTGAGGATTTATTCCTGCATTTGTTGGAGGCAAAATCTCTTCGTTTTAGATATGGTTATGAGAATGTGCTTTTCTATGAGAAAATATTCACTCTTCATTTACAAAGCAAGCAAACAAAACCCCTTCCCACTGCATTTTATGTTTGTTTCTTCAGCTCATTATAGGAGGCGCTGTGAAGAGAAATGTGATAGTCTTAATGGTGTGAGGGGATGGTGTCCAGATGTAAGGTCGAGTTTGTAGTTAAAAGTAGTGCTTGTTGTTGCACAAAGTGATATAGCTGGGGTGGACAGGGGGACAAACATTCAAACACTGAAGTCTGTAACAGGAGAAAACTTGAAGACTGAGAATAATAGCCATTGTTCTGTGTTAAATCTCTTGAACTATTGGGTAATTATTTTTGACTAACAACTTGAGAGAAAAAAGATAGTTAGCTGTTGTGGGACACAGAGGAAAAAATGGAGCCGTGATTACGGCCTGTTGAAACATCGAGGGGAAGGGCATGGAGAATGCTGTGGAGCACGCTAAGGCCAGCATCCCTGTTGGATCTCAGAACTGTTCCTGGCTAGACACATCAGTTCCCAGGCTTAGACATGGTCTGAGTTTCACTTGAGACTTACAAATGGATGGAAGTAATATTCTATATAAAGATATTCTTCTATTACTGATGTGTCACCGCGTGCCCATGTGATAGATACTGGTGCATGATGGTTGCCTGTTTCACACCCAAGATTTCTTTGAGTTGCTCTGGTGAATGAAGTGGGATACGTGAGGTATGATACTTTTATTCAGGACAGAATGGGAGTGTTCATGGTGACAGATGAAGAGATGGCTTGGCAAGTCTTGCTTTGGTTGCTCTGGTGTGGTCTGGTTCCATTCATCACATGTTCGTTTGTGGGAAGCAGTTTAGCTGCCTTCTCAAAGGAAACCGCAGGGAGCACAGTGTGTTCCCAACAGATGTGGAAACAACAATGGGGGATTGAAGCCGTCTTTGTACATAAATGTGAGGTTGAAAGATACAGTAGCACAGATAGAGATGGAAAAGAATAAGCTGTGGTCTCGTTCTAATCTATGTGTATGTTCTCTTCTCCACAGCTGATTCATTTTCTTCCACTTCCCTGGCTGTCATTCCGCTCTTAGCTCCGTTCTGCTTTCAAACAAACCCTGCTTTTCCCTAATCTGTTTCCTAATTTCTTCCTTCCTACTCTGTTAGCAGAGTACTGAAGCCTTTGTTCTGATAACCTCAGTTATGGACTTCCAGGCACACTGTTCTCCTTTCACAAGAGACTGATTTTCCCATCTGCTTTCTTAACTTAATCCTTTGTTTCGTTATCTTACATACCCGCTTTTATTTCTTGCATGCTCTTTATCCTTTCATTTCATTTGGACTGTAGAGGAATTCTTAACAGCATGACCAGAATGTGCGTAAAAAAAATTTGAAAACCAAGGGACAAGAAATAAATATTGTTCTTACCAGTTTCCTTGTTTTCCTTGGACACTGCCACATTTTCAAATCAGGAGATGGAGACCCAATCTCCAGCACTTGGATTCCTCCTGCGTATCAGCTTACAAAGCACTAATCTTCCTGGCTTCCTCCCATATTCCCCTTATTACCAGGAAAAGTGTGAATATCATTAAAGCTGATGAGCTACACAGTCACATTCTCTGTAAGCATCATAGGCCTATTTCAAAAGAAAAGAGCTCTCAGTATGTATGCTGAATGTATGCTGAATACAAAGAAGGCAGTTAGGAGATTTGTGGTTTCTTCAGAATAGCCCAGCTTCTACAGCTTCTGGTGTTTGTTTATTTTTAAGCCTGAGGTGATGGTTAGTTCATATGTAACAGTTAAGATTTGTGAGTTTCCAAATGCATAAAAATGTTTAACAACATCACATGAAGTTCTCTTGCTTTTGAAGGCATCTGAAGGTTTTTACTGTCAATTATAGTAGAGCTGAGATTTCTCACCATCTTCTTCATTTCTTTCTTCCCATCCAGGTGAACTCAAAAAGTGAATCCAGCTCCAAAAGAATTCACAGTTTTTTTAAGGAAGCAATAAAGATGCTACAAGAAAAAGGGGTGGTTTTCCAGAAACCTAGTAGCTCCAAGGACATGTACCATGTAAGGAACTGAGCTGTGATTGCAAACGTGTTCAGTGGTATGACTATTTTATAGTTTTAAGGTAGAAATACATCAGAAAGGGAAGCTGAATGTCCAAGTGCTCTCTGTGTATTCAAAAGGCTTATCTGCAGCTGTTGCTTTTTACCTCTGTAACACTCACTGAGCTGTTTTTTTTTTTTTTGTAGCTCAGCACCACTCTTCAGCACTGCTGCTCTTCTGGGTGCAGTTGGTGTTCACTGGGTTGCTGACCTGATGCAACAGAGCATGCAGAAAACTGGGTCAGGTCTTTCTATCAGGGTCAGGTTGAAACTTGGGGTTCTGCTGAGTCAGCTGCCTTCTGTTGGGTTGAATACTGGTTGAATACTTTTTTTTTTTCTAATTCTTGAATGCTGCTAAGGATACTGATAAAGGTAACTGAAGATTTAGCATTCATTATTAATCTTAGAGGAAGCATATAATTCAGACTGTAGTTATGACAGTGTAAGTTTAGAATACATTAGGGCCTTGGGTTCCTTTTTAACATCCATGCCATCTACTGTGAAATAGACTGCTACACATTGTCAGTCTCTTTTGTTTCCCCCAGGTGACTGACCATGATAAAGAGCTGCTTAAAGTGACCCTTGATGTGATTAAAGAAGACTGTCGAAAACCCAGGCGTAAGTACCAGTGTGGTGAGGTCTCCTATGAGCTGATGCTGATATGCTGATGACAAGAAGTCCTAAGCCTGCAGCAGGAGAGTTGGTCTTTAGCCTTGAATTCAAAGCTAAGTTGCTCATTTAGCTCATCAATGTAGCTAAAAGCAGGAGTGCAGGAGCGTCTTCCTGTGACCATGGGGAGAGAACACATGCCTAGAAGAAAGCAAGCTTGTCAGTTCTGAAATGAGAAGTCATCTTAGATCTGTATCTTTTAAGAATACACAGATTTCGGGAGGAACCAAACGTAATGAAGTTAGGTCAGCACCTAGTAGCAGTTGCTTTGCAAATCTGCTATTTCAGTTTCTATATGGGAGTTGACAGAAAAGGGACAGTACAGAAAGGTGAAAGCTCCATCTCCATTAAGTCAACAATAAAATTTACTTACGTCAGTAGGACGTTCTCTGTAAGTTTTAAGCAAGTGCAAAGCTCAGGTGGTTGTTCTTTAAAGGTAGGGGTTTCAATCTAACAAAATTCACTTTTCATGCCATATACCTTGTCTGGCTTCAGAGTTATCCCTCTTCCTAGAGCATATTGTGTCTTATTGCCATGGCAATAGCTTGAGCTTGACTTGAATTCTGCTAATTACACAGGTATGTTGATACAGAGTTTCAATTGGTTGGGCAAAATGTGTCAGCAGGGATCTCTTGCTGCTGGAACGCAGCTATTTGTGAGTTAGAATCTACTAAAGAATAAATGACTGACTAAAATATAAGACATAATATTAAGCTGCCATCATAATTACAACAGTGAGTGTAGGACCTGATCTTTAACGGCTGTCGTGCAGAAAAAAAAGAGTAAGTGAAGTGGAATGATTTTTGACTTTCCAGCTCACTACATCAAGCAGTGGTGCAATTGTAGACATGGTTTGTAGGTGGAAGTAAAAGTTTTGTATCTCTAGGGGATGGTGGGAGTAGATGTTACTGGGCAAGCAGGTACAAATGGGACTCATTTGCCTGAGGTTGTTTCAGTGCAACAGATTACCATATCATATTGTTCTTTTGTTTATCCAATTAACAAATTCAAACGCCTCCTCTGTAAAAGACAAATCATTCTTCTGCCCGTTTTACGCATTAGCTAATTCTCTTGGAAAGCCAATTTTTCCCTAACTGGTCCACTACAAAGGCCAGAACATGTATACAATTGACACAGGGCACCAAGTGACTGCTGGGCATGCATTATCATGGTGGTGAGGTACTCTCAGTTCTCCATCATAGACTGAGAAGGTCTTTCTCCCAGACAGTAACTGATAGATCAGTCATAGCAAACACTTTGCAGAACCTTTAGTTCTTGAAGTCATATTTTTTATACTTAGTAGGGATATAATAGCAATTGTTTTACAGAGCCTTTTGTTCTCCTTGAAGCTTTCCATCTGCTTAGTTTTCTGTTGTAGAGAGCACAATTTCCAAGTCAGCCTCTCTGGTGGCTTTCAGAAGGACGTTTCAATATTCTTGTCTCTGGTAATAGATGATTTTGAGAAGAGAAACCAAGAAGCTTCAATCAAAACCAACAGGGTACCCTGGGTGTTCTATTGTCACTGAACGCTGCGGCAGCGCTGAGCTCAGTGCAACCGTTGGGCCCCCTCTGCTGGGTGGCTCGTAGTGAGGAAACATGAACGTGGAAATACCACGTGGCCTTTTCCTTTTTTGCTGCAAGAAATTCTGACCCATTTTCCTTCAAGAACAACATTAATCTTCCGTGACAGTAAGACTGTTTTATAATGAACTAAACTTTTCTATCCAAGTCAACTACTTCTCTGCTAGTTTTCAAGGCAATGCCTCACCCCAATTATTTATTGTGACGCATTCTCAGGCCCAACCCAGCTGCCTGGAGCTGTTGTACAAATAAAAAGTCCTCAGTGGGACTAGTCTGAGCTCCACAAACCCTGATCTGTAATATACCAACATGATGGTCCTTGGTTGTAATTCCAAACAGCCTGATTTGAAGTGCCCTTATATGAGTCCGCTCTCAGTCTGTCTAGAGTCTTAGGACAGTCAGAAAAGAATGACAGTACAGTTGGGCTCCAGACTGAGCTGTAAAATGGTACACTAATCCAGACTTGTTTTGTTTCTTTATGCATTTGCTCTGTTTCTAGGCTTAGACAAAGCCACTACTAGAGAGGATAAAAACAAAACCCCTTGAAGTTAAATTTAATTATGTCCAAATGAACTCCTATGCCACATGTCCACAGTGGGCAAGTGGCAGTTGCTCTATAACTCTGTCCCTTGTGATACTGGTAGGTAAGACAGTTAATCACAACCTGGATCACCTCAGGTGGTGGACAAAAGCTAAACCCCAGTATGTCAAGGAAAGATAGACTGCAAAGTGTGCATTCCCTCAAATTTCAGTTGTAGCCTAGGAGTGTATCTGGCTACTTGATTATTGTACACACCTACAACTACCCTGAAATACCATTTTCTACCAGCATCTAGAACAAAAGATGTATTATGCTGTTGGGTAATACCTGAGTCACTAATTGAACTCATCAAGACTTAAACTAATTTATTGTAGATCAGGGATGGGCGCTCTGACCTTCTCATGACAAACCTGTGAGTAATGCAAAATGCACCTACCCACTTTGTTTGCAACAACAGTCACTAGGAGCGGGTAGGAGCATGGTTCTGTTCTCTGCACTTATCCATCCTAGGGTGGTGAATGTATTTTTGGCAACTAGCCACAAAGGTCTTTCATCACACTGTGCCACTGACTTTTAAAGAAACATCCTTGCCTGAATCACAGTCTAACAGGAGTTAGGCTGAACTGTGTATTTGCCTGTACTCAGCACCTCCTCCTATTTACCAGTGACTTTTCTCGGCAGTTCCGGGCCTCAGCCAATTCTAGGGTAGGGACTGGCTAAAATAAAAAAACAAAAGCAGCAAGAACAAAGGGCAGGGATCACCCTGGTCCCAGACCTTCATGCAAATTTCTCGGTCTCTTTGTCAAACTTAGCTTATGTCTGAGCTGAGGAATGAGGTGGAGGAAAGTCACTTGTGCTAATGTGCTTCATTTATAGCAGGTTTCCATTGTTAGCCATGGAGGAGAAAAATTTCTTGTTTTGAGGACTTGGGGGAGACTGGGATCCTACAGTGCTGATGGTTAGTAAGTTCACAGTGTTTGTTAGGGAAATTGTTGGTAGGGCCAGCTGGGCTTCAAGTAAGAGCTCCATCAGACACACAGTAACTGCATGCTGTACTACAGCTGTTAAGGACATTTGTCGCTGACTGTCTCTCTTGGAAAGGGGATATTATATATATTTCTGTTCTCACGTACATTTTCTGTGCTTGTTCCTCTTAAAATGAGATGAAGCTTGATACCAAAATTCCATGACTTTCTACTCTAGCAATTGCTTGAGAAGTTTGAAATGCAGGAATGGGATCGCATTGCTAGGTGAAAGAAAGTTGCACTGTGGCAGTTCTTCCACAAGATGCCAGCATTAGGCAAGCAGTCACATCTGGCTGTGGGCCCACCTTCTGTTCTAAATGTTTTTAATGTTAAATATATGAGCAAAAGGATTTTCATCTGGTTTCTTCTGTTCATAATGAGCTGCAGTTGCAGAAAGTGGATGGTTTGCATAGATGGGCTGTGGAGGTGCCCTAAATTTGTTATCCTTATTGTCAGGTTGTACTGTATGAGCCCTGTATGTTAGTTTGCAAAGCTGCTTATCATTCATACTCATGATTACTGTTACAGCCCTGACACTTCCAGTGAAGTCAGTAAGAACACTTAATGGCTGGAGAACTGTTGGCATAGGCTAGGTCTCTTCTCTCTGAATACATGCATCTCTGCTTTAGCACTTAGGGCATTCTATCTCTAACAGCTGGTTTGTTTGTTTTTTCCTAATTTGAATTATAATAGTTAAAAAGAGGCAGCTAGACTGCGGTCTCTACGCCCAGCTACATTTTTCTTTTTTCCTGCAGATGCTGAAAAAGGCTGCCATTTTCTTCATGTCCTGAGTTGTATTCGGCAGAGCTACAACCCCAATCTGGCTGAAGTGGTCGTGCACCGTGTTTTGGATCTGCTGGAGAGTAACAGCGACATTGTCAGCACTATGGAAGGATATTATATGGCGTTTTAAAGAGGGAAGATAAGATGCATTAGTTCTGGTCCAATCAGGGTAAAGTGTAGAGAATAAGGAATGGCTGAAACTCAAGCCTGACACTGAAAAACTGCTATTACCTACTATGATCTTGATGGGGGAAAGAAAAAGAGCATTCTGCTTCCCCAACTGCTGTTTTTGTCCAGCTTCTGAAAAGTTGTTCAAATGTTTGTTTTAATGTTCCTGCTGACTTCCTTATTATTACTAGTAAAAGTTATATCTAACTGATTCTGGATGCCCTGATACAGCAGGGGAGCTGGAAGAGAAGTTGGGCTTTTTGCCTGTGTGTCCTTCCTTGATTAGGAGTAAGATGTGACATGGCTTTTATCCCATTTACATCCAATGAGCCCTAAAGACAAGTCACTGCTGAAGAGCACTGTTCACAGCAGTAGCCACATCAGGACTTGTCTTTCTGGCTTACAGACTGGTGTTGAGATCCTTCCATACGGTAATAGCTGTTCTTTTTATGTATGCTTTGTAATAGAGAAAGCACATGCGAGCAAACAATCTAAAGGTTACCTGTTCTTCCAGGCGGTGTTGGCACACCCATGTGTGTGTATATATATATATGTATTCCTGAATGTGCACAGCTATGTCACCACTGAAACAGACCCCACCTTTCTCTGAAAAGTAATATTCAGGAATGAGGAACTGCATCCCTTCCCCATTCTGCAGCTTTCTCCACTGCTTGTAAAGCTTGTCTGGATTCCCCTGGCTGCCATGTGCACTACTGATGCATGTTGTTGTGAACTCTGTATAGATCAGAAGTCTCAAAATCAGCCACTGTTTTTCTGTTTGTTTTTAAATTGCATTGTACATCACAAGTGGTAAACCACAGATCAGGTGCTCTGGGACAGAAAACTTGAAAACAAGCAAGACTCTCTGTGACCTCCATGTTTCCCATTGCCTTTTGTCTTCTTCCTTGTCGCTATTAGGAAAAATGCTATCCGTATCCATGTCTGCAGTAGAACAAAAAACATTAATGAAATAACATTGGCCTGGAGAAGGTTACCACGTAAGACGTTTGACCCGGACTAATCAGATCTTTATATGCCATGGTTCAAAGCCTGGAGCTGTTCAGTGTCTATGCTTGGAAAGCTTCCTGCTGCAGTGGCTTCTCAAAGTAATCTGTTTAATGGTGTGGAGTTAATACCTGTAATTTCATAAAATCATAGAAAAGAATCATTTGGAAAAAGTAGAAAGGAAGGAATGTATTCTTCTTCTCTGCTCTGCACCTTCCCTGTAATGGTTGAAATAGCAGACTCCCAGGAGGCAGATGCAGTGGTAAAGCCCTATAAGGATTGACATAGCAGGGAAAAATAAACCATATGCATGAGGAAAGCCAGCGAGTAGCCTCATGTGTGCCAGGTCTCTGCTTTGTTGCTATATTATATGCCTCATTCCAAGCCATGGCTGCAGTGAGATATAGGCTAAGAGAAAGGCATGATGAAATATTTGGCATTTGCATTCAGGCCTGTGGAAAACCCCAGCCTTATAGAGACGGTGCATTTGTCCATGGTGGAAAACTGTATGAGTCATTATTTCACTGTAATTTCCCTACTTGCTGCAGAGCTTAATAGCTGGTTTCCCTGGAAGCTGCCACTATTCCTGGTGTTACTGCTGTGCTTAGAGTTAGGTACCTTCTAGTCAGATCTTAGTATGGACCTCAACATATTTCTGTGTATAAAGTCTGCCTAAAACTCCTGGGCTTCTATTTTCTAAGCATTGGAGGTTGATGCAGACAAAAAGTGTGTGCCTTGCCTGTCCTGTCCCTGTTGGGATGTAAAAGCACTGGTAACTGTGAAACCTTAGAGATGAGGAGTGAGGAGTTTTTCTCAGGAAAGACAGATCAGTCACTCTGGAAAGAACTTTCCCTTTGGAGTTTTTAAGCTGGTCCTTGCTGGCAATTCTGGACTCTGGTGAGGAAGGGTGAATTCTGTTGGAGATTGTTCTCCAAGAACTGGAAGAAGGGATTTTTCTCACTTGAGTTAGGGGAATAACATGAATGAACAGAAGAAGAGAGTCTGCAGTTTTTACTAGAGTGTGAAAGGTCAATGTAAAAATCAGTGGAGGGTCCTAGGTTTAAATTATATAGTTTTTAATTGTGAACAACAGTATGGAATGGTTGTGCCTTAATTTTGCATACTATATTTTTTTCCACAGTAACCACTCAGTACAGACTAACACTTACTCTGGCTGAGTGCATTCCCCCTCTCATACCTACAGGGAATACCACATGCATATGCCTGCACAGAGGAGCCCCAGCTAGCTGTGGGAGCACAGAGCTCACTGTAGGCTGATTTACCCATTTACTCAGTATCTCTACAGTGTGCTTCTGTGACAGCAGTCTAGACATACCCAGATTGGTATAAGTCACCTTTATGTAGGTCTAACTACACACACTAGGGCTTTTACTGCTAATAAACTGTCTCTCTGTTTACAGATCATATCCTTAACCAGAGAGTCATATCATGCACACTGTTAAAATTCTTAGATTTAGACCACACCTACAAAATATTGTGTGGAACATTCAGTGAAAGCGCGCTTTCTTGTTTTGTTTAATTTGAAAACTCTTTAGGCAATGTAGTCATTACTGGTTTATTAAAGGACTTTGAAGGTGGCACTTTAAGGTAAAACTGACAAGTGAGAATTCATGTAGGACTGCTTCATGGCCAGTTCTGGTTTCCATAGAAACAGTTATGGCAGTAAGAGGCAGGTAAGCAAAATGGAGGTTTTAAAGCAGTCAGCATTTTTACGTTACCTTAAAAATGTATGATTCCATAGAAATGCAGTGCCTCAGAATAAAAATGACCATAGAATTTTAATATTTAATATTTAATATCTCAACAATCTAGCAAAATGTAAGCTGACTTTTTTTGGTGAGGAAAGAAGGGACAGAACAACTCTACCTTCAGTTACATCTGCTTAGGTTAAGAGAAAGGACAAGGTTGCTTCATGCCTCAGTTTCCTTTTTTGTAAACTGGGGATAATGCAGTTCTGTGTTGTAGGACATAAGCCCCAATTTTTGTTAACACTGATCACTAGAAGCTCTTGAGATGTGTCAGTGGGAACTGTTAAAGAAGAACTCTGTGGCTGAGTAGGAGTGAGTGAGTGAATGAATAGATGCTGGAGTGGGACTTAGCTCTAATCCAAGCCCCACTTTTACAATCAGCTTTATCTTCCTCTGCCTCTCTTCAATGCATATTGCTTTGCCTGCCTTGTCTTTTTGATCTCCATGTCCTATGAGGCAGTTATGGTCTCCTGGTTCATATTTGTATAGAATGCTTTTGCTGGAATCCTGTTCCCTCTTTATGTCATCAGGGATCCTCTAATACAAGCGATGGCTTTCTGAAAATAGAAATCCAGATAAATGTTGTCTGAATTTTCTTGTTCTCAGTTCTTCGGATTGTAAGTTTGTACCCATGAGGGTACGTATTGTACACAAATTTCCTGAAAAATGAAGCTTTTCTTTCAAAGTAATAAAAAAATGATTGGCTATATGACCCAGAGCTGTTACTTTTGTGGATCTGTCTATACTTGCTTATTTCAGTGATGAATGCCAACCTGAATTTTGAAACTTCCTTTTTCAGTGTGATGCTGTGTTCTCTATTGCTCTTTCAGCATAGTCTCCATCACTCCTGCCCCACCTCTACAGGCTGGTGAGCAGACAAGTTCAGCCGCAGGAGATAAAAGAGTAGTTGTAATAATTGGTTACCATCCTGCAGGAGCCCCAGCATTACAGAAATGCATTTTTGTGGATGTTGGTTGGCAGCAGGGAAATGCTGAGTCAGGGATCTTGGGTTTCCTTCCCAGCAGTGTGCCCTGTCAGGCACAGAGTTTCTCCCTAATTTCTTTCACCTATTTCTGCTCTCCACTCTCTCCTGTAATTGTCACTTCTCAAGCCTTTCATTTCATTCACAGTCTCGTGGTTCATCCCCATGCGATCTCATGGATTGTGGTCAAGCCTCCTTCCTCTCCACTTTGTTCCCTTTATCTTTCCTAACTCAGATATCAGTCAGCCTCTAGCAACTGAAAATATCAGTATAATCCCTCTGCCTAACCAACCTGACGCTGTTCACAGCCCATTCAGATTCCAGCAGGCTGTGCTTTGCTCCTTGTCTAGGCAGCAGAAGAAGCAGACATCATCTGTCTTGATCTTTCCTTTACCATGTAGTCTGCAGCAGGAACAATTGCAATTTCAGGAGAACAGCTTTCCCCCAGGATCTCCCTGCTAGAGCCCTCACCCCGATAACTCTCAGAGTTTCTTTGTGTGGGTTTCTTGCATATATCCCTAATATCCAAGTGTGAAATACACAAGTTTTAATTTTTAATTATATTTATCTTGCCCAAATTGGAGCAAGCACAAGTTGTGCTTGCAGATGGCAGAAGCCATCTGCCTTTCCCTGACACTTTCAAGTCCTTCTGCAGATTTTAGCACAAACATGGTCTATGAAGTTGATGCAAACTTTTAGTTTGTACATCTGCTAGGTAGTATCTCCCCTTCTAGTCTTTTTTTTTTTTTTNTTTTAGAGGAAGTGTCATTATACTCTGATGTGTTTGATGTGATTATGCTGTCTGACTGGGCATTTGTTAAGCTATTCTGTTGCACTATCCCAAGTAACTTTGTAATCTGTTGGCTAGCTAACAGGGGTGAAGGACCCAAAGATATTACAGTCTTGCACGTTTCTAGAAAATGGATGCACTGATAGAAGAGAGAAGCCCAAATTAGTGCTGCCACTAAGGGAGAGGAAGAAATTGTCATACAATACTGGAGAATGCACGAGATGATCCAAAGGTACCCATTTTTGTCACTTCTGCTACCGCAAGAACTACATGTTTACTCATTCCGCAGTGCTCTTTTAAGAACTGAATGGAGTGTTTTTTCCTGAAGTTTGCTAGCAGAGGTCTCCCCAAGGCAGAGAAGCATGATGGGAAACTGCAGCATCTTTATAAGGGTAGAGCTGAGCAACTGATTGTTAGGGATGCCATCAGCCCATTCCCACCACTATCCGTGTGCAATGGAGACCATACTAATCTAGTAACTGTAATTTACAAGTTAAAACCAGCCCGGATTAACAAGATTGCCTGAACATAATGTAACCCGGAATTTGCTAGTGAAAAAAATAACCTTAAGGAACAATTTTCAACAAGTGTTGAACCACTGAACAGTGTGGTGCCAGTTAACCTGGCACAGCATGTCCTACAGCTCTTGTTTTAGCTTGCTTTTTGTTATTGATTGGAAGAATGAGCACAGCACTCCTTTGCTGCCAGCTAAAACTGGAGCTGTCTGCCAGCTTAGCCTGGGATGAGTAAATCCTGAATGTGCAAGCATGTATGGGCCCAAACAGCTGCTTGTCTTGCTTGAGAACTGGAAGAATAGCTGCAGCTAAACTACTACTTTGATGGAAATTTAAACTTACACATCTAGTTCTTTATTCATCTTTTTAATTTCCGCAAGCTAAAAGTAAAGCAGAGTGGAAAGTAGTCCCACCTCTGGTAGGAGCGTGGTAAGATAAATCTTCAATGTGTGTCACTGCATAACAGCCAATGTGATTGAAGGAAGCGTGTGCCAAGTCTGTTACTGAGCTGAGAAGTTCATGGTTCCTCTCAGTAGTGGAGACCTCATCCAAATATTACAGTGGTATTTGGAAATAAGAGGGAGGAATCCGTTCCAATAAATGCCTTCTCCAACAATAGTTATCAAAGAAAGCCCTCCAGGCCTACCTGATTTTATAATGTGCTTTCTTGCCAGTATACAAGGTGGTAGGGAAATGGAAAAAGTTTGTTTCTTCTCTTGTTGCCAAAAGTTAAGTCATTCCCATTGAACATGTAGGAGTTGTCCTTGCATGTGTGTAAAGCTCCTTTGCTGTAATGTCCACAAAAACTGAGCTACAACAAGCTGGCTGGTGTTCTGAAACTGCTGCCTCCGCTCCTGACTAATATTCCCTTATTGTTTTCTTCCCTCACTTTTTTTTTTTTTTTCCATCCAATAATATCTCTTGAACTTAATTCCTGGTTCAAAGTAGTTATAGTCTCTCTCTCTTTGTTCTTCTGTAGTTAAAGCGATCCAGAGCAAACAGAACAGAAGCAAACTGATACAGAGATGAGTTTTTGTTGGAACTCTGAACGTAGGAAAGGATGAGAAATAGAAAGGAAGCAGAGGGAGGAGGATTTAACAAAAAGATGTTTGAAATTAGTCCCACTGAAAATGGCTAAGAAGTAATTGCTTAATGATGCTTCAGACATCTGTTTCAGAAGAGGCAGCAGGTGCTGCATGTAATTGAAAGCAAGGACTTGAACTATTTTATTTTCTGTAAATAGCAAGGGAGGAAATGAAGGCATGAAAAAATTGGAGTAAGAGAACATTTATCATCAACAGCTGGACAAATTTATCTAGAGCCCAGCAATATGTGTATGCTCTTCCTCTGCCTTCCTATCACTGTCCTTTAACGGTTCCTCTGTTCTGCAGGGATGCTTTGTCTTTCCTAAAAGACCAATCCTTTTAATGCTCAAAGCTAGATGCTAACCTAAGAGTTGGGCACCAAAATGCCTTTAAAGATCAAAATGTTCAGGATAACGTAATTGTCACCCAGATGCTGTTAGGACCTGATGGAAATGGCCCTGAAGGAAGAACCTGCCTGTGTCTTAGGGGTGGTCTCTGTGTGTTCAGCTGCCTCTTAGTGACCTGCCAGGAGAGGGAAAGAGCCACTTCCGCAGCAGCTGAGAAATACTCCTGTTAGCAAAATGGTTTTTAGGGTTTTGTCACTTGTGCTGCATGGTCACAGTCCAATACTTGCCTGGATCCAGATAAATGACTGCAGTTACCTGGATTGGAGTTACCTGGACAGCATGGCAGGCAGCAGCACTGCTCCATACTCTGCAGGTCAAAAGCATACCTTCACCAGGCCCTGCTTTCCAGTTTTCTGGTTTCAGACAGTATCATTCTTTTTCTCCAAGCAAAAACGATCCTACAGGGTGTCTAGTCTTTCAGACTTCTCCATTAGTGCCCTGCAAAGTCTAAGCTGGGAATGACTGGGGAAACAAAATACTGTTTGTATCTGCCCGTGATGGTGCTGCTTGAGGAGGTCCAAGAGCATTCTTCCTAAAGAAGTCTATATGCTGGGAAAACCACTTTGCTTTTGCTTGAAAGTGACTTTAAAATAAAAGAGAAATATTAATGCACTCCACTGTGGTAGGAGTTTCTTTTCATAGTATTGAGATTTTTGTCACCTGTGGTCTAAGTACAGTTCTATAGCTGACTTTTCATAGGATTTTATCGATACTTTTTCCCAATTCACAGTCTACCTATCAAGTGTTCTAGTTTGGATATTGGCAGTTTAGCTTTTCTACTTTCTCTAGTGGGTGTGCAGCCAAATAAAATTACTATTTGGCTTCAGAAGGAGTTGAATGAGTAAAAATAGTGGACAAGGAAATTAAAGTTTAAAAAGGGCTTGGTGGATATCTTATGTCTGTTAGTACTGAGGAGTCAGTGTCCATGTGTATACTTAGAAGTAACATGGGAAGAAAATGCAAATGAAAACTACTTCTTCCTAGATTTAATTCATTTGTAACAAGCCTGAATTTTCAACAACAGATTGCCAAGATTTTTGCAGAGGATGAGGCTGAAGCCAGTATCAAGATGTCCTCTTGTGAAAAGTGAGGGAAACTGAAGTCAGGGACAGTCTGGGGAATCCCAATCCAAACCTGTGATCAGTTTGATAAACTTCAG
Source organism: Penelope pileata (assembly GCA_013396635.1). Taxonomy (NCBI): domain Eukaryota; kingdom Metazoa; phylum Chordata; class Aves; order Galliformes; family Cracidae; genus Penelope; species Penelope pileata. The sequence goes on from WBMW01003333.1 coordinate 2,013,156, forward strand.
CTGCCACAAACGTAAGCCTGATGTTTATACAATACGTAAGAAAAGTGTGGTTTGGGCTTGTTTTATTTTATTTTTCTAAACTATGTCATCAGATATCTACAAAGCCTTCATAACAATGGAAAAGTACAAGGTGTACGTGGATGAAAAACACTCTGCAATTTGCTGCTACTGCCCTGAACAGAGCATGAGATGCACCTACTGCTGTTTGAAGTCTCTCATCCACAGCTCTGGTAGGGGAGGACTGACAAATAGTCGTGAAAAGGTTAAATTCTGAGATAGCTGCCTCAAGAAAAGGATAATCTATAATTTAAGTGAAGAGACTAAAGCAGCTCTTCTGTAGTGTAACTAAAAGCTGTTACACCATTGGGAAAGCATGTACACTGCTAGCGGGGAGAATGATTATTTTAGTTTTTCCACTGTACTAGGCTGCATATGGTTGATAAAGCAGCACACTGGTGAGGAGGCTGGGAGGGGAAGGGGCACGTCACGGAGCTTGTGGGGCTGCTCTACAGGACTGCAGCTGGTTTCCTCAGCTCCCTTCTACCAGATTAGCTGAGCATATTTATCTCGAGTGAATTTCATTTGAAAAGCAGTAATCTTCCAAGAAGATGAGATGCAATTCACTTCTACAAAATAGGGGGGGAAAAAAAAGATTGCATTGTGCTTTGTGTTTCAGAGTTTGAGATTTGAATGCCAGACAGGCTCTACTGTTCTTGTCACTTATATCAAAAGGCATGTGTGTTGAAAACCTGAAGTGGAAGGACTGCATGGAAAGCAGCCCTTTTAAGAAGCTGAGGTTTTGTAAGTACAGAAGCTGCGATGGGAGTGTAACAAAGCCTCTGTGTTGTGCTGTTGCACATCAGAGCCAAAAAAACCCTAAGGGGCACATCTCTAGTACCATGTCTAGCAGATTATGCATGCAACTGTAGTTGCCAGTAATGAGCTGTGTGGCTAATTTGTCATGCACAGCTCTGAAACACTCCCCTTCCCCCAGGAGGCTGAACTCACGGGGCACTCTGCTTCCTCCCCAAGGTGCTGAGCACCGTTAGAGCTTCTCATAGTTAATGGGACAGGAAAGCATTGGCGTGTCACAAGGGCACACCTAGCTGCCCAGCCTTGGCAAACAGAAAATCAGGAGCAGGATGGAAAGGTCGTCTTTAAACAGCAACTCAAGCCACTCAGAAGCGGTTGTTAGGCTACAGTATGCTGGATGATATTGAGGGAGGTTGACTTATCTTCAGTGATATGCCATGAATTACTAAGAGGCATTAAAAATGGCTTTAATGAAACACAGAAAAGTCAGACCCTTGTTTTATTTTCTTACTGATTTTATGATCCAAGTGTTTTCAATTTATAACTCAAATGCTTATTTACAAAAAAATTTTCCAGCATGACAAAGTCCTCTTGCAATATGAAAACTCAAGTCATGCTCCAGCTCTGAGACTGCCACATGCACATTCTGTCACATCAGCTTTTTCCATAATTATAGTAAAATCGAGGTCATTGGGCTATAGCTGTGTTGGATCTGTAAGGCTAATGTGGTTACTTATTTGGTCAAAAAAATAAAATAAAAATAATAATAATAAAAAAAAAGCATTTGCCCAAGTACCCACCTAGCAAATTAGTAGCAAAAAGCTTTTGAAACAGCTCTTTTATCTCAGTCTTCAGAAATCTGAATTCCCCGAGGAGCTCCTCAGGTGGGTTTTACTGGAACCATGAGTCTGTAAAGGTGAATTGTTAAACCAGCTGTTATGTTGCTATTAATAAACATTTTTAATAGTAGTGATATTCCTTGTCATAACAGGAATGCATTAACAGAGACTTCAAGAAACTTAAGAGACTTGAAGAAATATAAATACTATGAGAGTTAGGATTAGAACTTCTCGAGTTGGTAATTTTCCTACAGAATTGCAGTGCCTTGGCCTGTGTTTCCATGGTCCCCCTCAGCCCCTCTTCAGCACGTGGAGCTGGTCACCCAGAGAGCCTGCTTTGCACTGTGTGCTGCTTTCCTCTCCTCGAGCCCCAGCAGCCCGAGCCTGGCTCTCCAGCACAGGGACTGGGCAGGTGCTGTCAGCTCCCTTTTCCCAGCTGCTGCCCGAGAGAGGAGCAGATTTTCTCAAGCTTGCAGCATAATAAGGGGTTTTGGTAATTTTCTGCCAGTCTTGCAATAGTCTGAGATCAGGCTCCCACTAGACTGGGCGTTGTACATACTTTAAAAGAACAATGCATGCCCCTAGCAACATACATTTTTTTCCTATGTAAATGGATGGATGCAGCAGACAAACAAGGAGAGCAGAAGGTGACAATGAGAACAAAATCAGCAGACAGAGGAGAAGGGGAGCTTGTACCCTGTGCAAGGGCTGGGCAGGCTTTGCAGCTGGGGAAGATTGTCTGGAGCAGTGAACAGCGAACAGCCTTGAGCAGAAGAAAGGTGAATGGTGAAGCAGATGCTGTGAAAGCACGGGGTTGTCACCAAGGGAGCGCAAACCCCGAAGCGCCATTAGGGTTTGGCTGAAAATAGCAGCTCCTTGTGAAAGCAGATGAGAATATCTGTAGAAAGATGCCAGTTAGTAATGTCAGGAAGGATGGGGCAAAGCGTTTGAAGAATGATGTGTTTTCTTTTTCCCTCACAATGAAATGTTTTGAAAGCTGATTTAAAACAAACCCTGAGTGTTTTTAACGATGTGAGGAACCCTTTATTCTTTTCTGGACAGGGTGATAGGAGAAGGGGATGGAATGTGTAGTGTATGTTGATAATGGCTCACAGGAAAGAGGCATCCAAGACCCCAAAGACTGGCCATGCTGGGCATATTTTTATCAATGGGGTATTTGAATATTTACATTTCCAGGGAAGAATTTTCTTTGTTTGCTCTGCACACCAGGGACTTCTTGGCCAGTCTAAACAGTAAAGGTTTCTAATGTAAATAATTGCTATGCTGCCTTGTGTCATGCATGCGGGTTAGAGGTGGGGTGTCCCTCAAGAGCAGGGGAAGGAGCACACTGAAGGAAAAAAGCGACAGCAGAGGTGGGCACCTCTCCCCTCTGCCATCCATCCCATCACCAGAAGGTGATCTAGCATAAGCCTGCATACATTCTGGGACACCAGAATTTCTGCCAGCTCGCTATTTTTGGTGACCTGTGTGTGGTAGGAGGAGGGAGGAGAATTCTGGGTCAGAGCATCTTCCTCTGCAGGCTGAAGGACAGCGTTATGCAGCAGATTGCTATGCTGATGCCCTTGCTCCTGTTTTCCCCACTTGTTGAGCTGCTCGTGGAAACCAGCTACCGACGCCCTCAAACATCAGCCTTCAAGCTCAGCTGTTGGTGGCTTTGTGACTTCAGTGCATGTGCTTATAGTGCACAAAAGGAAACCCCACTGAGGCTGTTCTCTCACTGTGGGTTCGGGATGTCCTTTTGCTAGGAGCTGGGACCTTTCTATGCTGCTGGGCTCACAGGTCTGCAGCTGTCAGCAGCGCTTTGGGAGCTCACTGGGAAATCTGTTGGGGCTGCTGTTGAGGGGACTGTGGTCAGTGGAGGAAACAGAGACCTTAATGACTTCAGTTAATTTGGTAAATAGCTGCTAAGCTGGCTGGAAGAAGTTCCCTTTTCGAGGTACCAGCCCCCAGAATAATCATATGCGAAGTAATGGCACATTATTGAAGAACCTGAAATTTCTAGGCAAGCTCTTCTTCAGGTGTGACCAAGGGAAGATGAGGCTCATTTCTCTCTGCACATTCACAGAGATGAAATGGGTTTGTCACTAAGAGCCCACCTGATGGTTGCAGATTTCCTCCAACTCTGATCCCCCTGCAGCCCTACACGGGGCCGGGGCACTGCTAACTGAGCTACACTCAGCCTGGAGCCCTGTGGGCTGCGGGCTCTCTTATGGCTCTCTGGCGTGACCCTGGCCGGCCCAATTTCGGGCACTTTCTGCACTGATGCGAGGACCCCGAGGCACCCACTGCTGCCCTAGCCCTCCTCAGCCACCGGGGCCTCCTGGAGGCCTCGGCAGGCTCTCACCAGAGCCTGGCAGCGGTGTCTGAGGGGGCTCCGGGCCGCCATTTGGGGCAGCCCGCGCCCCGCGCCACACGGGGGCGGCGGCTCCCGCNTGAACGCCGCCGCGGGGCGAGCGAAGATGCTGTCCTACAGCGTGCTGGACGCCAACGTGGTGGACGTGGAGAAGCGAAGGAACCCCTCGAAGCACTACGTGAGTGGCGGCGGGGCCCGGCCGAGCCCGGCGCTGCGGGGTGGCTGCGGGAGGTGCACGTGTGCGGCGCGGGGCTGCGGGGCGGGGGCCGTCCCCGCTCTGACCTTCCCTTCAGGAGGTGAACCGCAGCACCTCGCCTCGCTCAGCGGGACGGGACGGGTCTCTGAGCCCCAGGCACGTCCCCATCCCGTGCGGGGCACCGCCAGCCCCGCCTTAGGGTCCGCGAGCCGGGTGCGGGCGGGCTGTGCGCGTTTGCTCCCGTAAAGTTGCACGCGGAGTTTTTCTGAGGGACGGAGACGGTCTGCGCGCTCAGCGTTTGGGTTCCCTTTCATCTCTGTTCCTTCCTCCTCTCACACCTTGCTGCTAACAGCGCAGCAGATGGGGTTTCTAACAGCCTTCCCGGCTCTGCTGCTGCAGGGTGTGATGTGGAGGGGTCGGTGCCTGAGTTGCAGCGCACAGCGGGGCAGCTTCTGCCCATCCATGTAATTAGAAAACACCTCTTTTCTTCATCCTCTGCCGCTGCTTATTCTGGGTTTTAGTGGCACACGCTCTCCTCGAAATGCAACCTGTGTGCATATAGACAGAAGGTTGGGTTTGGTGTATGCAGAAAGTAAATGGTACTGCCCTGGGAAGGGAAAGCCCGAGGGGTGCAGCACCGGGTGTGAAATCTCTCAGAGCGCGCTGTGTTTCCTGTCTGCCAGATTTCTTTGGAACTGGTCAGTGTTTGAATGGGTTGCCTGAAAGATAAGGCCAAAGATTGGACGTAAAGCTTTGCATTAGTATTTTGCACTGCTGAGCTTTTTCCTCTAAGGCTTAAACCGTAACCCAGCATCAGGCTAGAGGGCACTATGTTGCTGAGAGATGCTCATCTGCAGATGTTTAATTGCAGAGCACATCAGAGCCTTATGCCTTGTGCCCCATTCACAGGAGTGGAAGCTCTGGGTGCCCTGTCCTCCCAGCAGGACCCATGCGCTCAGCTCATTCACCACTTCCAGGCAGGAAGGGCTGCTTTTGCACATTGTCACTGAGTTGTGGCTGGCACTGCTGCAGGCTGTTATCTCACCTGGAAGGTGGCTGTGATTTGGCATCAGAGGCTGTGAAGCCTCTGTAGAGGTGTATGACTGCCAAGCAGCAAGTTACGCAAAAGAAGTGGGAACGATACCTTCCTGAATGGGAGAAATGAACGTTAATTTCTTATTTGTTGGGAAATAACTAGTGAAAAGGGATTTATATCTTATGTTTACAGGCGTGAAAGAAAATATTTCCCTTGTTTTCCTGCAGAAATGTCTCTGTGTTGCCCTGATGATTGTTGTCCCTGCGTTTTGACAACAGCAGCCTGCGCTGCTAGAGGCAGCTCTCCACAGTGCTTCTAGTGGGGAATCTGTTCCCCCCCTTCACTCCGCTCTCCGTGCACTGTTGTTAATGTTGTCTTCTGCACAACAGTCCCATGTCCTTGTCTGTCCAGTTCTTGGCCAAAAATAAAAAAAGTAAATGGTTTGTTGTGTGAATGGTGTTGTGTCTGCCTCCCATCCAAGTGACCCTTAGTCTCTGGCTGAACGGCATTCAGCACAATGGATCTTGGTTCATGAACAAGCACTGGAATGATTCAATTAAAAATGATCCGTGTCCTTGTGAATCTCTTTCTTTGAGATGAGTGAATTAACCCACAGGTCCCGAAGTCTTGGCTGCTGCTTTGTTTCCTAGATTACAGCTTGCTGCAGATGGATGTGCTGCAGCCCTTTGGCTCTGGCCAGAGTAATTCACTCAGGGTGAGCCCACACTGTCAGAATTTAACTCCCTGGATCTGATCCATTTGTCGTTGCTGGTTTGGTTCTGTGCTCTTTTACAACACAAAACAGTTATTTTCTTCCAAAATGAACATAAATGTGGCTCGGGATTTAGTTCTCCCCATTGCCTGTGTATACTTTGGATGGTGCAAAGCTTGGTGCTCTCTCCCGTGTATTGGCCGTGTAATATCAGAAAGCCCTTCTGCCTCCAGCATCCCTGAAAGCCGTCGTATGCCGTGCCTTAAGGCCATGCAACGCATTTTGGCATCAGATTGATGAGGTGTTTCTCTGCTGGATGGTGATGTGGGTATTTCAGGCATTTTAGCCTGAACCCCTTTCAGTTGTGATCTCTCAGGGCCACAGTGCTGCCTGGAGAGGTGAAGGCAGGTTTTCAGGCATTGTGGGCACGTGGAGAGAGCTAAATGTGAGTAGCACATGAGCCCCTGCATGCTTGGCCTAGATGCCAGGAGTCATCGCCTGGAGCAGGTGTCTGTCATGATACCAGCACAGCTTTTGTGGCTTTGACTCAAGAAATTAAAATAAGACGGCAGCTTTGCGTATCCTTTGCCGTGATCCCTGCGTGTGAAACTTCTAAGGAGATTAATACCTCGCTGGAAGATTTGTCGGGCCCTGTGCACAGGAGGAGATTAAAATCTTAGATCCAGTGCTACTTGATATGAACCCAGGCACTCACACCCGTATGAAATCACTGCTGGGGAAGGAGTCTGCCGTGCCTCCCTCTGCATTCTTGTCAGCAACTGGGGAGCACACAGCTACCCGCTTGGCTGGTGGCCCTGGATGGCAGCATGTGGAAGGATGGCAGGGCTGGATGGATAACCACATGCTTCTTGTATGGTGTGTCCCTAATACAAGCTACTACTGCTCTTACAACTATTGGTTTTCTGAATTAATTTCCTATTCTTTCTCCAGACAGATGGTCTTTTAAGAATTAATTTTCACTTGATAACAATACTGTAAAAATGCTAAATCTTCCTTTCTCCTTCCCCTTTTCTTCTTACAAGAACAATGTCAGGAAGGCCAAGTCTGGGTTTGTTGGAAAGACCCTTGGTGCTACGGTGGTCCTACATTGGCTGAGCCATGGTGTGGTGAAGCCAGGTGAATTAGGATATTTCTGTTACTGGTTGATGGTGTCAGTCATTCTGAAGCAAAAAATCCAAATCCCTTCCCGTCCCCTGCTGCATTTTAAACAGTCCCAGTGACTCTCTTCTCAGTTGCAGAAGTGAGGTCTGTTTATGGGGTTGCTGCTTTACTGCTTTAACTTTTAATCTGAAATTATGATCACCTGAATTAAACATGAAACAGTCTCAAAACAGAAATAGTTTCTCTATTTAAGAAGACCCGCTGTTGATGCTTGCCTCCTTTAACCATCCATAGAAGACTTTTAACAGGACAGCCTCCCCTCCTGTCCCCTTCCTCAGCTTCCAGGCTATTTCCAGACACCTTACCTGTTACCCCACTGTCTGCCTCCTTCAGAAGCCCTGCAGGGTGCCCCTGCCTACCGGATGGCCTTGATCTTGCACTCAGGAAGGTGAGAAGGGCTTAGTGCCTTCACCTGTTCACAGCTTCACAGCACCTGGGTAATGGAAAACGTTCCTTAGAAGCCAAATGAGCAGAATTCACATCTCCCCTCCCCAGCCATTTGCTCCTCCACAGGCAGAGGGCTGAGTAGTTACTGATGTGCATTACCTCACTAGACATTTATATGCCTGAGGTCATTTCTGAGGTCTCTAAGTGTGCTTGTGTTATTCCGAGGGCAGGGATATGTGCATCAGCACACATTTCCTATTTCAGCACTGCTCTATTCCTGTTGCAGTTGGGCTTTGTGTGCATTTCAGGTTTGTAAAGCACAGAGGGAAGGTAGAACACTCTTGCTTTAGAAATGACCTCACTGTCTCTTTCCAGTCAAATGAGTGAGGTGCATTGCGGATTTGAGCCACCTGATACAGCCCCAATTCTCAGCAGGGTAGCTGTTTCCTAACACCATCTCTGAGCGGCTCTGGTAGGAGTTGCTCTGCTGCACGGATGTCGATGCTAACCTCCCTGGGGCACTGCTGAACTGTAAAGGAGTGAGCCCTGCTGCTCTGGGTTTCAGTGCTGCTCCCAGGAGAACACAAGTGTGCTTGTCACAGGTGACCTGTTGTAAAATGTCAGTGCAGTCCAGAGAAAAAAATTGTGTTGCTGGGTTCAGGCTCTTCCCTGTGTCTTCTCTGCTCCTGGTGCCGGCTTCACCTCAGGAGGGACTCAGATGTAGTAATGACTTCTGGCAGCCAGCACTGATGAGCAAGATCTGGGTATGTTATGGATCTCGTGGCAAGGATCTTTCATCCTGTATTGGTCCTCCATGGGAGAAGGAGCTGTATGTCTCCCCGCTTGGGTCAATGTGAGCCAGATCTCTTCCGGAGTGAAGAGGACTCGATGTGCCTCACTGGTTGACTCACTGGTGTGAATAATTACCATTGGTAGTATTTTTGCTAGGGGTACTGGAAGAAAGCCAGAGAATTGGTAGGCTTCTCTGTGACTTCATCATTCCTCTGAATGGAACTTCTGTGCACTGGCAAGGGTTATGTTAGAAGTGGCTGTGATCTGTGCGTAGAGCAGAGGAGAGCTCAGGAGAAAGACAGTCAGGGTCAAATGTTCCCTCTCTCCAGACCACCAACCTGCTAGGGTAGGCTTATGTCTTCAGGGATGCTTTCCATTGCTCTGCCTGTTTTAGATGCAAGTCTTATGACCTTGCAGGGTACACAATTGTCGTTGTTTTTAGTGTTTGATAAGACATATTGAAAAGATAAAAAGTCAGTAACTCTTAAAAAAAAAAAATAAAAATAAAAAAATCCGGAAGATGTGGATAGACAGTCCTCCTAGTGGCCAGAGGAGCAAAGGTAGCAGGAGGGAGAGATCAGAGCTCGCTAGTCCAAAGCTGCCTGCACTCAGTAGCACTCAGGGCTTCTCTCTTTGTTATCACTGCAACTGCTTGTTGATGGAAGTGCTGCTTCTGGCTCTTCTCTAACATCAAAGGTTGAGTCCTGTTGGGTTTTTTACTTTTCAACTACCACTGTTTTGTAAGGCCAGCGTAGCATCCAATTTTCTTTGTTCACTGCCTTGAAACATTGACTTTCTGCCCTTCCTCAGCATCCTCTTACTCTCCCAGTGTCATACCTGCAAGTGTTTCTGCCTCTCAGAGGTCTTTTCCATGTTGCCTTGCCTTAGGGACCATCCATGATCCTTTGAGTTTGTTCAAGGCATGTTTGCACAGTAGCTGAGATACTTGAGGCATCTACCTGCTTTTCATCATGCACTGCCTGGCAGTTACCTCTGTAAATCCAGGCTTCTTCAGAGGGGTGTAAGGTAGCCCAGCAGACTAAGGAGCACTCACAGTCCTTTCTTCCAGCAGCTGTGGGTGAGTAATGTTCAGTCCAGAGACGGTAATATCTAAATTCAATGGTTTGAAAAGTAAATGGCTGCCCCCAGCCTTAGAAATAGATTAGAAACCGATAGAGACACAAGGTGGCTGTCCTGGTTTGTTGTGCTTAGGGCAGGATGAAATGAGGCAGGAGGCTGTGTGTCCGAGCAGGCTGTCTGTATTGGCTCTCCCACGGCTGAGCGTGCAGCACACTGGGAGGGCGGCCAAAGGGAAAGTCAGGGAAAAGCTTTTAGCAAGCCCATGAGCTGGGGGTAAAAGCTCCCAAAGCCTCCAAGTTCCATTTTAAAAGTGACTAAGATGCCCCTATTGACTTTCCCTGGTAACCAAGTTCCAGTTAAGCATTGACCTAAGAGACAGCAGAAATGCTTTCAGCTCCTGCAAGCTGCAGGGTGGCCTCATGGGCTTCTTAAGAGCTTGGGGTGGGTGGGTGCCAGGGCCCACTTGTGCAACACCACCTAAAGGTTTGCAGTTGGAATTACCCTAATCTGACTGCTTTGAGGTAAAAAGGGAGAGGGACTGAGGAACCACATCATACCCTTTGCCCAGAGATGCGCTCTGAAGAAAAGGATGAGCAGGCATCCTAAGGAAGCAAATGATGAAATAGGAAACAGAGCTCAGACTTCCTGCATCCCAGAGCAGCCTGTCGGCTGATCCCACGCACTGACCCAGCCCTGTCTGTGGGCATCTCTGTGCACTGCCCTCCTCCCATCCCTGTGAGGTGGGTACATGCCGGTGCCCTCGTTGGGAGGGTGGGGCAAAGAAAGGTTGAGTGATTGGCTCGCGGCCACCCGTAAGGTGTTTTGTAGCATTTTCTGTTTTTCTCTTTGGCTGTTAAAGCAGTCTTGTAATTTATCCGATAACAGTACGCAGCCAGAAAAAATACTGCCCTTGTATTCTGCCATTGTCTTCCTCAAAAAACATTTCCCATTTTACGTCGATTAAACAGGAAGAGAGATTCAATGTGACCCTACCTGAGGCAGGAGGTGACGTACGAGCTCTCTAATTTAGTCAACTGGGAGGAAACAGCTGGGCCTTCAAATGTGAGGGTTTTTTTTTATTTTTATTTTCCTTTTTCATGCTGTATCCTCTTAATGAGTGCCTGATCACACAAAGGGACTTGGTTCCTGGTAGCCACGGAGAAGAGCAGAATCATTAGAGGGGGCTGACAGCACCCTGTGCTGTTTGGCATTGTGCAGCTGAATGCTTTCTTGTAGCTAGAAGTGACACCTTCTCGCCTGGAGTGCGCTGTGTAAATATTGCATGAAAAAGGCAGGGAGCTGCACAGTAGCACACTGTTTGAAATTGGAGGTGTGCTGCTTAATCAGGTACAGTCGAGACCAAAATATAGTCATGTCAACGGAAAAACTCCCAGTGACTTCCCTGGGCCTTGGCTCACACCTTTAGAGAGAGGCTTTATTGAAAGTTTTAACGAGGAGTTTGTAAATACTGTTTTATTTATTTATTTTGATGTAGCACATTTCCTTTCCTTTTTACTACGAAAGCAAAGCCAGGCTCTGCAGAATGTCTTTGTTACTCTTTTAGGCAGAGACATCATCAGTGATTTTTTGGAGGGGTGGGGGGAAGATGAAAGGAAACCAGGTGGATTTCTTCACCTGCAAGGACTTTGAAATGGAAAATCACAACCTATTTAGAACCTTCCCACTGCAGCCTACTCGCTTTCTCTTTGCACTGCCTTCTACTTGAATGTTAATAATCCAGTCAGTCTTTCCGAGTCACATTCACTAAATGTCACTAATATGATATGCTTATTGCATGTATTTTTTTTTTTTTTTTTTTAATGTGCAAGAGCCTTTATTACAAAGCAGGGATGGTTTTGCAGTAGCAAGTGTGTGAGCAGACCTGAAAGATGGTCTCTGCACTGGGCAGTAAAGACAAGTGCAGGCAGGGGGGGACAGTGAGACAATATCAACAGGCTGAGCAGGTAACGTCCTCAGCACAGCAGCAACCCAAGCTACCAGTTGTCATTAGGCATCATTGCAAAAAATGGGCATAGAGAAGGATAATGTAATAACACTGAATTGCTCCAGGGTGAAGGCAGAGCAGAGGGATATTCTATTCATTGCAGTATCTGTAAGTGCTTGAGTGTGGTGGTGCTTAGGGTGCCCTTGGTGACAGATGTATAGATTCTCTTGGTTTTATTGTGCTATTGATTTTTGCAAAGCTACTCCATACTCCATTTTATGGAAGAGAAGCTCAGTGTTTATTTAATTAACCAACCCTCTCGATTGGGAGCCTTCTACTTGTGTGGACAGAATATACATCCCCGAAGCTGTATCTTCACAATTTCACACGCTGCACTAGTCAAGCTTCATGTGTTCTTAAATGGCCTCAGTGGTCACTGGCAGCTCTAGCACAGGATCTGAGTGTGCCATTTTCCACAGCAGGGCCGTAATTCTGTGTAGTCACATTCATTATTCTAATGTGTCATCCTTAGTTTGTGGAGGTTGACTTGTTGAAATGAATAAAACATTGGTAGACTTTAAGTGTCCATAAATACGTGTATGGTCCTGAAGATACTGTGTTTGAAACCTAACGAGCAGTAACCATGTTTTGGCATAGTGCTATCATTTTTTCCCTGACTGGGATGGGTTTTTTCCTATAGAGCATGCTAACTAAACACTCAGCACTCAGTAGAATGTTTTTATAGCCTTGATACCAGGTTGTATGTGAGGAAAACATCCCTATCTACATTCATCAGGACAAAGATGCGAAACCACTGCTACTGTGGCTGTGTTTAACTGGGAGCCCCATTGCCTCCTTTATGGAAGTGCTTCACAGCTGCCCCTGGAATACTGGCAGCATGGTTTTCCACTGCCTAGAACATGTCTAAGTGCAAATTTTAATGTGTGAGGTTCATAAATCATCCAGGAAGGCTTGAATTAATGTCCAATGTGATACAGTTGATGTTGCATAGTGTGGTAGAGAAGAACTTAACCTGACCTCACCAGTCTTGTGGCCTTGGACTGCCTGTTTAACCCTTCCAGATCTCAGTGTGCTCTGCTGCAGAGCAGACAGGCTTCACTCACCCTTAGGTGTAAAGATGTGCATGTTACCTGGGGCTGACTGGCTGCATGGACGGGGAAAGCCCTGGGTCGGAGTCCTGCTCTGGTACCAGCAGCAAGGCCGTGTCAGCCGGAAACGGGCAGCAGAGCGCTGCGTCCCTAATGGCGCTCGGCAGACACCACAACGGGGGGGCTGATCTAAAAGCCACGTTCCCCCCCGAGGAAATGCACAGTTATGGTGGTGAGCAGGCTCGCTGGCTGTGGGCCTGTTCCTCTGGGGCATTCCTTCTGGTCTTGGAGCCCTGGGCTCTGTGGGAGTGTCTGAGGTGACGTGTGAGGACAGTCTCTGAGGAGCAGGCCTTGGCGACGGGCTGCCTGCTGCTGCGCTCTGCTCTGTCCCCACTGCTCATGTTCCCAAAATGAAAGCTCAGCAGCAGAGGGGAAACCTTCTTCTAGTCATCCTTTGCACCCTCAGGTGCAAAGGATGCAGCAGGGAGCATCTGGAAGCTGGCACCAGCACTGGCTTCCTCCTGAGCAGGGGACTCTGCTGGGGGGATGGATGCTGCAAGAGGCAGCCAGGCTCCCAGTCCTCAGCAGAAGCCGAGCAGCTGGCACAGCCCCTGCTCGTGTGTAAGTTGGAGGCCTGCAGTTTCCCAGGGCTGTCACTCCAGCAACTTTCACCAGCATTAAAATCACTCAATTTAAAAACAAACAAACAAGGATATGTGAAGTATTTTCCTGGAAGAAAGCCATGGAGAGCAGATTAAGTGCATCTCCCTCCTCCCATCTCCTGAGTGTATCACAGGAAGAAGGACTGGAGTACAGCATTTTCCTAAGAGGGGATAAAACGTGCTCTGGGACTGGTTTGTGAGATGAGAACGAAGACAGCCAGAAGTGGGAGGGCAGCTCTGTGCGTGTATATGTTTTTGAGATATATATATATATATTATATACATCAGACGATATATATTCGTGAAACCGTCAGAATCCCTAAACTAACTTCATTACAAATATCTTTCTATTAATGGAAGGACTGTTTGTTTTCTGCTAATAATGGGAGATTGTTGCTGTTGGCTGAAGTAGAGAAGAATAAAAAGTGACCAGTACCAGAGGAGCATCCATGCTGGTTTTCCATGTACTGCAGATTAGCAATCCTATGCCTTTTGCATTGTATGAGCCTAGATAAACCTTTAAAAGTTGTTTGCTTTCCCCAAATCTTGTTAATTTTTCCTCTGATGTTTCAGCAGAAGGTGTTTTATAAAAACAATGCAGGGTATTTTACTCGAATGGAATCTAGAGCAGTAGCCAGCCTCCCAAGTACTCTCCCTTGAGGGATATTGAAGAGTCTTTCAGCTGTTATTGCTCAAGAAGAAATTTTCTGTTTAATATTTTGCTGCTGCCTTTGTGGTCGTAACAGTCTATGTCAAAACTCTGGACTGTTTTGGGGAAGCAGCTTTCCACCTGTTTCTGTGCTGGACAGCTGTAGCTTGCATTTCATCCTTTAATGCAGACATCCTTGATTTGTAAAGGTAAGTATAGATAGGTTGTTTATAACTAAAAATATCTTAAGTGAATTTGTGCTGGGTGGCAGCCTTTGGAGTCTGCAATACTCATGATCAGGGGAAAAGAATCTACTGTTGTGTCTTTTAAACTCTGTCTTCTCGGCATAAGGTTAGGGTTAGGTGTGTGAGAGGTGCTTCTGTCTTGCTGCAAGCCCCTGATTTTGGAAAGAACCAGGGCTCTGGTAAAAGTGAGCAGCCTGGGGATGGACCAAGGCATTGCTGCTGAGAGCCTTGGCCTGATCTTGAATTTTCTAGTGGTCTGCTCAGGTGTGGGTAACACTGTGTACCTCTGTGCCCTGGTTTCAGCATAAACACTGGGGTTACTGTTCTGTTTAATTCTTCTCCTGTTGTGGGAGCATGCAGTTGTTTCGTAGGAGTTGGGATTTTGACATGAGTCTTTGTGTGTGCATCCATGTACTTTGCTTCTGTTTTAACATCTGTGTTGCTCTGTGTTTGTGCTAGAAGAGGGCCTGGCCAAAGAAATGGGACAGAAAGCAGATGTTTGCAGTGAATCCTTAGGTCCTACTGGAGCTGATGCCACAGCACTGGTATAGGGGAAATGCTAGGTCATGGTCTGAATCTGTGATTGAGCACCTGGTGCAGGGCTGTGGCTGGCCTGGGGAGTGCAGGTAAATTGTTTGCACCTGTGCTCCCCACCTGACTGGAAGAGGTGGACCCAGGGTGGGGCTGCCCTGGGCTCATTTAAGGGCCAGCCACAGAGAGGAGTGCATCTCTCTCAGAGTTTTGCTGCCTTTTGGAGGAATGTCATCTCAGTGGGAGATTGCTGATCGTTGGTTCTGTGAGTTAGAACTTCTGTGAAATTTCTGTTTATGCTTAATATTAAACCCTCAGATGCCTTGCCTGGGATTGCCATTTCACTGCTTTGTTTGCAGAACACCTGGCTAGACCCTAAGAATACTCTCTTACTCTCTCATTTATTTCTCCTCCTTCTAAGAAGGTCCAGTCTTGCTATGATGTTTTTTCCTAATCTCTTAATTCTGGAGTTCTAAGTGACCTTCCAGATGTGGTAGGGCTGGAATGAAGAGACATTGTGAGGAAACATCAAGGACTTTCACTGTATTTGGGGGTCTGTAGGAGGACAGATACAGCACTAATGTGCTTTCAGCATCCTTTGCACCTGAGGAGAGGTGACACAAAGCTTTCCTTGTGTGCTGAGGTCTTTATGGGGCTCTGCCTACCACATTGTCGGGTAGTGGTGCTAAGCCATCAGGGCTCCAACTCATCTGATGAGCAGTGGGATCATTTGTCACCAGGCAGTGGTGTTTCTAGGAGTCTGGGTGTCCTTGGGCTTAAGTTGGGATCTTGTTGGTGGAGAGCTGAAACTTGGTGTTGTCTAGCTATGTGTGTAAGAGATGTTGATTGGGCTGTGGTGAAGACCTTGACTCAAACCAAGTCAAGGATGCAACTGGCCACATGATTTGGATCACAGGGGACTTGAAAACATCCTAAGGAGTCAGATGAGGAAATGATACTTGCTGTTTGCATTCATAGGAGAGCAGGGAGTGTTGTTAGTACTAATGTAGGACTGACCGTCCATGCTTGGTTAAACACGTTTTATCTGCCAGCACCCTCTCCTGCCTGGTCCTTTATCAGTCTTTTGCATCTGGTTAACATGAACTGTAGCAGATTTGAGTCAACCTCCTATGGCTGAAAGACCAACACATTGTTTTTACTGCGTGTTGTGATAGAAAGGGTTAAACAAAAGGTGGTGGTGGTGGCTAAGAGCTTGCTTTAGGCAGTACAGCAGCAGTGAATGCTGAGATGACATGGGAACACTCCTCAGCTGACGTCCTATGGGCCTCTCAGTGACATCAAACTCCTGGCCCTTTTCCAGCTGAGTCTGGCCTTGCATCAGTGACAATAGATGTTAATCTCTTGGCTTGTCAGAAAACCATGTTAGTGGTTTTTTCACAGACCCGTTTCTAACCCTCAGATTTCCCTGCTAGTAAACACAGTGTTATGTCATTGTTGTATCAGAAGCCAAGCACCAAAGCCAACTTGACAGTGCTGTCGTCAGTGAATGTCCATTCACTTTGGGTCTTGATCTGAGTTCCCAGGCTCTTTCTTCCTGCTGCTGCCTGTGTTCTGGCCTCCGTGCCCATCAAAAGCCCACAGAAGCTTTATGGGAAATGTGTAGGTTGTAGAAGTGGCAGCTAACACTTCCAGACCTATTTGTCTTAGATGTGGCTTCTGTATCTATTTAGCAAAGATGCCTGTTTGTAAAGCTTCGTTTTCAAGCGACTTCAGCCAAAGCGAACTCTTGGGTTCACCAGCTTCTTTGTGCAAGACAAGGTGAAGGGATTTACAGCCTTTCTCCTAAGTGATAACATAATAGCCACGCCATAGCCAGAGGCAATACTTCTGCTCAGGCAAGCTCCCATCTGTTTAAAAACACAATAGCTGAGTTAAAAAGGCTGGTGTCAAATGGCTAACATCATAAATTAACTTCCTTAGTTTTCAGAAACAACACTCACCGCAGATGAAATAAAGCCATTTATACTATTCTTGTAACGATCGTTCCTTGTTTTGCTTCTAGACTTCCAGCTGTTTCTGCAAAGGATATGAAATTAAAGATTTATAAAGTTACCTTCAGTGGTTGGGAGCTAATCTGCTTAAAACAAACAAGCCTTCCATTCCTAGCTCTAGTTTGTCTTCTTTTGGGTTGGCAATGGTCCAGTCCTTCTTATACTGAAACCTGTCTGGAATGATGTCCCAAATCAGCTAAAGTACTGTAGAAACAGAAGAATGAGGAGAAAGAGATGCTTGTTTGAATGCAGACTCTGAATTGTTCTGATAAAAGTGGAGAGGTGCAGATTCAGCCTCTTGGCGATGGTGCTGGAATTGTTGCATTTTTGGGTATGAGGTGTAATGAAATTAATTACATAGCATAGGAAAAAAAAATTTAAACTGTGGAACACCTTGCTGAAAGATGATATGAAAGTTGAAACTACATATGGTTCCAGAAAATAATGAACAAATTTCTGGGAACAGGGCTGACAACTATTAAGCACAAGATATGTCAAGATGTGTAGTTGGGTGAGGAAGTCAGTAATCTACTGATTGCTAAAGCACGCTGTGTCCTCTCTTTTTAGCAGTTGCCATCCAGCTTCACTGATAACGGGGTGCTGAGCTTAGATTCAACTTGATGTTGGCCCATCCTGGGTCTTCTGATGCTTCCCCCAGACCCTTTCTTTCTGATGAAAGCATCTTTCTGATGCTTTCCTGGGCCCCTTAATTATGTGGCACCAGCTCAGGCTTCTGAGGCTCTTTGCACATTGCTCTAATATTAGTGAGAGCTGTTGAGTCACGGCCAGCTGAAGTGAGGAAGAACAGTGCATGCATTAAGGAAGTGAGCCTCCCATCATCGCTGTCAGCTCCCTCCTGTGCTCCATGCGCTTCCCTGTGGGGCTGTCATGCTTTTATGGGCTGGTGTCACACATCTGGGCCTTGGCAGATCGGTTTCTGCTTCCCAGCCCTGGGTCAAGTGGCAATTTATTTTTGTAGAGGTATCATGTCTGGTATTACTATTAATATATATTCAGGCTTTGAACTTATCTAATGCCTTTCATCAAAGGATCCCCGAACGCTCTGTGCATCTCTTTGCAAGGTAGGCAGATTAGACAGGGAGAGCTGTGTGTGCACAGTAATATATCTCCTGACAGAAGTGCCTTTTCAGAACCCTGGATAATTTGGGCTGATGGAAAAAGTTTTCTTTTATGGCTGAAAGTGCTGTGAGTGGGTCGTGGGACTGTAGAACATAGACCAAGGACAGACCTACGTCATTAGTGGTGTGTGATCGTGTCACATTCCTGCATATAAACCTTCAAGATGGTTGGGTTGGCTTGATTGGAAGCCTCAAATCCAGCATAGACTTTTTTTTGTTCACAACCATTCTGACTCCAGTATTGTCTTTTTGCATAAAGAGGTGTCTGTCCTCTTAGTTTGGTTTGGCCTACTGTCCCACTTTTCTGTTTTGTAGAAAGCAATAGTATCGCTTCCCAGCCCTCATTCTGCTGAGCTACACCCTCTTGTAGAAGAGGCTGCTCTCAGAGGTGTGTAGTGAGCTGATGTCCCAGCCCCACACTTCTCAGGCACAGCAGGCTGAATACGAGTGAGCGGTGTTTGGCTCAGATGTGATTTGGGGAATAATGGGCTCTCAGGACCGCCCTGTCCCTGAGCTGAATGCTGTGTCAGCATGAAGGAGGACACTCGTTGGAGAGTACCTTGCAGTTCTGTTGTGGTTTCATTTTCTTGCCTTCAGGGAGTCTCAAAGAAACTAGTCCCAGAGCCTTGCAAGTGACACTCCCCTTGCAAAAAGCAGAGAAGAGAAACCACGGCTGATTATGTTCCCACGTTAGCTTTAATGAGGGTAATCTTAAGCAGATGGTGCCTATTGACTGTTCAGAAAACACAGATATGGTAGTTTTCACTGGCAAGATGCTCGGTGGAGTTCCCGAGCTCCCGGTAAGTCCTCCTGCGTGGGCATCCTCTGTCCTGGGGGAATGTGCAGTGAGCCCACCCCGCTTGGGGTGAGCCAAGGTGGCCTGTGGTTTCTGTCTGAGCTTCAACAACAGTAAATAATTCCAGATTGATGTTGTGGCAGCGTGCTGGTTTTGTGCAGGGGGGACGTGGGGGGAGCCAACCAAAACAATTGTTGGGTTTCTCATTGCTTGGGGAAGGGAGCCAGGGTCATGTTCAGAGCTTGTAGTGTTGGCAGGCACGGAGATGACGTGCCACATCACACGTGTGTTGGCGGAGATAGCCAGGGCGATTATCAGCAAGCTGCTCTGGAGGTTGGTTTGTGATGCTGATGATCCAGAACTGATGCTGGGATGTTTCAGAACATTCGCTTTTCAGCTTCCATATCTGCTCTTTTTTAATGTTTTTGGCATTTGTTCTTGGGGTAAGGGAGAGGCCACAACAACCCCTGGGATTTCAGTCCCTATGAGTCCAAGTTTTGCAGTTACAGATCTGCTGCCATTGAAATCAGCTTTGATGCTGATTTGTCCCCTTTACAAAGCTGGGTGCTGACTTGGTTCCAGAAAAGTTGTATCGTGTTCCTCTCAGAGCCATCCTGGCCCTGGCCAGCCACTCTTCTGGCTGGTGTTTCTCCATCCTCTTTTGCTGGGGAACATTCCCAGGACCTTATCTGAGCACTTTCACTGTCTTCACTGTTACACTCAGTGCAACTTTTTACGCATCTTGTAGCCTGTTTCAAAAGCACTGGTAAAAGTAACAACTGGTGGTAGTTCTGCCTTTCTTCGGCTTACATTCACTGTTATGTTGATCAAAAATTAGCAGAGCCTATTTGTTACAGTTATATTTAATATCTTCACTACATTTGTGCTTCTCCACAAGCATCAGTGAAATCACAGAATCACCTTGGAGCACGTTTACTGTGTCAGCAGTAGGTAGCAACGTGTGAGATTGTGACAGAAAACCTTCAAAGTCTAATGCAATTTGCTAAGGATAAAACAGAAGGTAGCAAGCTGTCCTTCAGGATGGGGAGAGATGTTTTTGCAGGATAGCGATAGCTACTCAGTGGCAGCTCCTTTGTAAAAATCCTGTGTAAAGGATACCTGCGTGGAGAGGCTGAAAATGTGTGGTGGGGACCCGGGACTGGCTGCTAGTGAGGACACAGTGATGCTGCAGACTGCTTCTCTGGGACTTGTGAAAGCCCTGCACACAGCTGGTTAAACCTCAGTGCTGCAAGAAAGATACTGCAGATTTTTCTTAAGGGTTTTTTGTCTGTGGGATGGGAGACCTGGCATGACTGGCATCTTGTCACTGAGTGCATTGGTGCTGAAGGTAGGAGACTGATCTGAAAGATTGGTTTTGGGGTCCGTGCGAGGTTTTGGGAGATCCATCTGACTTTTTGCAGGAGATGCTGAGTGCCTTTGTGCTGGAAGCCGGTCTGCTCTTGGGAGTCCTTGAGCTGCCAATCCCCAACTCCCTTTTGCTAATGACTCTGGCTGTCCGTCCCATGCTCTAACTGCTGGAAGGAATATGTTCTGGGGTGAGGACAAGGATTATCCTTTGGTGCTTTCTCAGCTGATTGTGAGCACTGCAAGGAGCAGATCATTTCAGCTGCTAGCCTGGGGGACTGGAGCTGGTTCTGCCAAGTGAGCAGGCAGGGGATGAGGAAAGCCACATCCTGGGAGCCCTGAGGGTGGGACCTCTTGGTGTAAGTGAAGCTACATGCTATCAGATGTGGTTACAGGCACACAGGTCACACAGCTGATGCCTGGCTCCCTCCACAGCCACCTCCAAGCTGTTGTGACCATGAAGGCATGGAAACAAAGCAGAGGCTGTAGGGCAGTACAGTGATAAGTGCTGGAGATACCCAGCCATTTCCTCAGGCTACCTTACCTCCTTGTCAGTTGGGGATTAGCAGGAGGAGCTGAGGGGATTGCCAACAGCTGTCACTTACTTTGGAAAAAGAGAGGCTAACATTCAGCAGCATAACTCTGGCTATGAAATACTTTGTAGGCTTGTAACTGTAACACTTAAAAAAGATTATTCAAAGGAGGTTAAAATTAAGAACATTCCTTGCACGACTGTTCCCTCTGCAGTCTTTTCTTCCAGGTGGTTTTTCAGTAATTGGTTAGCTCTCTTGCACTGGGAGTGTGCAGCTGAGGGGAAAAGCAATTGACTCTTACCAATCAATTCTGCTGTGTCTGGATTTCTGCTGGTGTCTGGGGGGTCACTGGGCAGAGGAACCAAGCGAGGTCGTTCATGCTTGAGCAGTGAGCTGTAGTAGTGCCTCCGACTCCACACGTTCAGCACTGATCTTGCAAAGAGATGCTATTGCCAAAATTACAGGGGTGGGATTGGTCTCCCTTTGATCTCAGACTGAATCATGTGGGCAGTTTACTGTGACCTGATGAGTACCAGTGCACGGGCAGTGGGGTGCTACCACCACCTGCAAACTCACTGTGTGCTTGAGTCTGTGGCAGCACAAACTTTCTTTGCAGCAGAACTGACCCCGGATTTCTTGCAGTGCAGGTCGAAGTTGATGCACAATTACCATGAGTTAACTAATAGCTGTAACAGGGTTAATCACAGCACTTTGGTAATGTGTCTGATCGCTCTGTTGCATGCTTTAAAGAGCAGTCTGACATGGCTTCAGGGAATGGGAGCTTGTGGTTGGATCTCTTCTGTGTGGTTTAGTGTTTGTTCAACACGGAGTGAGTGGACTCAGGGTGAATCAAAGGTCTCTTTTGCAATCCCTGCTGGCTCACTGGGTTTCCTCAAGAAGATCTTTTAATTTCTGCCCTGGTATATTTGGTCTTGATAAAGAAATGTGCTAATAATGGTTCTTGACATGGAGTGCTATGAATTTGCCAGCTGAAGAGTGTGTTATCAGAACTTGGGATGCCTCCCTCTCTTAAATTACAACTCCTAATTTGATTTAATATATTTCCAGCAGTCTGTGGTTTTATTATCTTGTATTTATTGCTGTCCTCTTACTATGAGAGCTCCCCTTCATGTTGGAAGGAGGTGGAACTCTTCTCTAGTGAAATATCTTGTTAGCTTCTCACTAGAAATTTTATAATAAACATTTTTTAAGCAGAATTGAGCTGCATGTTTATCATTCCCCAGGTAGCACAGACTGCTGCTGATAGAAATGGCACCTTCTCTCCTGGCAGATGCCCCTGGTGCTGGGGGGGAGGCATCTCTGTGATTTGGGGACAAGAAACTCAAGTTGCAGGAGCAGCTGTTGCACAAAATTGCAGAACCCAGGGCTCGGTTTCTCCCTGCTCTCAGCTGGCCTTGCAGCTGTGTTGGGTCCTTGGGCACATCACGACCCTCGGCAGCTCAGCTGTCTGAGGACGGTGCTGGGGCACAGCAAAGCCCCTTGGTGGCTCGCTGTGCACGGGGCAGAGGAGCTCAACCTGCCTGTCTCAGCAACTGAATTCAGTTTATTTTTAGAGGCTGGCTGGATGGGGCTTTGCTCCATGCAGTGCTAAATTAGAGGAAGAAACTATACCCGGGGATGTGTGTGCATGTGTTCTGCTTCCTGTGAGGATGACTGCGGGTGGTAGCGGCTTCTCCTTCCCACCCTTCCTCCAAGGGCAGGATGAGTGCTGCTCACAGTCAGGCATTGCCTTCCCCTGCTCCCACCCAGCTTGTGTTAGTGCTGGTCCCAGCCTCTTCCACTCTTTGGAGCTCACTGGAGGAGGGATGAGTACGGTCTGGGAGCCTGGTGCCACCAGGGGAGAAACCTGGGCTGAGTCTGTGTCAGCATCCAGAGTGGGATGGCAGGTTTTGGAGGTGGGTAGGTTTTGGAAGCTGCTCAGCAGTGAGGCAGATAGTGGGACAAGGAAGAATATCAAATGAATATGAATTCATATCAAATGGATGTGGGAAGAAATGGGTCCCAAACTGTGCTGGTAGAGCTGCAGTCATAGACATCTCTAGGCTCGTCCAGAGCTTGCTGGTGGCTGGTAGAGAGAGCTCAGGTGGGCTGTTGAACAGAGTGCAGGAGGAAGGATTTTGGCCTGAACCACGAAGCCATGTCTGTCCTGCCCCTCTGTAGGGCAGCAAGGCACCCAGAGAGGATCCCTCATGTTGCTTTGTGGAAGCAAGGGCTGTGGAGGACCTGCTTCCCTGTTGGCAGGCACTGGGGGATGGCGCCCAGAGCCAGTCAGGCTCCTGTGGTGTAACAGAGCCAGATCAGGGGCAGCTGCCACCAAAAGCCACCCTGGTCCTCTTCCCTGCACTCTCTTTGTCTTGGCACCTTTCTGAGACTGTGGTTAGTCAATTCAGGGAGCAAAAAAGTACCAAATCGTTTCCTTTTTTGGAAGAAAAGCTTTTTTGTTGGTTGCTGGAAGCCTGGGGCTGTGGTCAGGGATGCTATCCTGTGCCTGGGGTAACATGTCATCACTTCCAGCCACTCCTGGCCAGAGGTCACATCCTCCCGCAGCGCCGATCCTCCCTTCTCTCAGACCAACAGGGATTAACTACAGCCCATTTCCTAGCAGGATTTTTTTTTTTCTCATCTGGATCTTCAGGGGGACAGCACACCTGGTCCTTCTGGCAGATGTGGCAGCAACCACTGGAGGGAAGGGGCAGCGTGGCTGTGGCCAGCTGCCTCCACATCTGCCCAGCTACAGCCTGCAGCGTGTCTGACCTCAGCCAGGCGTGGCTGTGCCTCTGGCTCGTCAGCCTCCGTGACACACACGATGTTCAAAGTGCCTTTGCACATAGGAAGTAGTTGAACCATGGTTTTGTTCCCCGTTTCAGCAATTCTGAGCAGCGTCTGCATTGCTAAGTGTAAATGTCACGCA
The DNA here is from genome assembly GCA_013396635.1 of Penelope pileata. Classification (NCBI taxonomy): domain Eukaryota; kingdom Metazoa; phylum Chordata; class Aves; order Galliformes; family Cracidae; genus Penelope; species Penelope pileata. Next base: position 2,036,485 of record WBMW01003333.1, read on the forward strand.
CACAAATATCGTAACATCTGGTTTGCAGTGCAAAGAGTGAGGAAGTGGGTGTTATGGTTAGAATCAAGTCTGCATCCTGGAGTCACTCCTCCACAGCCAGGTTTTGTTTAGATAGATTTAATGCAACCTGTTTGTATCAGGGCTCAACTTGTAGTGGAGAATTAGAGTAAAGGTTGAGCGTTTGCAATGGCCCTGGTCAAAGGCTTTTTGGGGACGTTTTTCCTGTCTCTGAATAAGTTCTCCAAAATTCGCTACCCCTTTTTTTCTGATATAGTCCAACAGGGATATCCCAACTGACTGCAGGTTAGTCTCTGCAATAATGCACACTGTTATGAGAAATTAAATCACGGCCCATCTTGAACAGGGCTGGTTTACCAAGAAACCAGCTCCTGGCTGCAGACAGCTGCATGGCGTTGGCTTCCCAACCGATGGTCAGCTGCCTCTCAAGGAATTTGGTGCCACATGTGTGTAGCTGGGCCATCGTGCTTTTTCTGGGACTGTAGGCCACTGCGAGGGAGCATACATACATAAATACAAATACACTATCTGCAGATGACTGCAACTCTTGTGAAACACCATCCTGTTTTACTGCATCCTGTTAGCAGCAGCTTTCAAAACTGTGCGACTTCTCCAGATTTTTGGCTGTCTCTGGCGGCAGGGGAAAGCAGAATTTTTGATTTTTATGTTGTACAACATTAGATATGCTGTCATGCTATGCAAATGTTTAACATCATTTTCATATGGCCTAGAAATTTTAGCTTTTAAAGCTAAAATGGAAAACGAGTCATCTTCCTTTTTATGCCTTTAGGACAGGAAAGTTTGGGGTGCTTCTATCTTTGCAATTAGAAACTGTTTGATATTGCTTTAAAGGATGCTAGCCACGTACACTGATTACATATTTATCATTAGATACATGCCTTGCACTGCCCTGCAGGCCTCTTTTAAAGTCAGCCTTAGCTGGAAAACACAATATTTAAAGCCCTATCAATGCAGCCTATCAGGGTAACTAAATATTATGCATGGAGCAAAATATTTCCCTTTCATTATGAAAATAAGTGTTCTCACAGTGTTAAGCTTCAAGCGTGTTGTTCAAAAGATGTGATCAAGACATCAAAGAGAGGAAGATTATTAAGATGGTGCGAACGGAGCCAGCTGCCTTTCCTTTGGTAATTAAGAGACAATCTCATGCATTTGCCTGCTGAAATTGTGAGCTTTCTTCTTTCCCCTGAGAGCTGTGTTCTGAAGTAGGAGTCTTTTTAACACCTCTAAAATGAGCTGTTTAATTTTACGGTTGTAATAAGACTTAGCAAGAGGCAGCAGTCAACGTGAGTGCTGTGCTGTGACACGGCTCATTACTCCTCAGAACTCTGCAAAGGATCAGCACTGCTTCCTCCCCTGTTCTGGATGGGGTGAGGTGACACACTGAGAGGTGTCCTTGCTCTGCCTGACCTGGCCCCTGTGTGTGCCTGGGTTTGTCACATAGGGTGGTTGGAGGGAAGTAGCCCCAGAAGCCAAAATAGGATTGTATGTGTTGTGTAGGCATCCTCACAAACTCCCTGCTCAGGAGGGCTTAAAGCAGCCAGGAACTCTGGGCCACTCTGGTGGTGCTCAGCATGACCACAGTGCAAAGTAGTCCCTTTGGGAGTCCCTTCTTTAGAACGTGGCATTTTCTGTGTTGCTCCTGCTATGTGCACTAGAGCTGCAGTCTGGGAGGCAGGGTGTGACAGCACAATCCCCACTGGGGCAGTAGTTCTGCATCTCTCAGGTTCGGGGCTCTCTGCTTGGATACACCTCTGGGTCTTTGGACCTTCAGATATCTGGCTTCATGAGTGCAGAGCATTAAAAACCATGAGTGGCTTCTGAGAGAACAGGGACTGCTTTCATCTTTGTTCTCCGTCAGTGAAGTGGCTCCTGGCTGTGGCAGCACTGTGTGTAGGCGTGTCTGAGCCACTGCAGCCCTGGGACAGCACACAGCTCTGTATTCCATTTGTAACCTGGATGGTGCAGTCTGCATTGCAGTACCTGCTCTGCCCCTTTTCGGGCAGCTTGGGCCAGTCCTGGAGCTGTGTCAGGGCTACCTGTCCCCATGCCATGTCACTGAGGTGTTACAGCCTTCCCCTCTCTGGGATCTGCAGGCTGCTCTGCAGAACCTCTGTGCTCAAAGCCTGTGGTCGGATAGGCTACCCAAAATCCAACAGCTTGTCCTCCTCTAGTGCCTGAGGATGGGCTGTTTGGAAAGGCCCGTCTCCATTGATATCTCAGCCCATTACAGTGTGGGAGAGTTTGAACTGTGGCTTCCATGAGAGCAGTTTGAGCACACAACACTATGGTGAAACCTCTCATGGAGCTCCTCGGGTGTCAGAAGGCTTCCTCGCCGCAGGCTGCCATGTGACTGTTGGCAAATCACTTGTGGTCTGGCTTTTTTTGGTTTTCTTTTCTTTGTTTTCTTATTTCTTATAATCAGTGTTGCAAAATTACCTTCATGAAGGCTCTGGTAGCCACTGGTGCTTATTAACTTGAAGCAAGCTGCTGCCTTTTCCCTCTCTCTGCTTCCTTCCTTCAGTATTGGGGAGATATGATAGAGTTCTTCCATTTCTTGCCAGATGCTTTCGGCTTAGCAAATACCAAGGAGTCCTCATAGGTTGCACAGGTGATGTGTGTGGTCAGAAGGGATGGTACTTCCAGGTTTAGATTTGATCCCTGCCCATCTGTCCTTAGGTGGGCGGGTAGTAGCGGTGATGCAGTTTCTGGAGTCATGTTGAAGAAGTGTTGGGATTTATTGGATATAAAGCATGTGCTGGGGCTACACTGAATCTCCTGGTTGTAGGATGCTTTCTTTCAAAGCTCTTGGTCAGACGTTTGCTTTTCCTTGCTGATATCAGCTGAAGTTTCAGGTAAGGGAGAAGGTCAGAATTACCCAATTAAAACTACTTTTTTTTTTTTATTATTTTTAAACTGCTCCATCAGACAATTCTGTAGCTGGAAGTAGTAGAGAAACTATTGCATGTGCTTTGTCTGGAAGGCTGTTAATTTGTTCCTGAAAAAGTTCCCCTTCATGTTTTCTTCCCTAAAGTTACTTTCTGTTTTTGTGTACAACTCCATCATCTCTCACAGAGACACAGCCAATCACACGTGGCATAACATCGTGTGATGTGCTCGAGGCCAGCCCCAGCCAAGCCCTGGGAGCTGAGAGGTATCAGGAAGGAGAGAAGAAAACACCATTAGCTGTTTAAAATTCTGACTAAGGGGAGCAGATGGATCAAAAGAAAAATTCAGTGGGAGCTGAGGCTGCTCAGGGGAGCTAAAAATTTTGCTGCTTTAATCAAAATTACAGCTTGCCAGGGGCAGAGTCTAGCAGTGATGCTTGCTGCCATCTCGCTGTGCTCTGGGGGTTAAGCTGCTGCCTCAAATCTGCTGGGTCTTCGTGATGGGGGAAGGCACGTGGGGTGGGTGAGCTTTTTGGTCAGCTTGTGTGAAATCAGGTCAGAGCTTAGGGAGGTGAGTGCTAGGCAGCTCTAGCAGGGGGGAAGCAGGCTTTTCCCTTCGTATTCCCAGCTTTCTCTGTGCTTTTTTCCAGCTGCAGTTCTGTTGCTGGGAGGATGCATGCAGCCACAGTCAGCACAGTTGGTGCCCCCAGCAGTGCCTGTAAGGAGTGCCTGGAGGCTGGGACCTGTCTTTGTATTGCTCTGTGTCGCTCAGAGCCCTGCTGCAGCTCCTGGGTTACAGCAGCATCTATTTAGCAAAAACCCCATTGTGCATAACATGGTCCCCAAATCGTGCATTATTGCTGCTGTAGGAGAGCTCCTGTCTGTAGTTAAAACCACTGTGGGTGAAAAACATGTGTTTTTAACTCAAGTTTTGGGGAAGTTATGCCAACCAAGGAATTATTATTGCAGTTTAGATATAATAATCTCATACCTTTAAAAAAAATAGTTTTTTTTCCTTCTGAAGGACAGGTAGAAAAGGGTTTTTATATGGAGCTGCACCCTCTGGAATCAGATGGTGTGTCTTGTGCAGAAGCTAAAAGCGGCGTTGAAAAACACCGAATGCAACAACTAAGTCATTTTGTTTAGTTGAAAAAAATATTTCGGAAGGAAGTCACTCCCAGTTTTGATCAGCGCTAACGTACAAAAGAAGAAATTATCTTTATGTGTAACATAAAAGGGAGCTTAACCAAAAGCCAAAATAACCAAGCGAAGGGAACATCCAGTGTTTAAAACAAACAACCCAAGCTTTAAGCTTCTCTCTGATCTCTTCCATTAAAATTCACTCTTGGAGGCTATTTGCTAGGGAAGCTGCCTGTCCCCATGGATGAAAGAGAAATTTAGCTTAAAGTAAAATCTGCATTGGGCACCCTGGTGCTGTGGCTGTGCAGAAGGGGACTGCAGTGGCAGAAATACTCTGTGCCTGGGGACAGTGGGGGACTGAAATAGTGACAAGGCAAGGGCTGAGCAGCTGGGTCACAGGCACAGTGCTCCTCTGGGTGATGTACGTGACATGAGGTGGCTGCAGGCTCTCTTGGCACTCACTGGTGGTGAGGGCTTAGAGATTTTGCATAAAGCCCTTCTCACCTTAATGGGCTGAAGGAGGAATCTGGCACCCGGGTTTCAGACCTGGTTCCCGTCCACGTAAGAAACAAACACGTTTTAGGGGCTGTGGTTGGGGATCCTGTTCAGACCTCGCATCATGCTGTTCCCTTCAGCCTGGTTACTAATCCCAGCCCTGAGTTTGACCCGTAAGCTTTTTGTTTTTATCATGTGCTTTGATAGGGTCATAAAAATACTGCCTGGCTGGCAGAGCTCCAGGGCTTTGCTTTATGTTCTAGCAACTGTGAGACGAATGCGTTTAAAGTGCTTTTATACTCCAGGATATTGTCTTTTTTTTCCCCCACAAGTGTGTTTTACAGCTCATGTTCCCTGTTGTGGGGACATCTCTGTGCATTGTGCAGAGCAGGTTCTCCCCAGGATTGCCTTTGCCCCGGGCATCAAACTGGGCATGTGGAAACACAGGATATTTGTGGAAATGCTGTGTTCAGGTTCCATGGGGGAGGAGATAAAGCAGGAGGTGGACTGGGCCCTAGGAGGCCCAGTCTCCTTCCCACAGTGGTGCTAATCCTGTGCTGTTTGCCCCATCTGACATGAGCAGTGTTGGATGCTTCAGGAAGTTCAAGTGCTGGGATGTCCCATCCCTGCTGGGCTGGGGCAGCACTTGTGTCTGAGGGCCTGCACACAGAGGGAGCACAGGGATGTTTTAGGAGCAAATCCTCGTGCGTGACCGAACTGCTCTGCCAGGCAAGTCAACAGGCTTTTTATATCCATGGGGGTTTGAGTGGGCCACAAAGACTCTGGCAAGTTAAGCTGCCCCTGCAAGCAGCACAATTTGTGTTGAGTGGGGTGCTCAGCTCTTCTGCTGCCTTTCAGCAGCATGCTCTCTCCGTGCTGGTCTGTGTTGACTTTATTTCAGTATTACCTGAAGTATTGTTAAAGCATAAACGTGTCCTTGATGCTTACTTCACAAGCCTTTTTGCCCTTCATGTTTTAAATAAGTGTCCTTGGACTCTTGAATTTTAATCTCTGCTTGAAAGGGTCTCTGGAATTGGTTTTATTTAGGTTTAACTGCACCTGCCTTTGTGGTGCTGCTTCCTTATGGGCTGGAGAGCCAGTCAGTCTCATGGGTACTGCATCCAGATTATGCCTGCAAATTACTGCCAGAGAAATGCAAGGAATACACTTTATTTGCTTTGTATGAGGAAATACAGCTCCTGCCTTGCCTCCCTCCTGCCAAACCTCTACATTACAGAGAGACATTGCACACCTTTAGAGTGTGCTGCCCGTGTCAAAGTGGACAGACAGCACTTGCTGCTCCTTGAAGGCAAGGAGGACGTCTTTTTCAGGCCAAGGTAGGACACAGGAGAATTGAGCTGGATGTCTTCATCCTTGGGCATGCCTCCTGCCCTGTGGCAGGCAGCCCTGCAGCACGCTGCCAGGAGCCTCCTGTGTGTCCTGCTGCAGCCTCAGCATGGGGAGCTGAGCTGAAGTCCTTGGTCCTGGTCCCAGGGCAGTGTGTAAGGAGCTGCTGAGAGCAACTGAACCCCGTTGGATTCTGCCCGTGGTGTCTTACTTGTTCCAAGCACTGCTAATAATTAGGCAAATAAAAGATTAGTCAGAAAAGGAATTCAATTTATTGGAAGCGTGTTCCGGAGGGGTTTTGTAGGTCTGAAAATAATATCTTGCCAGTGAAATAAGTATTGTGGAGTGAAGAGGAACACAGTAGCCACTTTGGCAGTTAGTAGGAAAGTGTAGCCCTAGGCTCAAAATAAATCTGGTGTGAAAATGCCCTTTTTTAATAGCCCTGTTGCTCTGTTTCCTCAGGACAAAAAATGTTGCCCTCAGAATGTTCTTTCTTTGTCTTGTGCCTGGCGGTCTCAAGTTTACCTGTCTTAATTGTGCATTCCCGAGGGATGTTTGTAAATTCCCTCTGCATTTCACCTCCTTGCTTCATGGCTCTTTAAGATCTAAATGCAAGCTTTTCCTGAGGTGCTTTTCTTCACTTCTTGGTCAAATCGTATCCTGGCCTCCTGGTGCCCCTCAACTTTGAGCTTGTGATGTGTTTGTGCTGGTTCTCAGTGCAGAGCTTCCGATTGTCTTTAGAGCAGTGGCTCCATTTCAGAGGTGTAACTTCAATCAGATCTTCCTTTGGAAGTGTGATGGCTCTTTTTAAGACCGTGCCCTGGTGTTTGGGAAACAGCTCTGTAATGTTTACAGTCAGAGTTCAAACAGGGCCACTCGCGTTCTCCATCGCTGCATCCATCCCCCAGCACCAACGGCCCCTGACCCTGTGTTCACTTGAGGCAACAGTTAAAGCCAAGATTTTGTCTGAGTTGGTCTGAGCCCTCCCTCTTGTTGTGGAGAGGAGCTTGATGAAGTTACTGGTCTTGTGATAGACAGCCAAACTCATTTCTACAGTTCCTGTTGAAGGAGAGATGGTTTCTTGGCAGTTGGCAAAATCACAAAAGCACAAAACTGGGGGAGGATCTCAGCTCATGACAACGTACCAAGGAAGGGCACATAAATACTTCTTGACATCACCATGTTTGTTGCCCCAAAGCACACAACAAAGACAGGGAGAGAAAGAATCACGTTCTTGATACCATGCAACTGAAGTCAGCATTTCCTTCACGGAGCGGTCTCAAAATTGCATGGATGCACAGGAAGCTCTGCCTGAGTTGAGTTTAGGATCAGATCTACAGACTATTTCCATAGCTTGAGACCTCCAGGCTGAGACGCTTGTTCCTGGAGAGTTTTTGATGTGAGGAGGCAGAGATGCTTTTGCCTTCCTGAGGGAGATCATAGGTGCGTTGCGGTCAGTCACTGTCAGCTGCTGATTTTTGGAACAGTGGCATTTTTCTCCATCTCCAGGCCAATTTCAGAAACTGTTTCTGCAGAGGAGAGGGGAGAAGGGGGTGGGAGACCAGCTGGTTGGAAAAATGTTTGCAGTCGTGCATGAACTGACTGCATCCCTTTCCACTCCCTGCTTAAGAAACAGAACCATGGAAAATATTGCGGCTGCTTTCCATGGGATGAGGGAAAACCTCAGCCTTGCATGCCAGATGCCCTTTCAAGGGGGAAAAAGTAAAGTGACATGGCTGGGATATTGTTGGGTTTGTTTTTTAATGTCACACCTTGATGGAGTCTGAGATTATTAACCGGGGGATTGACTCTCAATATTGTGGCCAGATGCAGCAGTTGGCTGAGCTCCCTACCTTCAGAGCTCCCTTTTAAATCATACGTGGATAATCTTCTCTGCCAGGCAGATTTGGAGGAGCGATATGCTGGAGCTGCAGAGGGCTCCATGTCAGTGAGCGAGGCCTCTGAGCGGCCTGGCGGGCATTCCCAAATGGGCCATGGGCTCACTTGTTCATGGTGCTAATGATTTGCTGACTTGGAGAGTCAGTGACATGCTTACTTGCTGTGACTCTTCATGGTTAGAGGTTAAAATGCAGTGCGGTTGACAGACTGAAGCCACGTGGCAGCCTCTAAGGAGTTCTGACTGATGAGTGCAATCATACACTTCTTGCCATCGTGACTTTCTTGCCGCTGGGTAGGGGCTGTGGGACTGGAAATGGAGCATTCACAGCTATGGAGGCCCAACAAGGGCTGGAAATGTGTGTAGGCTGCCGCAGCTGTGGCATTAAGCGAGCCAATGTGGAGAGGATTCAGCTGCCTCCAGCTCAAAGTTGGCGGAATATGACGGGTGTGTGAAGTAGAGGGTATTGGAGCAAGTTGCTGGAACTGGGGAGAAGAGGGGCCAGAGGATTCCTGCTCTTCTGCACAAGGCTGGAGGAGCACCTTCATGCTTGGGCAGGGCTTGTAGACCAGGCATGGTCTTGTTTTAGGGAAAGACCAGAATTATGGTGATAGTCACCAAGAATAAGGATTTTCAGCAAAGCCTGGTCACAGGCTGCAAGTCACCAATGGAGTTAAGTGTAGGCTTAAATCCTATGGAAATCTCTGGGATTTTGGACCTTTCTTGAAGAGTAGCATGTTCTTCATGCCTTGTTAGTCAGCCTTGAAGGGGACCACTGTTGTGATGTCCTCAAGCTGCTCAGTCTCTGCCTTGTGCTTTTCACAGAGACTTCCTGTCGTGATGAGATGACAATTATCTGAGAGACCAGAGCAAAGCTCTCATCATCTCAGTGTTTGGAAAAAGGATAGTTACTGAGATGCTTTTGGGGACCACCAAGAACTGGAAATGCTAGGCTTTTCTGTAAGATTTGCCTTGTGTTTACAAGCCGTGGGGAACTTCTTAGCTGTGTTTATGTGGCTGGGGAAGAAGCTCCAGGGGCCTCTCTGGACAGCAGACATCCCTCTCCTCCAGAGCATGGACACACAGGTCTCAGGCATGCTCGCCTGGGTTTTGCTCCCATCTGGGGCAGTCCTGGGCTTCCCAAGATGGTCATGGAGAATGCTGATGGGAGCAGTGGTTTTACTCTGTGGTCAGCTGTGTCTCAGGGCTGGTGGTTATCCTCTGCTAGAAGTGCTGCTTGGTTCTCCAGCTGGCTTCCTCTGCTTACCCTCAAGAGCAATTTGGCTGGTTAACAGAGAGGAGGGACCATGGGAGCCTGATGGTGTGTCGCTGGCGCCCAAGTCTGTGGCTTTCTCATCTGGAATATCTCCTGTCTCTGCTTTGTCTGACTTTGTCTCTTTCCTCAATGAGAACAACCACAGTAGCTGTGTCAGAGGGGGAGTTGTTATGTCTCATGGGAGACTTCCTCTGTGTTTTCTGCTTCCAGTGGGATTTGGTTGACCTAGGAGCAGCAGATCCCTACCCCAGATTTTATTTATTTTTATGTATTGCCTTGGAAGTCAACCCACTGACCTCCAGAGAGATGAATTACCTCAGCACTGCACAGGAGGGGTGTTCAGGATGTTCATACCTTGTCCCTGAGGTAAGCCACAGCAAATTCTGCAGCAAATGACCTGGTGGCATTGCTGAGGGAGGCCCCCCTCATTTAACCGTCTGTATCTGCTGGTGTGTGGGCAAAGGATTATTCTTCTCAGGGATTCCACATGGAGAGCCAGCTCTTGTTAGTGGGCTGCAAACAGAGATGGGCTCATGGAAAGTGTGGGCCTTGAACCTGGAGATCTTCCTTTGCACCTTGGTTTCCAGCGCAGCCCCTCTGCCATGCATGAAGGCAGATGGAAGGGGAAGAAATCTGCTGGAGCATGTGCTTCTGTGGCTATCAGAGAGCCCGCTGGTAGCAGTCATCTTTCTGTCCATCTCAGTGTTGTTCCAAGCCAGTGAGTGCTTTATATTTGAGGAGTATTCATCTAATGTTATTGAAGCCTTAAGGAAAGGTGCAGTGGCCAAGCCCTGCTAGTTCTGCTCATGTTTCACAGGGCTGAGGAGGGTGAGATTTGATCCTCTTTGGACATATCTCTACTCAAAAGATGGTTGTGGAGGAGAGAAAAGAGGCAGGGGAATTACAGCATTGAAAGAAATCCCAACTCTGCCCTGAGCCATTTTGCAGTAAGACACTTTGGGATGTGAGTTATGATGCTGTAACTCACACCTCATGCATTTCATGGCACTCAGCCGACTGCTTCATGCCCTGCGCACGTAGCATGGAGATTTTCGGCTCTGCTTACCCCTGGCCAGCTCAGCCCTCAGGCAGGGATGGCTGCGGAGCTTGGCTCTCCCCTCGCTGCTTTTTGTTCTGTTTCTTCCTTTGGCAGCCAAAGTTGTGGTGGTTTGGGGCAGGCTCCGCTCCAACCCTGGTGTATCCTTACCTGATAAGCAGAACCTCGGTCCTAGCAAAAATGGAAGTTGTGTTTGGTACGGTGGAAGTTTCATGTTTCTCCACTTGTTACCTTTTGGGAACATGGAGGGGCTGGTGCCTGGGAGCAGCAAGCAGTGTCTGAAGTCTGAAATGGGTTAAGAGGTTGGTGAGCATATCTGTCTTCTTCCCAGGCTCCATGAGCACAGGCTCTAGCCTGCTCAGGGTCACTGAAGGCCCAAGCTGGCTTTGGGCCATGCTGTGCCCCAGCGGGCTGTTGTCATTCAGGCCTGGCCTGCTGTCAGGATGCTGTTCTTGTTGTTATCTTTGCATATCTGCTTCATGGTAAATTATAGTGGTGCCTCCAGCTCCTTCCTGCGTTAGCACTTCATAAATTGGGATTTAAAATCGCTCTGGGGACCTAGGTTTAAAACTTTGAATCCTCTCAATGAGGATTGCAGTCAAATCCTCATTTTTAAAAGGGTCTGGCACTTGGAAGCGTTGCATCACTGGCAGCTGGGCCCAGTGGCTGAGGCTGAGATGTGGGGCTGGGTTCAGAGGTCCCACCAAGCAGAGTGGCTGCGTCTGAGTAGTGCTCTCCTGGGGCTGATGTGCCCTGCAAAGATGTGGGGCTTTGGAGTGTGAGAGGGGCTGACCCCACTGCGGGGACCACCATGGGCCGATGGTGCTGCATCCCCTCAGCACCCATGTGGGCATCTCCTACAGCACAGCTGCTTTGACTCCAGCCTCATGGACATCAGGTGTCTGTCTGCAAGAGGGTCTCCTGCTGGCAGTGGAAGAGATGCTTCAGAGACCTCCACTCTCCCTTAGCTGTGTACCTAGAGAAAGATCTCAGATGAGTGGCTTTGACCACTTTGAGTTGTTGACTTTAGGATGCATCATTTTTCCGCCCCCCCCCCACCCCCACCCCTCAAATCCTGCCTAGCACATTCCAGATGCTGTATATGGTGAGTGCAGCTGCGTTAGTTCTTGAAAGCCTGCTGTTACAGACAGTAATTTTGCTGGGCTCTGGGTGGTCACTTAACCAGATTTAATAGAGTTTCTCCCTGTGGAACATTAATAATTCCCTTTAAGTGGCTAAGAGTGGGAGAGTATTCAGGTTTGGGGATTGAAAGGAAGAGGTTTATTTATTGTTCCAAGGCTCTGTAAACCCTGAATTCGACAGAAATGTAAACGTGTGCAGTCAGTCTGCTGATTCACATTTTATTACTGGTTTCAGTAGAACTTAGAATAGAGACATGGCTCTAAAAGGCTTATTTCTGAGGTGACACATGCTGACTTGCAGCCACACGCTCTCCTTCCAAAAATGAGTAACTCTCTGGGTATGTGCGGCTTGTGGCTGGGCTGTGATAGGTAAATGAGAAGGAATTACTGTGGCCGCTGTCACTGTCACCTCTGACAAAGTGCATGACCAAAGGACACTGCCTCTTAGCAGGAGGGAAGCTGAGCAAGGGACGAAGCCCAGCCTGGGTGCCTAACTGACATATTTTCCTGCTGTAGGGTTCCTATATACGCAGACTGTAAACGAGGAGTGCAGTGTGGGGCAGTGATGTCTGAAGCTGCCCCAGACTGAGGCAGTGCATCCTTCATGTCCCTGACCTGTCTGTGCACAGCTTGCCCTACACAGAGCCCACAGCCTGGTGTGCTGAATCAGCACGACCAGGGAACCTGTGAGAAGAGCTGGGTGTGTGTGTGCTTGCCTGTGTGTGGCCCGGGCTGCAAATTGCAGAGTTGGAGTGGGATGCACTGAGGCTGTCTGCGATGGCCCTGTGCGTCTGGGGAGGGAGAGGGTGTTCCTGCGAGTCGGAAGGCAGGAAGCCAAGCGTGGGAAAAGGAGGGAAAAGGACTGTGAGAAGAGGAGGAGGAAAGGAAGGGGCAGAGGCAATGGTTAGCAAAGAGGCAGAGGGATTGAGGGTGTGAGGATTTGGCAGTGTCTTCCTGAGAACCCTCGAGTTCCCCAGGAAGAAGGTAATTCTGCGTTTAGTTCAGCGCTGTGCCGTCGCTGTTGGGGATCTGTCCTGTGCAGGACTTTTCAATCAGTTTTCCTGCCTTGGCCAGAATTATGGGAGGAAATAAATGGGGCTCTCCACCTTTGCTTCCTCTTCAGCATTTCACAGTGAAATTTGGATATTCTTTGCCAGACTAGGACACAATCATCATCTTTCACAGTTCTCTCCATGAGAAACTTGGATTTCGCCTGACCTTGAAATCAAAGGTCACTGCAGTGAAATAATTTTTTCCCAGTGGCTTCAGCCTTGCATCTTTCTGAGATTGTGGAGCTTTTTTCCATTTTTTAATTAGATTTGGTTTCACATCCTCAATATTGTCCTGTAGAGGAAGAAGTACATTCAATGCTCCACGTGTCACGCAGACAGTGTAATAGAAGAGCAGCGTGCATTGCGTACTTGTTGAATGGCATTTACACTTTGAGGATAAGTCTGTTTCTCAGTCACTCTTTTAGCGTTTTGCAAATAAAATGCAAATGCACATCTGTCAGTGCGTGGTGCTGACAGTTCTCTCATGCTTTGCTGCTTGGTACAGTTCATTTTACCCCCAAGTTTTCTCCTCTGGTCACGCATGAAAAGCGGAGTTGCACAAACTACAGAAATTAGTTTTTCAGAGTTTTTTTTCATGGGTAGTAGATCACTCTTGAAGTACTGAACCCTTCAGGTCTGGCTGTTTGAGTCGGAGGGTCTTTTGGTTTACGTGAACTTTTTGTTTCCATCCACTCAAAAAGAGAAGAAAAAAATCCCTCTATTCTATGGCAAAATCCCTGGAGGATTTCCATTATTTGGACTAAGAATGTCCCAGAGCTTTGTCATTGTTCTGGAAGGGCCTGGAGCAGTTTTGCTCCCTTTCCCAGGCCCTTGCTTTGCTTTTCCAGCGCTGTGTCTGGGGGTCAGATGTGAGGTTACAAATCAAAGCCGGAAGATTTGCATGCTAATATAAACTACATACAAGTGTTGGTGCAGGAATCCCTAACACAAGAAGCCAAAAGGAAGGTTGGATGTTAGGTTAGCCTCTTTCCAATTGTAAGGCTGCTCGGGGAGTTTTCGTGATGTGAGTAATTAAGGTTGTGGAGCTGTGCTGTGCAAGTCCTCCCTGTGCTGGTGCACGGAGCGGGGTCAGCAGTGTCACAGCGTGCTCTGTCCATGCAGCCACCAGCTGCATTTGCTCTAGCACTGCACTCCTGCTCCAGAGTTGGGAAATACATCAGCACAATTCTGGTGGTACAACGTTGATGGGCCCTCGTTCTCAGAACAGAAAGATCGATATCTGGGAAGGTTTCCCATGGGGATGAGTAACTGCAAAACATGCAAAGACACGTGTGATTTGGTGTTAACTGGGAAATGGTGATTTCCAGATTGTGTATTCTGTGTCTCCTCAGTCTTGATGCACTTAGCACAGCAGTAAGCCGGTTCTTGTTAGCTCTCGCCTGACCAAGTGTTTGTTCCTGTATCCCTGGCCCCAGGGGACTCAACAACAATCCCTTTGGCTCAAAGATGAGCAGAGCTCCTCTCATCCTATTTTGAACTTCCCCCAGATCAGTTCCTCTTGTGCCAGTCAGTTCAGCTGCTTCTCTAAGTCCCTCAGATTTGGCGATGTCCTTCTGATACTTCAGCAGTCCCGCCTTCATGTGAAGTTTGATCCAGGAACAAAACTCGTCCTGTTGGCTTCTGTGGGCCCTGACTCCGTAATCACAAAGTCAAATCCAGGCTGTACCTATTTTGACTGAGCAGGACTTAATTCATGGATGTTGCCCTCACCTCCACCTCACTTCCACATCTGGCACTGAGGACCTCTTTGCTCAGCCATGCTCTCTGGGGTTGATCTGTGTCTTTTTTCAGAGCAAGTTCAGCTACAAATCAGTTTCTAAAACCAATGTAATGAGAGATGCAGTTTTTATGTTCGGACAAAATCTTTCAGTTAAATTTGCCCAAAGGACCTGCAAGTAGAAAAGGGTCAATGTTTCTAGATTGTTGCGTTTTCCAAATCTCTTTACTTTTAAAGTTTTTTTTTACCAGAAAATTCTCATATTTTGAAGTCCTCGCAAAATTTTGGTCACCTGCTGGGAAGCAAGATACAGGCACTGAGTTAAAAATAATTCATAATTCTATGAGAATCCAGATCTAAGATGCAATAAGCTGCAGACTTCCTTCAAGTGCCTTGGATTCTTTTTATCTCCTTGCCTTAGAGAGCCTCTTTCAGACCCAGGTGGGGTATTTGAAAAGGACACAAGGGACCAGGTTTCACAGAGAGCCTGTGTTCCTCCTTCCATTTCATGGTTGTCACCCTACTGTCCTAGTGCTCTGTAGCCTTAAGTATTGTGTTTTTAATGGTCTATCAATTCTTAAATGGCTGAAATTCAGTCCTGCATGTGGGAAGCAGTAAATGCAGGTAGGCAGAAGTGGATTGAAAACAGAAACATGAGTCTGTGTTGTATGGCAGATGGGTCTGTCTCCCTCGTGCACGCGTGTAGCTTTAATGGGAGGATGTTTTCCTCTTCCCCTGTCTGCTCTGTCCTTGCAGGAAGGCTGCTGTTCTGCTCCCTGAAGCTGGGAGGTGACAAGCAGGGAAGTGATGGGGCTTTACCGATGCTGTTTCTTATTCTCCTTCCATAAGATCCAGTTACCAGATGTGTTAGAGAAAAGACAGGAGCCATGACAGCAGTTTTATGTGGCCCAGGACATCAGTTAAAAAACAAAGCTCTGCTACTTCAACACAGACATCGTGTGTTGATGAGAACTGGTCAGGTCATGTTCTGCTGTAACACAGCTAAGGATGATGTTAAATGAAGCAATCAGACAAGCACAGCAAGAGGCTTGGATGCCACTTGTAACCGAGCTGCAGGGTTCAAGCTGGTCCAGGTCTGCAGATCTCTCATCAAGTCACTGTCACCAATCATTGAGGAAAATTCCACGTTTGACCTTTTTGTACCTCTCAGGGCCGTGCATGCTTGCATGCATGCATGCTTGGCCATTTGGCCAAGCAAAGAAATACAGTGGAGAGAGTGTTACCTATTTGGCTTAGGGATCTGACTGCATGTGGGACTTGTTTAGCATCTTCATAGTAGGAAGGTGCTGTGAAGTCAGTGCTTAAGAATCCAAATTGGCAAAAGCATTAAAAAAAAAAAAAAAAAAAAAAACCTGAAATTTAAAGATGAAGCTAAATAAAAGTTGGAACCATGGACTTTGGAACCTCATCCATTTATGAAAAAAATATGGGAGACCAAGTATTGTGTTACTCTGCTCATGTGAACACCATGAGCTGGATTCATCACTCGGACACAGCCCTGTTCCTTGTGTGGTCCATACCCATGAAGCTGGGAAACAATAAAAACTCTCACCAGGTGCCTCTGTACTCCAATGAACTCCTCTTCCTTCGTCCCCAGGGCTGTCTGCTGGCTGAATGTTTGCTGCTCTTGTTAGCATTTAGGTATCAGGATTTGGGAAAGAAAACAGGCTTTCCTCCTGGTTAATTCTCTGCCAGGAGGAAGGTCTGTGCCCATGGAGTGAAGGCAGCAGTGGTGGTTTTCTGAACTAGAAAGGGCCCAGCTAGATTCACAGAGTGTGGCTGGACTCAGAGCGACAAGTGAGTTTATTTTCTTTGTACATAGAGTAGATTTGATGCGATATGGCTGAGAAGGCAAGCAGCATTAATCTGGTGTTAATCCTGTTGTGTTGCCGTTCACAGCTGTAACAAGATCCTCAACAACAGTGGAGGAAGGAAAATGCTCCTATCCTCTCGTGTTTTTTCCCCTCTATGCTTAATTAGACTGCCTCATTTCTTCCTTCCCAGCATCTTGCAGCTCTGCTTTGCTTCCAGACCTTAAGTACGTGCAACATCTGTCTGCTGGACCCGTGGGTCGTTCTGGCTTTTCCTCAGTTACGCTTCCCCCGTTGGTAATGGAAAGGCGAGCCCTGCTGAGGGATGTCTGTGAAACCACAGCTGCTCGGGGAGAGCCAGGAGCCTGCACCTGCGTCCACCCCGTGCTCAGGGCTGCTGTGTGCCTGCCACTGGAGAAGCTTTCCTATTTGCCTGCGTTTCGTGTTTCTGCTGAGTCTCCGCTCTGTTTCTCAGCTCACTCTTCATGTTCCCAGGGTGAGAACAGCTCTGGGCTGGCTTTGAGAATAGCCCTTCCTCAGTCCTGGCCTGGCTGAGCTGCCATCCTCCAGAGGCCGTTGTGCTGAAAGGTGACATCATGGCGTGGCTCCGGTAGTGGACTCGCCGCGGGTGAAGGGTCTGACTTCATCTCTGTGGGAATTTCCCAGGTCTCACTGAGATTTTTAGGTCTTTTTTGATGCTGGCAAGCTGGGCAAGGAGCCCGAGCTGCAGTCGCTGGATCCAGAGTCAAATGCAAACTTTCCAGAAGCTTGAACGTGATCCAAGTGCAGGCCCAGGTGGAGTGTGCGGGAGGAGGCTTTGTGTTCTGGTGCTTATCCCTGGCACTGATCTGGATAGGGCAGAAATTGGGGACCCTGACCCTGCGTATCCTGGTGGGGAAACCCTGGTACCTGTGTCCTTTGGGGTGAAAGAAGGTACCCAATATCCCTCATGATGCTTTTGGAGAACGAGTAGCCCTGCTGCTTCGGCCTCCTGGGTACGGACGGTGCTGCCTTTGGGCTGTTGTCACTTCAAATCTGGGGCTGGGCCAGCACTGATCTACACTCATCAGTGTGTCTTTGGCATTAAAACAGTTATGCAAATAGTAAGTCAGTGCAGTGTCTGTGCTCCCCTGATTTAGGACACAGCCGTGTGTTGACTTTGTGGATGGCTGCTGCGGTTCGTGCTGTTTCGATACAAACTCCACCAGCTGAGATTGCCACCAGCTTTGTGGGAGCTGGGCTGACTTTGAGTGAAGCAGAGCAGGGGGTGTTCACGTGCTGTGCTTCACCAGCTGAGCTGTGCTGGTGGGAAGTTTCCAGCTCACAGGCTGCGATAGCATCTGAGTATGGAGGAGGAGGAGGATCTTTTCCAGCTTGATTGTGATTCACTGGAGGACAAACATCCAGTGCTTTAATGCAAGGCTTTGAAGATGCTGACATTCTCTAGGATAAAAGGGACTATCAGGATGATATCTGCAAACAAATTGCACCATATTGTTGTTCTCTGCATTCATAAAACTTTCTTGAAAGTCAGTATCGACTGTAATTACTTATGAAAGGCTACCAGTGCCCTCTGTTGTGGGCACTGGCATGTTTCTAGTCTCTGCTCTGGAATCTTGCCTTTGCCAACAGCTTGCCTCTTTGTAGAGGTTCTTATCTCGGTCTCATCGTGCTGCTCCTTTCAGGCTCACCTGGCTGGAGAGCACAAAACGTTATCCTCTAAAAAGCCAAGAGAAAAATCACTCACATGAGAGCAACCTGAATTCTGTACCTCTGGGTTCTGTGCCAGCTGGAACTGGGTATTTTCCACTGAAAATGAGACACCCAGTGATAAAGTCATGCTGAATGACATTTGAATTAATGTTTTTTGTGTAGTAGGAAGTCATCTCATTGTTTTGTGTAGGCAGTAAAGGGAGAGCTTATAACTTCAGTTTGCAATACATTTTCTGCTCTGTGGTGGATAAAATGGAAGCTTCCCAGAGCTGGAGTTCAACAATAATTAGCAGCTGATAAAATCCCCTTGACATCCTGCACCTTCTTTCATGCAGCATGAATATTAAGGGCTGCTTATCAAGCACAGTTCCTGATTAATATTCTCCAGTTTGCACAGGCCTGTTCCTCGTTTCCTTCAGGAAGGATTTATTTAGAATTCACAGAAGACTGACATAAGACTGGATCTGTGGAATGAAGAAAGTTCAGTTTTTCATAGCTGGAGCATCCTGTGACTGTGAAGTTCTTTGTGTCTTGTCCTGCAATTATACATTGCTGAGGACTTTTGCTACGGATTTTTGGGGTGAAGCATTTGAATATCAGCTACATTTTGACCCCTTCAAGATCATAAACACGTGGAAAGCGGATTATGCATAGCAATTATTTATTGTAGTAATTGTTTGTGATCAAGATTAAAGTGAAGCTCTGTGCACACATGGACTGTAGGAGAACGTGGGTACATCTCTGCTTTGTCCCATGTCCATCTATCCCCTTGGGGGCATCTCGCCTTGCTTGGGCCCCTCCATGGCTTTCTGCCCTGTGCCCAGGCTGTGTGCAGAGCTGTGCCTCGGGGGCTCAGTTTTGTACCATCACCTGCCCCAGGCAGCCCTGTCCTGGCTCTGCAGGCAGCGGTGAGGGTGATGCTGAGCTGCTGGGCGCTCGAGCGTGGGACGGCTCTCTGTATTTATCTGATATTTCCTGCTGCCTCCTTACCCCGTGCATTTTTATGACCTCGGGCTCCCACGGGGCTGCTTTCCTCCTTCTCCCCCTGGGATATTGCTGATGGTTTTTGCAGTGATGCGTTGTAAGATCTGACAAAAAAAAAAAAAAGATGAAGCGAGCTGATGTAATGTTTGCTGCTTGTGAGAAGGCTGTGGGGCTGGTTAAGAAGCGAATAACCCAACTCTGATCTCTAGAGGAGGGAAATGTGATACCTAAGGCTTTTGAAACCTCTGGATCTTGCTTTTAAAATCTGGCGTTTTACAGATTTTTTTTTTTCTTGAATTCTCGCAGTAATTCCCCATTATTTTGAATGGTGGCTTCCCAGAAGCAATGGGATTTATGCAAACAAGCAAAGAAAATCAATGGCCATTTCAGCTTCTGCACCTGCGTCCCGGTGCGTGGGTTTGGAGCCCATATATCTTTCGCCTAGCAGAACTCTGGGTTATGAGTAAAGGCTTTTCTTGCTGTGCTATGATCTTCCCATGAAACAGAAGTCAATGCATCTGTATGCTACCCAATTCATCTTTTGCTGAGCTCGAAGAGAACTAAGGCTCAAAGAGATTTAATTCCTGTTTTAAACATGCAGCAAAATCCTGGCTTCACTGCAAGTCGGTGGCAGTTTCCTTCCTGCCAGCCCTGGAGATCAGAGTTGGGGCCATGTCTGCACGGTGCAGCGGGGCCCTATTCCTGCACCAAATGCTTTGGTTGGCCCCAAATGTCCCCTCACACCCAGGGCCTCTCCTGGGCTGGGAGTGCTGTGGCACGCAGAGCAGCGCTGACCGCTTGCAGCGAGGTGTGCTCCTCTCCAGACTGATGCTCAGCTGGGCAGGCTGCGGGTAGATTTGGGGGAGACACCATTTTGGGGTTTCTGAAGGGCAGCATGGGGAAGGCTGCGGTGCCACCACGTTCAAAAAGCCTGGGGGGCTGTGGCATGCCTTGCTTCTGGAGTAAAGATGCCCAATTAAAGGAAAATTATAAACTTAGTTTAGATGTGAAATATGTTCTCCTCTCCCTGCCTCGTTCCCTTTGTGAGAACCCAGGGCCAGAATTACAGTATCTGAAGTTGCCTTTGGATCCCAGTCAGCTCCCATCCGTCATGATCTGTTTTTAATTGAATGGGTTTTCCATCTGAGAGTAGCTGTTGGACAGAGAACCAGCAGAAATATTTGTGTTGTGAATTAGCCCAGAGTGAAGCTACAAACTTTTTTTTTTTTTTTTATTTTTTCTCCCAAAAAAAACAGGAAAAAANTTTACACAACAAACACATGGAAAAATATTCTTCAGTGCAGTGTGGCTGGGCTGAAGGTTGGCCACAGCAGCTTCCTTCCCAGGCCCTGACCCCTCCGGCTGTCTGCGCAGGTGAGGTCTTTAAAGGGAACCTGGGATCTTCATGTCTCTCCATCGTGTCACCCCTAATGGAGCAGCACTGGTGTCACCGCTGTACAAGAAGCAAAGTGAGACATAGGACCTCTGTGCTTTCTGGGGCATGAGATGACACCTCTTCTCCTACCAGGAAAGAAGGGAGAAAAATCCCTCGGGGGTCCTGAGAAGAGTTCTTCAGCCTGGTCTTCAGTATAACTCCAGGGGGTTTCATGCAGTACCTCTGACCTTTAGCAATTACCCAGCGTCTGCAGCCAGGGAGACGGGCTGGTGTCCTGGGGGAGATGGAGACAACGGCGATTCCCATCCATTCCCCATCACTGGGGGCAGAGAGCTTCACTCTGCGCTCCTGGCAAGAGGGAGGGGTCCCGCTGCAGCGCAGGGGCTGGGGGAGGAGGGATGCTTTCCTGTTTCCTCTGCCAGATCCTTATCACACTCCATATGTGAAACCTGGAAATTGCTTTAAAGGCCCAGGAGCTGGCCTGGCTGGGATTTCCATTACGTTGGGGTTGTGCAGTCACCCTCCATGGCTCCATCCTGTGTTTGCTCAAGTCTTGGGGTGTATCTGTCACCAGGGCAGCAGGACCAGCATTTCGCCTGAAGGATGGTGTATCTGATGCGCCTGGCTCTTTGCTTTGCTTTTTTTTCTTATATAAAATGTTCTGGAGGCACGAGGAACAAAAGGAAACATTTGCATGGAATGTATATGTCTGTGTGTGCGCATTTGTGAATAATTTTTGATTGTGTCTTCTGATTTAAAAAATAATAATAATAATAAAAATATAGTGTTTCCATAAGATGTTTGTACTGGGCATGTACTGTGGCAGGACAAGGGAAGTCCTGGGCTTGTTCTGGGCTTGTGTTGCTGTTTCCACAAACATAGGAAAGCTGCCTCCCCCTCACTGACCTTCTTCACATCGCCTCTGGGTCAGTCTGACAGGTACCAGAGGTGCTGAGCAGTATGGTGTGTGTCAGCCCAGGCTGCGTGCTGCAGGGCTGGGCTGTTTGGTGTGCGGGTGTGCAGCAGTGGCTGTTACAGAGCTGTAATCCCACAGCCCCCCAGCTGAGTTTGCTTTGAATATCCTTGTTGAGCCAGAGCCATGTACTGCCTGGGAAGGGCTGAGGTTGCATCTCCATAGAGAAGGAAAACATGGAGCATGGGGTGGAGTAGCTCTCCTGGTTGTGTCTGCAGCAGGTCCTGGGGTCCTCCAAATAGGCAGGGATGGAGTGCAGCAACCAGGGACCAGAGAATGTGCCGTTGTTTTGTTTTGCTCCCCCTGGGACTGAAGATTTAACCAGTGGTCACTGGTGATGAAGGGGAATGGGAAGCCACCATGGGCTATCCTGTGACCTCTCCTAAAAGCTGCAACAGCTTTATTTTAGGCTACCCCTGCACCCAGGGCTCTCTTCCTCGCTGTGAGCAGGAGTGGCCAGCGATATGCTGAGTTTACCTCTTCTGACTGCTCAGCCTTTGACATACCCCGTTCTTCAGAGCCCACGTTAACATGTGTTTTCTTTTCCCAGGTCTATATCATCAATGTAACATGGTCTGACCTGACTTCCCAGATCATCTACCGGAGATACAGCAAGTTCTTTGACCTGCAGGTAAGTCTGTCTTTTTTTTTTTTTAACATAAAATATTATTTCTACTCATGCTTCTAGTCATATTTCCAGCTGGGATGATCCTACATTTAAATAAGGCTTTGTGCTTGTTTGGTCTGTTACATGTCACGATCTCAAGACTTTTCAGACTCTGTCCTTGTAGGGTATAAGGTAAGGGGTGGTATGCTCACAAAGAGTAACTTGCATTGTAAAGACATTTAAAGCTGACGTTTTCATGAACGATTCCTATTGAAGAAGGAATCTAATTTTAAATACTTGAGATGCACTTAGAGAGGGAGAGCTACGTTTTGGGCTCCCAGAAACTACTTACCCTGAATTGCTGAAAACAATGGAGCTTTTGCAGACTCCCACAGCAATTCAGCCACGGAGATGGCAGTGGAAACCTTCTGTCCCTCCTTCTAACCACCTACACAGCCAGCCAGCGTCCTGACTGCCACTGTTCTGTTTTCAATACCCAGTGTGGCTCCCTTGATTTATCCCAGGGCTGTGTATTTAGGTTTCATCGAAAGCTTTTTGCTGGATTGCTGCTCGCTGAAGCCTGAGGCCAGGAAACTAGGAAGTCTAAATTACAAAGTTTCAGTGTGTGGATCAGCTGCTTGGTTTCTGGTGCTGCTGCCATGCACCTGCGGGAGCAGGGAAAGCTTTCTGGCTTATGTCCTATTTATCCATAGTTCAGACCCATTGCTGCCTTTGTGTCAGTGAACCTTTCCAGGCAGCAAGATTGTAATTGTATAATTGCCTGGGATTATAAAATCTCTGCTTGGGAACCAGAGAAAGCAAAAACTGGGGTTTGACAGACTCCTGAACTTTGGGGGAAATTCTGGGCTGCAGCTTGTGGTTGGAGCTGGGCTGCAGTTAGAATTTCGAGTGAGTCCCTGCAGCCGATGTTAAGGATACACACAGCTGGCTGGGCTGTGGCCTGGGAGATAACACCGAGCCAGTTTGCTGTGATAAATCAGGAAAAAAACGGTTCCTCCCTTGGGTGCCTGGTCAGGGATACCTTGAAGAGTGCTCGTTTCATCTTTGCTCTTTGTTGTACTTGGACATCTGAAGTCTCTAGCCAGTTTTGAAAACTACATTAGTTCTGTTCTTCTGGCTTTTCTGGTGGAAGAACGGACAATTTCTATAGCCAGTCCTGATGTCCATGTTTGCTGTGTGACTGGGAGACACACAGCAGGGATGCTCTTAAGCCCCTTTCCACTTGTTCCTGGCCTGAAGAACCAGGCCTGCCAGTCCTGCTGCTATGAATCCATATGTGCAATGTCTCCGAGGTACCTGATGTACTTCCTAAAGATGCACCACTCTATAATCACAAACATTGGTTGTCAGTGCGTGGCTTGTGCCCAGAAGTTTGTTTCTCTCTTCTTTTTATTTTTACCCCTGTTCTGTTTTCATGTACACGTTCTTCTGGGTCTCCTGGCCTTTCCTGGTAGGTTTGAAAAGTTCCCATCAAGCGTGGAGTTATCAATGGGGTTAGTGTGTTGGACAGGAAATGATGTCTCAATCAGGGAGTGAGCCCTGAAAGGTCCCATTGATAAGTGCAAGGGGGCCTAGCGCCAGTGGAAAACTCCTGCTTGTACAACGCTGCTCCCCCCACGAGAAAATACGACAAGAAAGTAACAAAATTCCCTTTCTTAACCCTTTTTTCTCCCAGAGATGCCTGTCAGAGCCATCACTGCATGAGCAGTGACCCTCTGCAGCAGCCTCTTTAGCCCTTGCTGTGTGAAGCACTGCGAGTTACCAAAACAGAGGTCTTCACCTGGAATTTCCATGGTCTTGTCTGATGTCTGTAAGCGTGCCACCATGTTTGTCTGTGCCTCAGTTTCCCAGCTGTAATACAGAAAGAAGGCCCTTTATTTTCATGCTGCCATAATATGCTTTTAAACTCCCAGAGGTGGTGATTCTTCTTTTTTCTTGCTATTTTTTTCCTGGGCTCTTGATGCTGTCAGAGCATTTTCTGGGTGAGGCAATGGAAATGGGCTGTGGATCTTGAATTACAACTTGTATTCATGATTCTAATTTGGAACTCTGCAGTAGGAGTTAAGTAATTGAAAGATGAGGGTGCTTGGGGGAAACCCTTGTATTTTGAGGAACTCCTAACTATGTGTGTGGTGATTCTTGTTCAGTGGCAGCTGCTGCTGTACCACAGCACACAGGTAAGCGGGCACTGGAAGGCTCAGGTAGGAGCTCTGCAGCCCCTCTTGCTCCCTATGCCTAATGCTTGTTTGGTGACACCCTGTGTCTGGCAGACCTCCTTCTGCTGGTCCAGGCAGCTGCGGCAGGGACACCTTCATAGCATTTCCAGGCCAATCCTCCTGGTGTTGTGAAGCAGCTGTGTCAGGGTTTGGCCTTGGCATGATCAATGTGCTTTGGTAATGTCACTCTTCTCCTGATGTGGCCATTCCAGCAGAATAATCAAGCACACACTCAGTACTGCTGAGCCAGTGCACAGGCACTGCTGGCATCCAGAGCAGCTGGAGCCTGCAGCTCCACTCATCCCACTGTGCTCACCACAGAGCCGTGTTTCAGGGCTTCCCGAGCCTGCACGTGTCTCGTTTGCTCTCCACTGAAGTGGAGGAACAAGGGCTGACTTGTAATGACCTAATCAGGGCTGCAATGCCTGATGTTGACAGTGACACTGGATAGGACCCGTGGGGAACACAGGGGGCTGCCCAGGGGCAAAGAGACAGAAATACAAATAATGAATTTCGCTACTGTAATTTAAAAAGGAGCCCACCCTTCCCTGGATGGCTGTCTCTGCAGCAAATGGCTCAGTGCTTTTGAGAACCCTTGCATTACTGCATACTTTTTTAAAATACTTCCTAGCAAATCTTTTTAGGCACAGTAGGCATGGAGAGGCTGCCATGTCCCTAGGATTCAAATCCCAAAAGTATTCTGTTGTGCTATTTCAGCATGTGCATGAATTGGGCATCAGGTGGTTTTGAATAGAAGTATGAGAGCGATGAGGCTGGGCATGTCACGGGGTTTGGAAGCTGGAGCTTGCCCCTTGAAGGTGTGGGACGTACAGAAAGCAGAACCCAATGCAACGAGCCAAGTGCCAGCTCTGGTGCTGCTTCAGTGAGGCCTGGAGAGCTAAATGTGAGGTTAAATTAGATCAGGGTGGTGTTGCTGCACCATTTAATTGTGCAACCCACTCACATCTGCTGTTGAGTGTGGGTCAAATCACAGCAGCAGATTCTGTGTGGGTGCCAATGTTTCAGTAAATAGGATTGAAAGTATTGAATTAACTGTATAGATGAAAGCAGTATGATAAATTGCTTGTCAAGTCCAATTTTCTGTTGTCCTTCACCCCGGGGAGGCATTTGCACCTGAGCACCACATGGGGTCAAAACCACCTCTTAATGTAATATATTAAGTGCTGCTTTCTCTTGCACTCTGCACCTGGGTACTTGGCTCATGGCTGCTGCACAGAACAAGGAATCAGGAGCTGCCCATCGCTGGGAGAGCCGTGTGAGTATCTGCCTGTCGGGAGTGCTGACCCCGGTGGTAGGCTGGTGGCTCATTCAGGCATGGTTCCTGGGTGCTACCTGAGGCCTCCCACCACCACTGCAGGGTTTGCTGGTGGTGGCAGCAGAATCCTATCCTGAGCTGGTAGTTCTAGTGGGCAGTGTTCCTGTTGTCCCCAGAGGAGCTGAGGAAGGACACTTTTATTGGGTTAGCAGGGTAATTCCTGGCATTTCCACTCTGCATTAAAAGACACAGGCGTAAGGCCCACATTGTTCTTGCTGAAAAGGGCTTTTGGAGTCTATTAGCAGAAAGGAGATTTGCAGTTGTGAGTGAGTGTGTGCATGAATAATTATCCGAAGTGTAAGGTGAGGAAGGGTGGGGATGCAGCCAGTTCACCCTCCCACTGGCCGTGCTGGGGTGGGAAGCAGCAGCAGGGTTTGCAACTGGCAGGTATGCAGGGTGGCTCTTTCCCTGCTCCCCGTCTCACTCTGCCAATTGTGCAGTGCCACTTTGGGCATTTTGTAGGTGTTGTGACCCCAGCTGGGTGCTGCCCCTCTGCTGAAAAACCAGCAAAGTGAGCAGGGCAAACGTCGTGCTTCAGAGCCTGGTGTCTCAGCTGAAATCCGCAGCAGTGCGTCTTTTGCATTTTATCCAACAACTTCAAATGTTCTGGTCTGATTTTGTGCTGTCACTTGCTGTCAGGATCAGAGTATGAACAGGGCCAGACCCTCAACAGAGAGACCAAGGTCTGTGTTCAGGTCTCCATTGCTCCTATGAGGACAGCTGATTCCGTACACAAAGCTGGGAAAGGAGCCTTTCTTCCAATAGCAAAATGCAGCTTTCTGCAGGACAAAGCACAGCAGCTGGCTTTAGTGGCACGCTGTAATCCCACGTTGCCTCTCTGTCTGTGTGAGAGGCGAGCAGCATCCCCACCAGAGCCACGGCAGGAATGGAAGGTGGGCAGCTCGCAGCCTCTCGGCACAATGACCCACACAGATGTTTTGGCCGCAAGGAGACATCTGAAATGTCACAATTTTGAAAAGGCAAATAAACAAGGCTCTGTTCAAGCATTCGCTTTGTGTATCAGTTAGCAAAAAATTATCTGCCTGATGCAGACTGCTGATCTCAGCAGGTTTTCTTCAAAGTGGTGCAGAAAGAGGAACTCACTAGCAGCCAATTAGAACATTAAAAAAAATAAAGAATATCAAGAATTTTATTAGGGAGCAGAAAGAGATGTAAGTTGTTTCCAGGCTGATGATAAAACATCAAGAGCTTCATTTGTTATTGCTAGGGCCATCCTGATTGTTTATAGTGCTATAATGGAGTAACTGAGCACTGAAGAGCACATTAAACAAAAGTGGTACTATAAAAAAAAAAAGTCACTGCAGTCTGTGATTCTGCTTCTTTCATTCAGGCTGGAGTTCATCCGAATGCTGCTGCTACTGATCCTTCTGTAACATGTGGTTCTGTACAAATGTGCCTTTTTGTGTTAGGCCAAGCTGTATGAAATGTTGTGGTGTCCACTTCCTTTTCCAGTTTGGTGGCTGGAGCTGTGTTTGAGCACTCTGTCTTGCAGGGTTACTGCGATTTAAACAGGACCTGGCAGCTTTAGTGCACGGGCAGAGCAAAGGGGGAATTGGCACATGGTGCTTGTGGGTTGGTGTCTGGTGTTTCCCTGGTGGAAACGCTAATGTTCTTGACATTAGTTTGTTTGGGTTAATTGCCCAAGTGGAGACCCACAGTCGCTAAATCTGCTGGTCCAGTCCAACTTGGTAATGACTGCTTTTGTAGGATGCATGGAATCATAGAATGACTTAGGTTAGGAGAGACCTTAAAGCCCACCCAGTTCCAACCCCCCTGCCCTGGGCTGGCTGCCCCCCTCCAGATCAGGACCCCATCCAGCCTGGGCTTGAGCACCTCCAGGGATGGGACATCCACAGCTCTGGGCAGCAGTGTCAGGGCCTCACCATCCTCTAAGTAAAGAATTTCTTCCCAACATCTAACCTAAATCTCCTCTTTTTTTAGTTTAAAGCCATTCCCCCTTGTGCTAACAGACTGTAAATATTCAGTCCCTTTCCTGCTTACGAGCTCCCTTCAAGTACTGGAAGGCTGCAGTGAGGTCTGATATTTTATTCTGTGATGTTCCTGCTTCTAGCTCTGTAGGAGTGGTGGATCGACAAGCTCGAGCATGTGCTGAATTTATCAGCGATGAAGAGTACAGGCGAGAATGCAACGGGGCAAGCGTGTGCCCGAGTTTGCAAGAGGAGCCTGGCTGGGGCTCGCTGCGGTGCGTGCGGGGACTCTGTGCCAGGGGAGGGGAAGGAGGGCTGCTCCCGGCGTGATGCAGCTTGCCCCTCACGCGTGGGAGGTTTGTGTTAGGAAGATTCCCAGCCTCTGATGAGCTCGGGGAGGGTTTCTGTGCCTGTGCGTATGGAAACAGGCAGAAAAGCTGGAGGAGAAGGTAGGGTCAAACAGGGCAGGGGAGAAGCAGCGTGGCAGAGGGTTGGCTCGAGCTGTGATGTGAGCACATGGTGAAACATGAGGCACAGGGAGAGAAAGGAAAGTTGCTGCTCACTGACATTATTCCTGCTGGGCTGCACTCGTAGCAGCGTGGGCCTCCTCTGCTCTGGGCTATGCTGGCGTAGGCCTGGATGGCCTGGCCTCAAGGATCACATTTCTCCTGCTTGCACTGCCTTGGTGTAGGAGGCTGCGCCTCAGCATCTTGGCCCTGCTGTAGGCATTGAGAGCTGCTCTGGGATCCTCTGGAGCAGGGGCCTGGCTCTACAGCTGGCCCACGAGGTTCAGGCCCAGGGCTTGGCTTCAGGGCCCTCCCTGATGGTCTCGGGGCTGTAGGGATGGAGTTACTCCAGCAGTTGGGGTGAGTTTGGTTTGACAACGGCTTCCTTAAGAACAGGATTGAAACTGAACCTAGCCTAGGAAAACGCAGAGGAAATCAGAGCGTGGCTCTATCAACATGTCAGTTCCCAAAGGTCAGCAGTGGCTCCTCAGGGAGAAATGGCACGTCCTTGCTTCCGGGTAAACATGGGCCGGCCGGCTGCTGCCACTGTCCTGAGCCAGAGGCCGGCAGCAGTGAGGTGTGCAGGTGGTGCGGAGCACCAGGCTTCCAGGAGAGGCCCCGAGCCATGGCTGTGAGTGCTGGCCCTGTGGTGGTTGAGCTGGGAGTGATTGTCTTAGCTGATGTAAAGACTATTTAAATACCATTTTTCTGTCTAGGGCTCCATCAATGCCTTAGGATACCAGCTGGCCTGGATCAGATCTTTGTCTTCAATGAATAAATGGAGTTGTTTATAATTCTTATTTCCATCATTATTTAAATGTTTGCCTGGCAAAACAATCTGTGCAGTTTCCAGTATTTGTTTCTGAAGAGACGTCACACGTCAGACAAAGATGAGGACCGTGATGGGGAAGTGGCCGAGCGCCTGTGGAGCTGCAGCAGAGGCCACGTGCAGAAGGCACAGCAAATAACCTGCAGTCGTGCAGAGACCTGGCCTTCAGGAGCCCTCCACTTCAAACTTGTGCACATGGGTACTGTTCAGACATAAACCTGATGCTTTAGTATTGCCTATACTCCATGGAATCTTCTGTGTGGTAGCTGCTGGGCAGGACGTGCTGCTCAGCACCAATTTCCTTTACCCACAACTTGCCCTGTGTCAGGCAGGGACATGGGATGAGCTTAGAAAGTGGTGTGGGAGCTGACTGCTGCTGCAAGTGTGATGGCAGCAAGGCCGGAGCTGGGGTGATACTCACACTCCCCTGTTTTGGTGTCCTGAGAAGTCTGTAGAGATAAGGAATTGATTTTGCTGTCAAAGGATTGTTTTGTTTTTTCTCTGGGGGATGTTGCAGGTCAGAGAGGAGAGTCTCCTGGTGCCCTGTAGTACTGTCTCACTCTTCTGTGTGCAGAAGAGATCACAATGCCAGGAACACTCGCAGGACTCTCACATCTAAGGGAAGGTTTGGAGCTGTTATGGAGAGGTTGTCCTGAGCTCTGTGTGGAATGGGGATTCCTGAAAGCTGAGCGTTGTGCCCTCTTCTATTC
Organism: Penelope pileata; assembly: GCA_013396635.1. Taxonomy (NCBI): domain Eukaryota; kingdom Metazoa; phylum Chordata; class Aves; order Galliformes; family Cracidae; genus Penelope; species Penelope pileata. Next base: position 2,065,628 of record WBMW01003333.1, read on the forward strand.
CCTTGCAGCACAAGACAGGTCCTGGATCGCACCGTGGCATCAGTGACTGTGATGGATGTTGTCTGGGGTCATTGCACGTTGTGGGTGTTGTTCCATACGATGTTGATAGTCCCCTAGATGTTTAAGTGCTTATTTCTTCGGTGTTTGTATCCTGTGTATAGAACCAGTAGCACTGAAACACTTCATCACACCACCAAGAAGCTTTTGCCTTATCCAGCCCGAGTTAAATGCTCGTTCACTTCTGAGGTCTTGCAGGAGCATGACATCGAGTGGCAGGCTGCTCTGAAGATGAGTTCTTCCCTCCATCCTTGTGATCTCCTTGTGTGCTGTGCTCTGCCAGCCTGAGCCCCTCCGAGGGGGCTGCACGATGAGAGTGCTCTGCTTGCTGAAGGTGCTGTGTCGCATCTGCTGATTCCCTGGTTCTGCAGCCTCTGAGCAGGAGCTGGCAGTGGCAGGTCTTTGTTAGCATTCAGTTTGTGGCTCTTCTTTAGTCAGGCTCCTAATCCTAGAAGTAAATCAAAATTTAACTGAGCTACTGGCTCTATGTGTAGTTAGAGAAACGAGTAGATTTTCTTTCAGAAAGATTGGGAGTGTCACAGAGGTTGTTGACTTCTTCACTGCGTCCTTTTAAATATACACAGTGTCCTGCTGATGTTCCTCCCCATTTTTAGGGGCCATCTTCCAGTTGTCCCACGAGCTGTGTGAATGCCTGGCACTGCAGTTAGACGCTTCATCAGGCCCAGTGGAAAAACATTTTTTTCCCCTTTTTTTAAGGAAAAATGTAAAATTGCAAGGGGCTGTTAGCACTTGATTTGTGGAAGAGCACCTGTGTCTGTGTGGATGTATGCTGACACATTACTGATTCCCACTGAAATAACTCAAAATTACTGACCTGCATGCTTTTGGCCAGCAGGTAGATGTTACTTTGTCAAGGCCTCAGATTTCAGGTGAGAAGCAAGAGCTCATGAAGCAGAGCTGCCCTGGGAGCCCCGATCTCTGCAGCGGCTGTGGGAGGGCTGGGAGCCCCAGCGAGCATTCAGGGCTGAGCTCGGCTGCAGCTTCCCCTGGCAGCAAGTTCAGGTATGTAGAGAGAGGAACTTCCACCAAAGGCTCTTGGCCCAAAGCTGCATAAGCATTGGGAAAGATGTAGGAAAATGCAGCTGTGATGCCAGTTCCTGCTTCAGCTTCCCTCTCCAGTTTGGATCTGATGGCTGTGAATGGTGCCACGCTCCAGATGCTCACACATTCATGGGATAGTATTTTTAGAACTGGGCAAAGACTGATGAAATCTCTGTGACTGCTGTCTGGAAGCCATACACAAATTGTTTTATCTGCTTTGTAGGTCACTTTGCTGTGTATGTGTTTTTCCAAACAATCTAGAAAGAGTTTAACTTGAGCAGGTTTGTCCAAACCCAGAACCCCAAGGGAGCACTGCAGAATTGCAGTGGGCAGCAGATTTCCCAGTGTATGAATTCTCCCAGTCTGGAGCAGGAACCTGATTTATAAAGGATTAAAATCACCCTGCTGGGGAACAGAAGGGTGAGCTGGTATACCACTGTCAGATGCTCACTTGGTATGTGTCCTTTGAGCTGCACAAGCTTGTTCCCTGCCAAAGTCCTGCAAGGAATACTTGAAGGATATCAAACTCCACTTATGGACCTCCAGGAAGCAGAGAAAGTGGTGAAATTAGGAGGATTTGTTGAAGTTATCAGCACCTACACCCCATTGCAGACACCTATGGCTGTGAGGATGGTGAGGCTATTCTGAGTGTATCTCCAGGGAGGAAATGCAACAGGTTCTCCTGAATGAATTGGGTTGATTTACATTAGCTGAGGAGGATTCAGACCTATTTTCCTAGTTGCTGGTTGCTTTTCATGTTAAATTTAAATGTGTGAGGAACATGAGTCCCTGCAAGATTCTGCTGTTAATGGATATGTCAAAACTTGCCTGAAATTACCAAAAATTCTGAACCATGCTGTCAGAATGTTGGTACTGGGCCCACGACTGCTGGCGTTGTTCCTGGCCCATGTCTCATGCGAGGTATTACACAGAATCATGGTAACACTGGGCTGGATGCCCTTCTTCAGCAGAGCATGGCAAGGCTCAGCGCGTACCTCCTGCGGTACCCTGCCTCCATTACTGTGCTGCTGGAAGGTCTCCCCACAGCCCAGCGGGCATCCTCAGCAGGATTTAAGCTCAGCCCTGGGAGGAGCCCACTTATTTGTCAACCTTGTTCCAGGTTTTGTTTGCTGGAACAATAAACCACAGGCGAGCAGTTGGGCTGTGGGACCGGCCCCAGCCAGAGCTGCGGCTCCGGGGCCACTCTCACATGGGGAGTTCTCCAAGTGCTGCTTTATTAGCGTATTTCCTTTTTTACCAGAGATCAAGATTAGCATTTTTTTTCTTTTTTTTTTTTTTTAATCTCTGTGTGAAAATCAAATTCCTTGGCAGGATTTTTTTCCGTGGCCTTTCTTCCTCGAAGCACCCAAGCCCAAAGAGTTTGGGCAATGACAGTCCCCCCCTCACCGCTTCGCCACTCTGCTGATCGCACTCAGCTTTCAATTATTTATACTGCCGGAAAATCGCATGGAGTTCACACCCCCAGCCCTGCAACACAATTCTGTTTTTGTGCAGGGAGCACAATCCTTCACTTTCATTAAGTGTGCAGAGACCGAGATGAGAAGTGCCTGTTGTGTTCGCATCCCTTGGCTCGCGATGAGAGGAGCCGGTTGTTTCCACAAACGTCCTAAATAGCCCTGCAAGGGTTATGGGGAATTTATTTACATTAATGCATTTAAGTGCAAATAGAAAATCGCCCAGCCATAATGGAAAGGTTATGCAGGGCTCTGCCAGGGCTCTTTTCCCTGCCACCTCGCCCCTCCCAGCTTTCTGCTTGTAGGGCTCTGATGTGGGAAGGCTCTGTCTGGACGGGACCATTGGTCTCAATGCCAGCACGCCGGGGTTTGCTTACAGGACAAACAAAACCGTCAACGGTGTTTCTTCTACCATGGGCTGTGCAGAGCCCTGTCTGCCATAGGAGAGACTCCTGCTCAGGCTCACCCCTGCCTGGTTTTTCAGAACTGGTGGCTTTTTGCTTCTTCCCATGGTAGCTGAAGAATTGACCTCTTCTGCAGAAGTGCTGTGTGGAGCGAGAAGTTGGGAGTTTGTTTCCCACCTTATTCCCTTCCTGCCTGCCTACGGTCGTGGCACGTTTCTCCTTTCCTAGAGCCAGAGTGGTTTCATTTCTCGTGCAAACACAAGTATCCCACTGCAGAACTGTCTCTGGCAATTTCCTCTTTCTCTCCTTCAAGGGAAGCACCAATGAGTCTTCAGCCACACCACTGAGCGGGTGAGTCTTGCGGAAAGCAAAAATACCCACGATCTGTAAACCCACAGCTTTTTACACGCCTGTTCCTGGGTGCTCTGTTTGAAGAAGACCTTGCAAACCAGAAGGCTTTGCTCCCTGCCTTTTGCTTTTGATTTATGATTTAGAAGGAGAGACCTGTTCGATAGGATCTGTGCAGGAAAGGGAGGGCTTGAACTGTTACAGCGTGCCAGATCCTTTGGCAGTGCCAGGGATGGAAACATGCTTCCTCCTCTCCCTTTGCTGAGCCTTCAGCTGGGCTGTGCCTCCATCATCTTAGAGGTCTTTTTCAACCTTTGTGGTTCTGTGATTCCAACCTTTTTTTGAGGCTGCCCCGTTGGGTTAGCGTTTGTTCTTCCCTGCCCCTTTGTGCTTTGGAGCAGAGCGAGTTGCTGACAAATCCTTGGTTGGTGGAAGCTGTGAACAAACTGGCACAGAGTAGGCAGAGACCCAGGAGAGCACCAGAGTGTTTGAGACAATGTCTGTGGATCTGCAATACAAACAGCTCTCTGTGTAAAAGCTGTTTGTGAGGCATCGATGTCCATGCAGGGATATCTGATTCACCAGGTGCAGTCATGGGCGAGTCCTGATGGGTTTAGCAGTGTTTTGCAAACTGAGTTAACGTAAGAGCCACGCGCCTGAATTTGTGGGGTTTTTTTTAAGGGTGTGTTAAGAAAACCAGTGTGACTTGCTGAGCCGCTACCTTCAGCCAGGTGTTTGGAGAGAAGTGACCACAAAAACACTGTGAGAGGGAGGGGAACACGCCAAATGAGAAGGAATTAGAAAGCATAACAAAAAAGGACTAAGTAAAACGATAACAGGAAAAATTCTTTAGGAGGACTAAGGTGAATTTAATGATTGAAGTTTTGTCTTACAGGGAGTGTATCTTATTCACCTGGAGCAAATAATTTCACAGGCTCTTCATTTTCTCTGGTTTATCTCTGGTTTCTGACAGCCCAGCAAGTGGCACGTTTTGGCCTTTGTGTGGTCTGGGGAGCCTTGAAATCCAAAGCCAGGCTTCCTCTGGGCACTGCCGTGCCACTGATGTCTCAGCAAAACCAGTGCCTGTGTCATCCAAGTAAAAGCTTTTGGTAGGAAAATGTGTTGTGGGATGGCAAATGGTGACTACTACCATTGCTGTAAGAAACCCAGGTTGCTCTGCAGGTTTTGGTGTGTTGGTGGCTGTTCATGCAGCTTTGCAAAAAGCCCTGGAGCTGTACATGATGCTCGTGTTGCTGTGCTAAGGGCTAGAGGGTGCTGATCTCTGACACATCTCATTTGTAAATAAGCATAGGATGGGGTATTTAGTGTTTCAGGAGATTCAGTTGCCACTGGGATCTGGGAATAAAGAAAATGGAGCAGTACAGGGTGGTGGCTCCACGTAGATAGTCCCTGGCTGCCCTTATACAAAGGGAGAAGTTTGCAGAAAGTTTCCAAGTTGGAGAGAAGCCCCACAAAATTTCGGGTTTGTTCTGGGTGTGGGACTGTCCTGGATTATGAGGCTGAGCAGGAGATGCTCTGGGGTTGTACTCATTGCTGTTAAGAAATCCCATGTCAAATCCTGTTCCACTCCTGGGTCAGAAGAGGTTCATTGCCTTCGTACGGGGATGCTGTTGTGTAATTAGGAGCTGGGAGTCTGCGGTGTGGAATGAGGAGTGGGAACTGCTGGTGTGGCAGGGAGGTTATCGGGAATGTCTGCCCATAAAATGGGGGCTGTAATCAGCCCTCCTGGCGAAAGTTTATTTGTTAATGTTTATAAAGCGCTTTGAAGTCTTCGGCTTTTTAACAGAGCCGAGCATTAGTTGTAATACAGTAGCTAAGCCAGACCTTAATGACCACCTTCCCTCTCCTCCCCTCAAACCCCAGCCGTTTCTAACAGGGTTTGGTGAAGAAGTGAAAAGTCAGCAGAGTGACCAAAGAAAAGCCAACTGCTCAGCAGAAATATAAATAGTGTTTTTCTTTCTTGGGATTATGTCCCGGCCCCATTGGCTTTCACTGCCTGAAGTGGAATTTGTAGAAGGGATGAGGAGTTGATTTCTAGGCTTGTACCATGTGATCCCAGTGGGTCAGTGTTTTAGGATGCCTGGTTGTGAAGCCCCTGTACTGGTACCTCGCTCAGCTTGGTCCCGGAGCTGCCTCAGCAGGGCACTGTGATTTCCTGGAGTCGCTGAGCAGCAGGAATGAACGTTGCCTCCTCCTTCGCGTGTTGGATGGGGATTCCTCCTGCCTTGAGCACAGCTCAGGGCTACAGCTCTGGGGAGAAGTGCAGGCACTGATCCTGAGGGCTTGTGGGTGGGATTGGAGCAGTTCTTTGTGCCTGGCTGCCTGGGGGAAATAACACCAAGTTGGTACCTATAGGGGGGTCAAACTCTGCAGATGGGCTTTGCATGTGGAGAATGAGAGACAAAAGATTGGTGCCATGATGCGGTGCAGACATGCGATGTCATGTGTTGCCTTAAGCTACAAAAGTGTGCAGAGAGTTTCAGAGATGTAGGGGCACAGGGTGCTCCGTACGGGCTGGAGCAGCTCTACTAAGCAAGGGGTTAAACGAAGGGGCAGTGAGCTGGGAGTCATGGTGCGAGGACACATCCAGAGCTTTAGACCCAGCCATAGTGCACCTGGAGTGAGAAAGGAGACTGGGGTTTGGGCATCCCCGCAGCAAAGCATGCTGTGTTATAACAGGGATGTGGGGAAGGTGGCTGCGAAACAGAGGAGCCAGCATCCTCCCCAGAAAGCTGCTGTCTCTGACCCATCCTTCGAAAGCGCTCTCCGATAGCTGAGCTTGCAGCCAAAGCCTGACCCATCCCTCGCCTCTCATCTGATCTTTCCTCTTCAAGCCCGATCCCTGGAAGGATGCTGCTCTCCAAGAAGACATTCCAGGGGGGTTTCATCACGGCGCTCGCTGCAGCCATGCTGAGCTCGTGGTCCAAGCACCTGCTGCTTCATTTAATTAGCAACAAATGGGAGGCGTGGGCTTGGGGGAAGAGAGAGCAGCACCCTGGTGAAGTATTTGCTGTGCTGTGATGTATTTTATTTTGGGTTCAGAAGGCAGGCCATGAGGAAGATTTTCCAAAGGGCTCCATAAACCGTCTCCACTCACAGGGTGATTATTTGAGGAGGGAGGAGGGTGTGGATTTAAATCGGTGCTGCTAATTTCTCCAAACAACCACATTATTTTTAATTCATACTCCAGGCCCCCTCCGCCCATGTCTTGATGTCAGGAGCTGTGAATTTTCCACGTCATAACAAAGTGCCTCTATAAAAGAGAGCCCTTTAAATATATTTTAAAAAATTGATTTCAGATACATCAGACTCTCAAGTCAGTCAGTCTTCAGGGTGGAAAACCGACTCTTTCCTTCCCTTGTGGTAACCTGTATTTATTTGTGTTTCAGGAGCACAAAGCAGCTCTGAGCAGATGTAGGGCTCTTTAGTGTCTGGGGCTGGAAAGTGCATGAGAAGCTGCAGGCCCTGATGAATACAGATTGAGAGAAATAATCCCTTTGTACAGCATCATTAAATGAGCTCAGGCGCTCTCCATTGAGATAAAAGCATTACAAGGCTCAGCCCGTTCTACTGAAGAAGGAAAGGGAGATGGAGACAACTGGAGTGGGACTTCAGGGTTGAGCCATGTGTGCTCGTGCCCTGGAGAGATCAGCAGTGAGGGCATCATGCAGGGAGGGCTGTGGTCTCAGTGCAGCCCACAAGCACTGGGGCTGTTTTTCTCTATGGGGATGCAATTTTAACAAGCATCTCTAGTGGTTCTACATCTGGTGCAAGTCATAATTTGTAGTCTAAGGACACATTAGGTGTGTTGTCCGTCTGTAATCTTAGGATGATTCAAGCGATGCAAGGAAGAACACTGTGTGGTTTTTTTGTCCTGACTATAGTAGAAAAGCTGGATTTTAGGGATTTGGGTTTTGGATTGCCCATTCTGTAAGAGCTTTCATCTCTCCTGGTTTTTCAGAGGATAAATTAATTCATGACCACCAGGTGCTCAGATGCAGCAGTGGCTGGGGCCATGTGAAAACTCAGATCAATCATGTTGTGGAGTTTTAAGTTCAGTCCTGGCATTGGATTCTGGTCCGAGGACAGCAACCATGCACAGAAAACTCTCGTTGTGTGAGACTGTCATCATCTTGAACGTCAGAAATACGGTAATAGCAGCTTTCTTGCTCCCTGTCTGTTCTGCAGACCTGCAATATTCTTCAGGAATAAGCCAGTTTGCATTTATTTATTGCCTGCAGGATATCTTGTGTGCTCACTGCTGTCAATGAAACAGTAACAGCTCCTGGAGGCTGCCCATTTCAAAAAGCCAATGGAAGAGCGGCTGTCCTGGGAAGGGAGTTGGTTATAGGTGAAAATCTGCTGGCATGGTGGGATAAAGAGCTGCCTTGGCATGAAAGGTCTGAGCACGGACAAGTGATCCTTCTGCTGCCTAGGAATCCTTGATTGTGCAGAAGTGAAGACGGCACAGAGACACACCTCAGCTCTTCCTGATGCTTTTCTGAGTAGTTTTTTATTTTTTATTTTTTTCACCTGCATGTCTCCTGCGCCTGGTGCTCTTCTGCAGGTCAGCATTATGCTGAGAATCAATCTTAGAGCCCCCTGGCAGTGTCTTTTCTTCCTGTTAGTTTTACCTCCTTTCTCCATATTCTGGTCTGATGTTAGAAACAGGTTCTTGCTGTGTGGATCAAAACTGGAAGCAACACCCCAAGGGACGCGTTCAGACTCAGGATATAGAGTTTGGAGTTCTTTTTCCACCTCCTCCTTTGACATTTGAGAGAGGCTTTTAAGCAGATGAGATACGGTTACAGTGACAGCCTGTCTGTCTTTGAAAGCCTTGATGCTTGAATTGTATTCTTCAGCTCAGTTTTAAGAGAGAGGCAAGAGGAGCTGTATTCTAGCAGTTTGCCTTGTTGCGTGCCTCAATATGGCTAAGAAGGGAAATTTGTTTTCCTTTTCAAACGTCTGTTGTATTTGCACTGTTTAATGCTGTTCAATCCCACATGCAGGCGAGGGGATCGCCTGCCCAGGCTGCTCTTGCCGCCTGTAATGGAGAGCAGCCCCTTTCCTTGCCCCCTTCACCTGCTAGTGCTTGCTTTCGAAATATGAGCATCTTCCTCTGACTTCAAATCCTTCTCCACGTTGATGCTAATCTGCAAGGTTCAAAGCAGGGGTGAGATTTCAAAGTCTCCTTGGCCATGTTAGATCTGCAGTGTGGCATTTGGGCTGTGTTGAAAGCCCATGCGTGGAAGCATGTAGAATCACATCTCTGCACCTGTTAGAGGGGGGGAAATTCTCTTCTGAGTTTTGTTTCTGTTTTTCTTGGGCTGTTCTTAGGTTCTTCTCAATTTTGTGGCCAGCGCAACGTTCTCCTGCGTCTGACCTCATGGAGAGATGTGCACCAGCTCCAGATGAAGGGCTAGAAACAATCACCTGCACCTGGCTTAGCCAAATAGGTTATTTGTGCCTAAGAATGTGTGCCTGGTAGTGTAATTTATTTGTTCAGTTACTTAAGCTAAGGTTTCCCCCCAAAGGAAGCCCTAATGAAGCGAGATAACTTTGCATCTGGGCTGCTGACAAAGAGCAGCTGGCTGTGCTTGCGTGCAGTGCTGGCCGCAGGTGTGCAGCCCCTGCCCCTCTGTGCCCTTCTCTCTGTTTGATAATGAAGATGAGCAGGAGCTGGTAGTTGCTGAGGCTGGTGTATTGCTTTGTGATGGAACCTGACCAATCTCAGCTCTGCAGTAGTGTGTCTTGCCCTCAGCAGGATCCACGCATGGAACTTAATTTTCGAAGTTTCTTGCATCCTGGTGGATAGCAGTTGGTATGTCATTCCTCCTCCCACCTCCTCCTTACTTCACTTCTTTTTTGGGATCTAATTTTTTTTTTTTTGATTGAAGTTTTAGGGCTGGGTTCTGCAGATGGCTGAAGATGCAATTCCTTACACAAGCTGTACCCTGATCCCTTACAACCCCGAGCTGAGGTGCTAAAGGCTGATCTAAAATACACCAAAGATGACAAGAAACTTTGCAAAAGTTTTTCTAAGCCTCAAATCAGGCCATTGAATGTCAAATAAATCACCCTAAAGGGCCCATTGGAGTCAGGGGTGCTTCCCAGCCCAGCAGCTGGTCCTGGATACCACTCTGCCGTGGCCCAGCTTGGATGTGGCCCTGGGAGGGGAGGTGAAGCTCATTGATGCAAGTTACCATGTTCCTGGATGCTTGCTTTGACGAAGCATCATGGAGCAGTTTCGGTGGGAGGTCTGGGGCATGTGAACTCCCTACCCCAGCCCAGGGTCTCAGGGAGCTGCTGCATGGTACCTGCAGCCTGGTGGCTAGAGGAGGGCCTTCCAGCACATCTTTGGGGATACTTCCGCAGTCTGGGTGTCCTTCCTATGCCTCTTTGTTGTGGCTTTGTGTGATGAGGAGGAGGATGGAATAGAGACATGAAAACCCCTGGAGGATGTGTGAAGTAGCTCACACGGTGCCCAGCAAGGTCAGTGCAAGATGACTAGTCATCCAGGCTCCATCTAGGCTAGTTCCAGGCTGGAAGCTTCCTGCTGCGAGGATGGGGCTGCAAGGAGTTCCTCTCCTCCTGGATGCAGATGTCGGCCTCCACGTGCTCCCTGTCCCTTACAACTTGCAGCAGTTTTGTCATCTGCAACTTTGGAGAAGTCACAGCCCTGGCAGCGTTTCTTGGCAATGTGCCTGCGCCACTTAAAAGCTACTGAGATTTAAAAAAAAAAAAAAGACCTAAAAAACCCAAACCAAAACAACAACAAAAAAACCAACGTTGTCAAAGACCTCCATGGATGCTTCTAATACTCTCCCAGATATGACTTGTGATTAGCTGGTATAATACACAGAATACCATCTGCTCCTCAAGCAGCACATCCTGGGTGAATGACTGTGATTTGAGTGAATGATGCTGGTGTAACGTGGGGGCCTGTAAACAGGGGGAGTTCCTGCCCTGCTCCCAGCAGCACTCAGCCCTGATGGCAATCAGCCAAGCCCATCTTCTTTCCCAGGACTTGCTTTCATTCTCAATGAAATTAACAAAGTTCCTATGGCAGGCCTCTACTTATAAAATAAGGTTCAGCCCCAGCCTGCCTTCTTTGGGAGCTGGGATGGGTTTGTCCTGCAGGATGGGGTGTCCTTCCCACCAGTGCAGCTTTGTCTCATGGTCTGGTCAATTTTCAAGATCCTTTGGGACAGCAGAGTGCTGTGTGGGTCCAGTGGGCTCGTTTATCTGAGTGTGGACTGTAAGGATTCAGCTGTCACCCAAATCCCTCTGTAAAAGCCAGACCAATACCCACGCAGAGCCTTGGGGCAGCCACTGGAAGGAACTCACGTGAGTTTGGGTGCCCAGCTAAGGCACCCGTGCTTGTGCTGGTGACAGGAGGTTACTTTGAAAGCACCTTTGCTGAATGTTGCCTGTGGGCTTCTCCAGAATGGGTAAATCTGTGGATAGAAACACATCAGTGAGATGGCACCGCGACAGGTACCAGTAAGCATGACTGATTTTTGGAAACCTAGGTTTGTGTTTACATTCTAGGGCATAAATCCTTCCTTCATTGCAAGCCCAAGGGAGCAACCCCAGCTGGGATCTGTCCTTCCTGGGCACTGGGCAGCTTGGCTGGATCCCTCAGGGCAGGACCTGGGCTGCAGACACTCACTGGTGTTGGGGATGGAAGGACTTGCAGCTGGGTTTGAGCTGTTTGAAAACGCCTGTCCTGCTGCCTGCTTGCTTCCCTCCCTCGAGGCCCGGAGCAGGATATCTGTTACATGCACAACTCAGGCAATGGGATTTGTTGTCTGTGCTCCTTTCTAAATTACCCCAAAGACAGGAGCCACATGTGCTTGGAACCAGATCCGCAGGCAAAACATCTCGAGGTTTGGAGGTAGGGAGAAAGAAGACAAAGGAGCCTCATCGCAGCATGCGGTTAAAACCTGTGGCTGTGTTTTGTTTGGCACAATTTCTTCATTGTGCTGAGGCAGGCAGACACTCTTCCCCTGTCCCCCCAGAGCTACGAGCAGCGTCCTAGGGAGATGACTAGATACCATTTCAGATGGAGCTTCTAAAGTAGAATGTGCCATTGTGTTCAGAGCTATTGTTTCTGTTTTCAATATTAAAACTACTCGTGGTTTCCAGGGGACAATATATCAAGCTGAGCTAACAGGCTGTAGAGAAGATGTAGATTATGAAAACAGAGGGATTGCATTTCATACATTTGGAGCTAAAGTCTCATCTCTCTCATAGTATTGTAGGCAGGGGAATAGTGTTGCAGGCTCACAAAACTCTACCAAATGAAGCAAGGGTGTGCTTTAGGTGGGTTTAATCAAAATGGTGATCACTGCTCTGCAAGCAGCCGAAATTTCACTGAGGGTGGATTCTGTGGGTACACGGTTAGCTACAACCCAGCATGTAAATGGGGCTTTGTGCTGGTTCAGACAAAACGAATTTGTGTAGATGGTTCTGGCTGGCTGAGGAGCCTTGTCCTAAAACATCAGTGATACCAGTGCCTACATCTTTATGAGAGAGCAGTAAGGGCAGAACAGGGCATGGCTGTGCACTGTGATTCCCCAGCCCTTCCAGCAAGGCAGCGTTTTCCAAGGGCAGGAAGGTTTGAGCTCTGCAGCCCCCTGACCCATCCAGCCCTCGCTGAGCCTACTGCTGGGCTGAGCTGCTCCTGCCGCTGCAAAGAGCTCTTGCATAGGTCTTAGGAACTTGGCAGCTTTTGTCCTGTGAGCCCACGTGCTTGGAGCTCCTCTCCTGGAGGCTGCTGCCTGTGCTGCGAATCTGTTGGGTAGAGCAGTAAGGATTAACCTCACCTTTAAAAAGGAGGTCAGGAAGGGAGCCCTGCAGGTAAGGTCAGCTTGTCTTCCTACTCCAGATTCTCGCTGTGACCTGTGGTGATCCCTGTAGGATGTGCCCGGCCTGTACAGCCTGAACACATGGGCTCTGTCTGGATGTGCTAGCTCCTGAAACAAGGCAGAATGGTTGCACCCCCTTCTAAAATTAGGAGCTTTCCTCAGAATCTCAGCCAACTGACCTGATGGGGCATAGCATTGGCTTCTCTGTGACATCTCTGCGTGACCTTGCTGTGCCATATAACTGCAGCATTCATCTCTGCTTTGCTCCCTCTGAAACAGCTATTATGGTATGGCCTTACTTCCCAAGGATGTCACCGGGGCAAATGCACTGTGGATAGCGGAGCAGCAAGGGACATAGAACCACCATGGATAGATGGAAAAGTATGAAGTAGCCTTTGTCCAAGCATCTTCCAGTGCAGTTAAGTCAGATGAGGCCAGTCTAAACTAGCGCTGGGGAAACAAAATGCTTCTGGCAGGACACATCAATGGCTGCTCTGTGAAGGAGCACTGGAGGCTTTCTGAGAAGCTCTTTAGAGATGCACCAAGTGCCTCTGTCATCCCAAACCAGCACCTCTGAATGTTTTGCCAGTCTGCGTTAGCCACAAACGCCGGGCTCGTTTTGTGGAGCCTGTAAAGAAGGCTTTCTGTAAGAAAAATACCGAATGTCTCAGCTGGGAAACAGCATTCCCTCTTTTGATGGATTATGTTGGGGAAACACCCCCACTCCCTGCATCCCCCTCTTCTCCCCTGGCTGTTTTAGTTGGATACTGAAGGGCCTGTAAGATTTCCAAGATTTCTCGTGGAAATTTTCAGACCTGAGAGAGTCATTTTCCCTTTGGGGATTACACCATGCTTTAAATGTCTGTTCTCTTTATTTTATATGCGTTTTCCTGCTTTTGTTTGACTTTCTCACGGATTGCACTATATTTAATTCAGAACATATCCTATAATGCTGTAATTGTCAGGCATGTCAGCCAGTTATCCGGATGGTTTTTGCTTTAATTTTTCCTTTTTGCTTTCAAAATAAAAGAAAAGACAGTTGCTGCTGCTTCTCAGGGACTGAATTAATGCATTCTGTGGCATCATGTAACGCCAGGAGAGAGCCAGTGTCACTGCCTGCCTGATGCAATTATTCCTGCTGCATTATGGAACTGGTTACTGCTTTAGGAGGAGATGGAGTTTCACCTCCGTCTGCTGCTGCATAAGATATCAGTTATACATGTGAGTGGCTAACAGATGGGCTGTGCTGTTTCATGCCCTCACCCAAAGATCTCCAAGTCTTCTAGAGGCTTTCACAGGAGCAACTCCATTTAAGCTCTGTTGGTTTCTGGAGGGGTGGGGGTTCGCCAGACCTCCTGCTGTCTCGTGTCTGAGAGAGCAGATTGCTCTGTTGTTCCTGTGAGAGGAACAGAGCAGAGGAGGAAGAAAAAGAATTCTGTGTGACCCACATCCAGGGGAAATCCTCCAAGAGCTGTGTCCTAGAGAGGGATGTGCCCCCAGAGCAGTGGTTTTGTTCCCTGTCATATGCATATTTATGTTGTTGATCTCAGCAAATAGATCCTGAGCTGGGGTAAATCAGGTCATTCTACCCACATTGTGGGTGCTCCTCTGATGATCCTTAGCAGGAAAGCTGTCCCAAAATCAAAATGCTGAAGAAGTGATCCTCTCCAAACAGGCAGACAGAAGGTGAATCTGGGGCAACTGGCTTTCATGTTGTCCACATTCCTGCTTGTTTTCACCTGCAGACAGAGCTAGAAATCCATTTAAATGCTGATAAGTTACCTAACATTATGAGATCTGTTTGCTGGAACTGGTGGGTAACCATCTTCCTTAAGTGAAAGGCCCCCTTGGATGCTCTGGTTAACCAAGGTTTCAAATATACTACAGATGGACAAGCCCACAACTGGGAAGATAAGCATGTCTGAAAACCGCTGATAATACTTCTTCCATTTACTTTTGTCTTGCTGATTTTGAATGAGTACAATTCCTTTAAGTGTAGCCCCTGTCTCCTGCTCTACAGAATGAGGCTCAGAGCATTTGATGGCTCTTGATTACATCTCCTGTCATCTTCCTGAGATCTGTCTCACATTTTGCAGCTGCAAGAGCAGAGGCAGAGTCATAGAGAGGTTTATCCATGAGAAAACTCTGGCAGATAGCAGGATTCAACCTGGTTTGGGCTTTTCCCTTTCCTGCAGGTCACAGAGTACATAACTCAAAATGTAGCTGATGGTTCTGTAACCATTGGTCATGTCAGCAAGCAATGTGGCTGGTTTTCAGACTTCAGAAGGAAAGGAAATTGCTGCTGCTTCTCTGAGTTTAATTAATAACTTTTTCTATCCTGATATCTTACTTCCTCATCCTAACTTATGTTATCTACATCAGGTTCTTTCAAGTTTTTTTGATTTGCAGATACCCCGTATCCATCCTGGTGAGGGTGTAAGTTTCATTATCTCCAATTGCAGATCCCTGGTAGCAGCATCACTTTTTCTAGTTTGTTTTTTAGCCTTCTAATAGAAGGGTACACAATGCTATTCTGGTGCTGATGCTTTCTCTCTGCCCCTTGTTCCTTCTGGGGACTCTGACTGAGCTCAGATAACCCATGTGAGAAGGGGTCCCTGAGGGCTCATCCCATGTGCCTGGTGCCTACCTGTCCTCGTGTCCTTTCTAGTCAAACAGTGGCTAAGTTATTATTGGCTTGCCTGATTTTTAATGAAAAACACATTTTCTGATGAGCACTTGGGAAATGGAAGCTGATACGCCTCTTTGCATGCAGTACAGGAAGAATTGTAAGCTTGAGACTCACTCAAGTGGCTGAATGGAAGGTGGCAAACTTGATGAGGTTTCTGGGGTACCTTGCCAGAAACGTGCTGTTCTCACTCTCACGGTCGTGGTTTGCTTTTCATCAGCTGGCTGTTTCTCTGGGACAAAACTGAGTGAGACACTGCTGGGAGAGAGAGAGGCCCCATCTCACTCTGCAAAAGGTCAGAGTGCTGCATCCGTTTGTAGCTCTGGATGTTGTTTCGCTTGCCAAAGTAATGGGTTTGGATGAAAGTCATTCTCAGGGTCTCTGTGTATTAAAATAAATCTCCCGTGATTGCAGCACTGACCCTCCTGGAGGACTTTGATTTTATCTGTGCACAAGGCAATCCTACATCCGCTTGAAAGGAACCAGCAAGATATGCACTCTGATAAGAGATTATGTGGGTGTCCTAATTTGCTCTTTTTAAGAGGTGTGGAGAACTTCACTCTTTTAACTGGAGAAGGGTTAAAACTGCTGCAGGGAAGGAAGAGGAGGAATTAACAGCCCAGCAGGAAACTCCAGCTGGAGTCTATGGTGTAAGGCGTACGTGGAGATCAGGTAACTGTCCTAATGGATTAGTTTCAGGGAGTTGGATTTGGTCACACGCTTCCAAAACCTCAAGACCAAATCAGGAACAAAGGTCCCGCTGGCAAATGTTGCAGGATCAGGCCATTAAACAGCTGATATGTTCATGTCCCCCACACTGGTTGGCTTACAGAAGAGTAGAGGTCTGATCTCTTGTAGAAGAGAAGTCACCTCTTAGTGTCAGGTGCTTTTAGTCCTCACATCTAAAAGAGAAGGACGTGTTTTGTGAAAGTTTAATCAAGGCAAATAAAAGACAGTAAGTAAATTAATTATCAGGAAGCTGCATGGCTTCTCATCCTCAGAGATGTTACTTTGAGATGTAGCATCTCAAAGGATGTTTGCTTTTCTTTGTTAACTTTTAATCAGGCGGTACCATCATAAGACAGGGAGCTGAATCTAATTTTCACAGGAGAATTGACGTGAAGTGATCACAGATGCCATCAGCTGGTGACTGCTGAGCCAAATATAACCCTTGTTGGCATCCCTTTCTTCACTGCATATTCACCTTCTTTGGCAGAAGTGGTCTGAAGCAGAAGAGAAGAAAATAACAGCTTAGCTGTGAGTGAGAACACTGGCTACATCTCTCTCATTTCCCATACAAATATAATGTACAAGGCAGCTTCCAGAGCTCCCCACATTTATACCAGAAGTGTGGAGACTGTGTTAGTTGTCTTACAGATTCTGCGCATTTAAGGATGAATTTGGATGATGTTTGTAAATACACATATTGCAATGTAAAAGCTAGAGTTGGTTTTGGTTGTTTTTTGCAGTGAATAGCTATTCTCAAACCCTCCAAGAGCTGGGACTTCAACAAAAAGGCCAGTTCTTATGAGAGTTGATACCACTGAAGTCCTTTTTTAATTCCATTCCTGCAAGTCAAGTGTTTTCACAGTTATGTGCAGGTAGTAAGAGAGGAGTAGGACAGAGCCCAGTCCCGTTTTAATGAGCATCCACTCGCACAAGTGATTCCCTTGATTTTTAATGTGATTAATTGCATTATCATTTATTGTCCACTGTGAGTCAGAAAGTAATAATCTGGACCACAAGCTTTATAGTGGATCTACTAAAAGTTCAGTGCAGAAGCAAGGACAAAGCTGCCCAGAGCACAAGGCAGGGCTCTGCAGAGGAAAGCTGTTGGCAAACCCAGAGTAATCTGGGGAGACAAAGCCTGGGGACGTGGTTTTGGTGATGAATTATTTGTGAGCGCACATCTGTTGTGCTAGAAGCAGGAATGGGGTGTGTTTGTTCAGCCTGGCTCCAGACATGCTGCCTGAATGGGTGGGAAGTTCATTTCCCACTTTCCATATACCCTCCCTGTTTCCAAACGGATCCCCCACCCTGTGACACGGGGATGTGCTAACAGATTTCTTTCTGATCATCACACTGGTCACACAACTGGATGCTCCCCCATAGTGGGGTTCATGTACTGATGATTGTAAGCAGACAAACTGAGTATAAGCTTTCCTAGGTTTGCTGAAAATGTGTTGCCCACTTGTGTTTTCTTGTCTGCCCAAAGCTACAGCCATAACTCCGTCCTTTGGGAAGCCTCTACGTCCAGACTGCCCTTCTTTCCCTTCACCCTGCAACGGTTTTACTCTAAGCAACAGGGACTGGCTTTATCACACAGTGAATCTTGTACCCCAAGTTGAATGTTGTGTATCAAAGATGAAAGTGACAGTTTGTGGAGATTGCCCATGTCTGAGAAGAATAACCCGGAACATTAAGTGAAGGATTGTTTTCTTTATCAGTCACATGTCTATTTGCAATCATAAGAACAATTTCCCTTCATGGGAAACCACTTGTCACATACTGAAGAGTTTTCAACTTTCGAATGCTCTGCAGACATCTAAGTGAACTGAAATCTGTTTATTGATCTTTAGCTGTTAGTCATCCACATGGGGAAAGTGCTGTGACCACCAGGAAGAGTTTCTGTGGCTCAGCCCTTAGCTCCCTGCATTCCTGGCCACTCCATTTGTCTCCAGTTAGTGCCTCTTCTTACTAGAGATGGGCTGAGCCAGGGTGTTGGGCAGTTGGCTTATGGTACGCCATCACCTCTGGGAGAAATGAGATGTTTCGTTAAGGCTCATTGCTGTTTTGTTTTTTTTTCCCCTAAGCCTTTCCCCCCTTCCTTGCCTTCTGCGTTGTACCCTTGCCAAGAATGAAAGGGTATCCTGCTTTTCTAGGATTTTAGGTCTTGCACTGGTTTTGAATAGCAGACCTTTGTGCAAGGAAGTGCTGAGGAAGGCTCCATGCTTCTTCTGCTTTTTGTTGGGCTTTGGCATCCCGAAGGGTTTCCTACACTGCAGGGGTGTTGCGCAGCCATCATCTTCCAGTCCAGATCCTTTGTAGGATCTCTTCTGAGTTCCCATGCCATGCCAGACCTTCAGCCAATAGTTTCATCCTGACCCTCCTGCCCAGGTGCCCAGCATCAGCCCATCTCTCTTGATGGGGCATTGTAAATGCCCGACCCAGCTGAGTGGTCCAGGGGCAAGTCCCCAAGCCAGCAGCAAGTGTCACCTGGGGCCAGAGGGACTGCCACTCTCCTCTGTGGGTGTCCAACCTTGCACAGTCTCTTCAAGGATCAACAACTTCACTCCTTGTCTTTAGTTTTGCACAAATGTGCATGTTGCCCATGGGGACGTTGTCTCATATATCAAAGAAGATGAGAGATTTGCCATGCTTCCAGAGGACTTTGCCTTTGGGACAGACCATGTCCCCGTGAATTGCACTGGTGGCCTCCTTAGCACCTCTGGCACCCCCAGCTCTCAGCCATCCAGACCCTCCCACTGGAAGCAAGAGCTGGGGCAGAAAAGTCTAGGAAGGTTTAGCCAAACTCTTCCAGCTGTAGTTTATTGTATCTGTTTTGCTGATATCCACCCTTTAGATAAATAGCGCTAAGTTATACACGTTGTGACTCCCTTGATGTGGTTAAGAAGGCTTGTATTAGCCAGCCTAATCTAACTCCAAGAATAACCATGGGAATTTGACTGTATCGGTTCCAGCTTGAATCAGTCTCTGTGTAGTAAAGTGAGAATCGCCTTCCTGGCTAAAAGTGTAGGAGCAGTGGAGCTTCAGCTCAGTCAGTGGGGATTTCCCCCCTCCCTTTTCTTTTCTTTTCTTTGAACAGAACTCCTGACCTCAGACACCCGGAGCTCTATCTACAAGAAAACAAAATTTCCCATTTTCAATAAAAATCGTGTCTCCGTAGGCAGAAAAGTGAGTTAGCTAACAATCCGCAAAGCTATGGTCTATTTATTTACCAGGCTGACTCCCTGATGGGGAAACATGTGGAATCTTTTAACTTTTTCTCCTGCACAGATGTTCCTTCTACTCCCGAGTTTCCTCTTGATCTCTGGTTTGCTGTACCATATGGGGAAAATGCTGGAGATGTCGTGTGCGGTGGAAGAGGAGAAGGGTTCTGTGTGCTTAAAACAAAAACAGTAAAAAAAATTTCTATTTTTTCCTATGTTAGCAAAAAATGTGCTTTTTAAAGGAAATCTGTTGAGGTAGCAAAAGGGTTGTTAACTCACACACCCTCACTGCTGAACACGTAACATAGCTTCAGTTCAATGCTGGTTGGAGAGCCTCCCCAGAGTTGCTTTTGCCACCTCTTTAGGTATTTGTATTGAGCTATAGATTGAGTTCAGGTAGGAGAAGAGGGGTCCTGTAAGGACAAGTGGCAGGGTTGCTTGCTTGCCTTCCTCAGAGGCCGCTGGGCCTGCAGGCTGTGGGTTCAAAGATGTCTCTGGGCTGTTGGAAATGGGACGCTGGGCTAGCAGGAGCTTTGGTGAGTCCCAGATGTAGTTCTCTTTGAGAGGCTCTGGTGGTTTTCAGGGCTGGGCACGGTCTCTGTTGGGCAAGCCATGAGGATGCTGCTGGGGCAAGTGCTTCTTTTCCTTCTGACTGAGGTTGAGCATGGCCTTGTGGCTGCTAGGCCTCAGTGGCACTGCTGCATCCAGGCTTATGACCCAAACAGGGATCACAAGGCTCGTGTAGAAGTGTTGGTTCAGTGTGCTGCTTCCCTAGGCACTGGTGGGGTGGTCTCTCCATCGTGCAAGCTGGCTGTGGCCATCAATGCTCCTTTTTGCTCCTCAGATTAGAGGCTGGCTGCGGCTCTAACCAGGCTCTGAGCTCAGTAAGCCCTTAGGGGTGTGTTAGAAGCAAGTGGTCGTGGTGGGTGGTGTTTGGGAGCTGGTGGGACCAAACCTGAGGTGCGTGAAATACGGGCTCGGGTAGTCCATAACCATGGTGTCATTGCTTGGCACCAGTCTGGTTCTCCTTGGGAATGCAGGAATGCTCTGAATGGACCATGGCAGTGTGCAGTGCCTTGCCAGCAAGATGACAGACAGTGTTTTATTAAATACCCTTTAATCCTTGTAGTTCAAACAGTATTTTTAGCCAGCTGGGTGGTCTGTCGTAGGGACAGGTAAAAACTGTCTCCACCAACCTGGGCAGGCTGGGGATTAGAGATGAGGCGTGTGTTTTAATGAAGGATGAGAACCTAGTTTTAGAAACACGACAAGGCCAGGCTCAGATGTCTGCCTGGGCCCCATCCCGGCTCCCGTGCACTGCCAGAAAGTTGCCCTCCCTTTCTAGGAGTGAGCTGTATCGTACCTTTTTATGTGCAGACTCCCCTGCAACTAGGCTGAGGGACTCCTGCAGTTGCTTTGCTTTGCTAATCCTTTCAAACCACACACAGACCAAGAAATCCTCTGTCCCTTAGCAGCCAGTCTGTGCTTTCCTCCTAAGATGTTTGTTCTGTTTCCTTTGCAGATGCAGCTTCTGGACAAGTTTCCTATCGAAGGAGGCCAGAAAGACCCCAAGCAAAGAATCATCCCTTTTCTACCAGGTAATGTGATGTCAAAGCCCCTAAACAAGATGGGTGAGAGCATTTGGGACTTGCAGTTCTCCAGCCACCATCTGTAGTACTTTTTCTGACTGGTCTAACAAATCCCTTTTCCCTGGGAGCTTGTACATGCTGCCCTGTGATACCAGGCCTCCTCTTCCTCCTAAAATAACTGGTATTGTCTTTAGGAATCCCTAGGGGTCTTACGTGAGCTGTTCAGGGTCAGACTGGCTCATGCCCTCCTCAACAAAGGGATTTGATAGCTTCTGGGGACCTGTACCCACGGACTGCAACTACATTGCCTGAGACTGGGAGGCCACTGGAGACCAGACACCCTTTTTTTCAGCAGTGTGCTGCTGCTCTGCAGACACTGTTACTATGTAATAAGGGATGAATAGAGCTGCCACTGAGATATAAAGGAAACTGAGAGAAGATTAAATGCAAACAGGGATTTTCTGCAATACTGGTCAAAAAGATAAATAAATGTCTCTTTGGCATGAGGCACCATCTCTCTGACAGCTTTCAGAGAGGGGCTGAATGTGATAGATGTCCTCTCCTCAGGGGAACTGCACACACTTCCAGCAGCGATTGCAGGGCTGGCACGGCGGCAGTGAGCCAGACCGCAGCGTGCTCTTGGAAATTCAGACTCAGGCCAGCTCTCCATTGTTTGACTGCACGATTCTGGCTGTTGGCTTAAAAGTTTGGCTTAGTGCAGTGAGTGTTAGGATAAATGGAGTATTTTCAGCCTGTTAAAAGGTCCGTTCTGTCTTTAACTGTAAAAAGGAGATCCCAGCTCTTCCCCAAATGTCTGTAAAGAGAAGCTGGGATGGGAGAGCTTAGTCCTCTCCAGGAGCATGCTGCAGTCCCTGACACAGTTTGTAGGCAGAGCAGCTGCTCCAGATGTGTGGTAAGCTCCAAGGCTAGTAGGGAAGCAAGGACTTGGAAACCAACAGCGCAAATACGTGATGCAAGCATTGGAGCCACTGTAGGGCAGCCTGGCAGCCTCCATGGGCTTTCTGGAAAGCAGCCCCAGGGATCAGGGTTTGCTCTCTGCAGCTCTCTGTGCTGCACCCTTTGCAGCCAGGGGAAGGTGGTGTTGCCCTCTATTTCTAATCTGGAATGCGAGGAGTCCAAGGCCAGCCTCTGTTTCCAGCTGTGCCACCAACGAACTCGTAGATGATCGCCTTTGTGAAATCCCTATGCAGTGAGAATGAATGCTGCCTGCCTGCCTTTCTTGCTGGAAATCATTTTGAGATCCCTAAAAAGCACCGTACAAGTGTGCAAATGTCTTTAGGTCAGGTGCTATAGGAAAATCTGTGAGTTCCTCCTGTGTTGACCGTCACTGGCCAATTTCTTTTACTTTGTCCTAGAAAAATGTTGGCTGAATCCAGGTCACAGATGCTCAGTCTGCGTGCAGTTCTTAGTGATGGATATCCTGATATATGGGTGGGTGGTATTTGTGGAGGATGAGATACATCCCATATGTCCATTATAACACTTCCCACCCTTCCCACCCTCCAAGAACATGAGGGAAGTGTGTGTCCTTGAGAGAGGAAGAGTTATATCTGGGAAACATTTGGATTGACTTAGTGTCCCAAAGAGAGGAGCTGCCAGAATAGAATCGACCTCAGCTGTATTTAATTTAAAATATCTGTGATATATGTTCTACTTTTGATACAGAATCTCTGCCTCTTTCTTGTTGAACTGCTGAAAAGCCTTTGTTGCTTTATCCGGCAACAAGGTGACTCAGCTAAATGTTAAACAATGTCAAACTCTGTTAAATAAACTAGCTGCTGTAATTAGAATGTGCATGGCATTTCTGCTGCCGGAGCTGTGGATCACTGTAAGGAATACCTAGATATAAACCATCTTAATTAAAAAACAGCAGGGCAGATGTTTGTACTTAAATCCTACTTTTATGAAGATGTTATGGTCGTGCTTGCTTGTTGTTGGCCTGATTCAGCCAAGCTGGAGCAACTCTGCCTGCCAGGTGCTGAGTGCCCTGGGCTTGCCTCTGCAGCTTGCAGGCTTTGGTGACTTCCCCCATCAGGTCTATTTTAGAAAGCTGACACACACCAACCCTTGGCTTCTGGGTATCAGCACTCCTGCTTGCCAGTGATGCTGTGGTGATCTCCTGAAATAAAGGCATGATCTGAGCTTGGAGAATTAAAGACCTGGTCACCTTGCCAAAGGAGAGGATGCGTGTAGGACTGGCTGATAGGACACCCCTAGTGCAGTGCAGCCACTGCAGCCTGTGCAGAAGTTGGGTAGTGGCAATACCCAAACCTTCTGCTGCAGGGGAGGGCTGGGAAGGAAGAACAGAGGAATGTGGGGCCAGTGTGCAGCCAAAGGGACTCCTAGCACTGATGGTGGCCTCCTGTGGGCCCCAAAGGAGGACTGCAAGCTCCCTCTCCCTATATTCTGACTCTGTTTAGCAGTCACAGTAGGAGCTGGGGGGTCTAGGATGCTGATTCTATTTCTGATGTGGGGTTGGAGAAGGCAAGATGTCTAAACTGAGAGATGAGCATTCTCAGAGACACCTTCATGGTCCATCCGTGGTGGTCTAGGTGGCAGACAAGGCATGCAGAGGGTCTCCTTGGGTGAAAGAAAGCTCCCACATCTCCTTCCCAGAGACATAAGCTGTCACCCTGGCAGTCAGGAGCACAGCATGGCTGTGCAGCTGGAGCAAGAGGTGAGCAGTCCTGAGTCCTGCAGCTTGGGCACAGTCATAGCAGTGTCTCAGCATACCTCATTCAGAACGGGGTTGATGCTGCATGATCCTTGTATATGTGGAAAGTAAAAGGTGTCCCATTGCCCTGTTCAGCTCCCTGCTGCAGATCTCTCTCTCTCCAACTCTCTGCATAGACTTCAATTTCCCTCAGTACTCGATGTTTTCATCCCCACCCGGGTGTGACAGAGTGCTTACAGATGGCCACTGCTTTGCTGACCTGTTATATTTTGGCTGTGATTTTTGCTTCAGCACACTTGATAGCCCCCTTTGCTCTCACTACTGCTGTTTTGCTGTGGTTATATTGCTGCAAATTACTAGGCAAGGTGCCTTCCTGTTGGGACTATCAAGCTTTATTATTTAGCTCTGACGAAAGCCTTTTACCTGTAGGAACAAGAAAAGTGTAACAGAGTTCAAAGCCTTGCCCTCCAAGGAGAGACCACACTGGATCCAACAGCAGAAAAAGGGCAGTTTTCCTTTCCTTTAGACACCTTTTGTATATCTTATTTCTATCAATTTCTTTTTTCAAATATTTTCCCCTTCTTCCTTCTTACACGAATAAGGGCTCTACAGCTTCATTGCCATGGAGATGAGCAAGGAAATAATCAACTGTACAGTGACAAGTAGTCCTGAAAAAGATGTTCTGTGGATTATCTTGTAGTTTTGTTTTACTTTTTGAGACTCACTTTGCTGCCCTGAATTTTTCTTCATTTTTTATCATTCTGAGAAGGAAAAACTTCAATTTTTCCTACCATTTTCCCATTTTATCTTTGTAGAATTTGTTCCTTTTTTCTCTCTGATTTCTCTTTTTACTGTTGGAAAAGTCGTCTTTGAAAGGGGTAAGGCAGAAGAAAACCACTTATGAAAATTTTTGTGGGGTGGCCAGAGAGCATGACTTACTTTTTATGATAGTGGCATGAGATTTTTGTTAGGGAAGGTGAAAGGAGATTGTGGAAGAGTTAGAATAAAATTTGCCGCAAAACGCCTTTCTAGAGTAAAGACAGTTTCTAAGAAGACACAAATGAAAAGCACTGTTTGTCCATAACAGTGGGACTGTTAGCTGAGCCCATCTGAAAGGCACTGATTTCTCCATCACCACTTCTGCTGCATAAGTGAGGAACAATCTTCAGAGTGTGGACTTGAAGCTTTGCTCCCTCCCTGTGAGATGCTTCTGTATCTGCAGAGAAGAGGTTGTGGATTTGTGTTCCCGTGTTTCAGGGATCTTGAGGTAATTAATGAAGGAATTTCAACCTAAAGAAAAAGGCTGGTCTGTTGTGCTTCTGGAGAATACAGTGGCACATACAAATGACAGAGCTTGGGTGACACAACCCTAAGATGAACAGTTTTGCAGTGGCTGAGCCCGAGACTGCATGGCTTGCATTGTTTTCCATTTCTCTTGGCACTGAATGGAAGAACCATCTGGAGACAAAGCTGAAGCTTGAGGGACGTCAGCTCCTCTTAGTCCATGGCATCTTCCAAAGCATGGCCTTGGGGAAAAAATACTGCACAGCATGAAATCATCCCCTCACGCTGGCTACTGGGCTGCAGATCCCTGCGAGAGAGGGAAGGAGCTTGGGCCTTCCATGGCATGGAGCTCTGTGCACAGAGGAGGGTGGGCCCTTGTACTTTGTGCCCAGGCAGTGGTGTGGTCTGGGCCTAGACTTCAAACAGGATTTGAGCCATAATTGGGGGTTTCTGCAGAGACTGTGTTGGAAGGGGAAATTCCTCACAGCAGCTTCTCTCTGGCCTGAAAAGGGAGACAGCCCACTCCAGCAGACTCCTCTATTTGCCCGATTTCCCTTAGCATTGGGAACCTGGGGCCTGTCCCCGATGTCACGGGCAGTCAGCCGGGCAGGAGCAGGCCTCCATTCCAGATTGGCCTGGCAGCTGCAGGAGCAACCAGTCCCTGCCTCCAGCACCGGGTCCTCTATCAGAAGGACAACTTCTCATCTTTCCCACTCTGATTTTCTTCCTTCCTTGGTTAGCGTGAGGAAAGAGGAAAGGAGCCTTTCTGGGGTGTGTGCTTCTGGTGGAGCTTGGTGCCAGCGTGGTGGATAAGATGGCCCCACTGGGACGTGATGACCTGATGGTCTTCCCTTGGGGGACACGGGTGGGAGGTGAGGGAGCTGCCAGGCAAAGCCAACCTGCCCAAAATCTGCTTCCTGCAGCCTCTTTGGACAGTGGTGGTGAGAGAGTGAGTGGTGGAGTGCTCATGGGAGGAGCAGAGACTGAGGTCTTCAAGAAAACTAAGGTGTTCAAGAACCATGGAGATGTGGCACTTAGGGACATGGTTTGGTGGGCATGGTGAGGATGGGTCAACAAGGACTTGGTGATCTGAAGAGGTCTTTTCCAACCTTAATGAGTCTATGATGCTGTGAAGTGGCATGGTGGTGAGGGGTTGATGGTTGAACTTGATGATCACAGAATCATAGAATGGTTTAGGTTGGAAGAGGCCTTAGGGACCATCTCGGTCCAGTCTCCCTGCTATGGGCAAGGACATCTCCCACTAGACCAGGTTGCTCAAAGCCCCACCCAGCCTGGCCTTGAACACTTCCAGGGAGGGGACATCTTAGAGGTCTTTTCCAACCTCACTGGTTCTGTGGT
This sequence comes from Penelope pileata, assembly GCA_013396635.1. NCBI lineage: Eukaryota > Metazoa > Chordata > Aves > Galliformes > Cracidae > Penelope > Penelope pileata. Next base: position 2,091,428 of record WBMW01003333.1, read on the forward strand.
GGGCTGGAGTGGGAAAGATCTTCTCTCTGCTGCATTTGTGGCTTGTTGCCACTATTCCCTCTATGCTTTCTCCCTGAGTGGCAAAGCCCCCCCGCGCCATCTGGAAGGGGTCTCTGGGGCACCCTCGTGCCTCAGCCCTGAGGCATTGGGAACACATTGCAGCTCAGCTCCCCAGCCCCGACGCAAAGCGGGTGTTGTGGCCAGGAGCCCCATCCGAGGGCGGCCACGGCCCCACGTGCGTGCGTCAGGACGGGCGCGGCGGCCCCGGGCGCAGGAGGCGATGGCAGCACCGCCCAGGTACCTGGGGCTGGCTGGGGAGCACGGGCAGGAGCCTCCCTGTTTTGCACAATGCAGGAGGCCGGGCAGTAACCTCCAGCGAACACCGGCCAGGACCGTCCTCACCCCCGTCCCTGCCGCTCGCAGGCTGCAGCGGGGAGGTAGAGCTCCTGCCGATGAACTGCATCCCAGGTGGCTATGTCTGTTCTCTGTCTCGGTTTGGTGGTGTGCTTTTTTTTTCACCCCTTTCAAGCGCTGTCTTGTCTTTGGGGAAGAGGAAGCTGAGCAGGAAGGCTCAAGCAGGTTTCCAGCAGGTTTCTGTTAGTGGTGACGGGAGCAGCTTGTTTTCCTGCCGGTTGTGTGCGTTCCAGCTCGGCTCCTTTTGTTTTTCCCCGGGCTGCAGGAGAAGCTGCGTTTGTTCGGAGATCTCGGGAGGTTGTTCTCATGCTGCAGCAGAGAGGATGGGCTCACCCCAGTCACCGGGACTTTGGTGGCCTTGGGATCCTGCGGTTCCTGTTCCACCAGTGTAAATCGAGACCAGGATCAGCAAAATTAGGATGTGGCCATGTATAATTTTGTCAAAGAGACTGAATTTCAGCCATGGTTGCTGCACGCTGGGCACATTCTGCACGTACTCTCCCCACCGCACGGCGGCAGAATGCCTGGGGATTTTGGGGAGTGCACAGGCTGAGGAGTGCCTCTGAAATCACAGGGATGTTCCTGTCAGCAGCTCCGTTCTCCCTTGGAGTGATTATTGCTAGGTGGGCACTTAGGAGGAAATGTCCTAATTCTTAGGGGGATTTCATGTGCAGAAATACATCTATTTAATTTCAGGCTCTTTTCTCATTTTCGCTTATCCTCTCCTGCAGTTCTCTGAGCCTGAGCAGCAAGGTGTTAGTAAGGTGTTTTAACTTGTCTTTAGCATCATTTTCAGTCCCTGACCCACCTGTAAAGGATCAGAGTTGCAGCAGTTCAGACGTGTTCAAAAAGTAACTTAAAGTTTAAAAAAGAAAAAAACAATCAGATAAAGCTTTCTTAGACCCAGTCATATCTGACTCTTTAAATTAAGATATGAAGTAAATCACCCTAAGCGCTGCTCCTTTTGTATGCGGGTGCAGTCTCTGCAGGTTTGATGGGCACACATGGACAAGTCTCAGATGTCTGGTTGCTGAGTAATACAAAAGACAACCTGCATAACACAAGTTATGGAGATATTCTGCCACAGTCTCCTGAGCATGAGGCAGCAAGCGTTTCTCCCAGAAAAGATGGGCACTGCAGGAGGGGATTCACACAGCAGTATCTGCAAAGAGCCTCACTGGTGCCCTCTCCAGCTGCCAGCCTGCTGCATGGGTCCGGCCTCTTGCAACCCATGGTGGGATGGGATGAGGCTCGTGGGCTATGAGAAGCTCAGGTGGAGAAAGGGTCCCTCATCCCCTTCCACCCACCTGCAATAAGCCAGCGCTGCGGCCCCCCGTCCCCGCTCCAGAGGAGCTGCCAGGAGATGGCCCCGAGGTGTGGGATGCTGGGGGCTTGAGCTCTGAAGCGCAGTCTAATTTCCTTTTAATCTAGATTTTGTCAATTTTCATTCCTGTTCTTTGAAACAAGAGGATGCCTCCAGCTTTAAAATGAACTTCTATTTGGGCCAAGATAGCTAACAGGTCCTTGGCTGGTTTCCACTCAGGCTTATGCAGGACTGGCTGACAAATGGGCGATGCTGTGCTTCTGGTGAGTTGCTCTTCAGAAGCTCCTATTGTTTGAGAAAGCAGTTTCTATTGTTTCTTTCTATTTTCTGCTTTGCTAGGAGAGCTATTGCGGAAAATTCATCTCCTGTCTCTTACAAGAGGAGAATGGATTTCCTGTCAGCTCCAGGCTTGAAGGGAAAGCGAGGACTGCCGGGAGGAAGCGGCTGTTCCTGCGCCGAGCGGCGGGAGGATTGATGGCTTGGAGGGGGGCAGGCAGGAGAATTATTTTCTTCAGATACTGTGGGGATATTTTTAGGGTTTAAGTCTTTACGATTGACAAGCATGAGGTCATAGGATGCCCTCAGGCTGCTTCCTATTGAAGAACCTGCAGAAAAAAGCCAGCTGCCAACAAGCACCGGCTTTTAGAGCTCTCGCTCTCCTCTGAGGAAGGAGCTGCCGGGGCTGTAATGAGCCCCACGTTATTGGGTGCAGGGGGGCCGTGGGCTTTGCATACTGAGCCTGTTTCAAAGGCATCCTCAGGCCTCCTGGAGGTCTTTGGGTAGTAATAGGGCTTGAGCCAAAGGCTTGGTTTTGTTACTAAAGGAAGGGGAAAAAAAGTGAAGTGGATGAATGGGGTTGTTCTAGTGTTTTCTGTTGTGTTTTTTTTCTTCTTTTTAATAAAAAGGGCACTGACCCTGTTGCTTGCTGCAGGCATTTACTGTGAGTATTCTTCCACCCAAGGCCCTCTGTGGGTTCGGCCTCTGCTCGCGTGGAGGCAGAGCGTGAGCACAGCCCGGCATAGCTGAAGGACCTGGGTTTGGGTTCATGGGGCATTTCCACCTTTGGTGAGACAACTGCTCACCCGAATTTAGCAGGGAAATTATGGTGACTTCTTCCATATCTTACAATCTTTTTCTGAGTCCTTTCTCAGCACAGAGATCCAGTATCCACAGAACAGCAATTGAAATGAAGGGCAATACCCATTCTGGAGTGGCAAAACCATATAGAATACTTCTCTCCTCCCTTGCACGTTGAGGGCTGGTATTTTGCTCAAACAGAAACCACCTCTGGGCAGGAATCAGCATATGCAGAACACCATGTGCCTCTGTGAGACCATCTGAGTCTCCTGATGAGAGTTTTGTAATTACCGAGCCACAGTTTCAAGGGAAAACAAAGGATGGAAAAGATTTTGGTTTGGGTTTGCTTGAAGCCGGAGCTAATGGGGATTGTTTTTAACACTCAGTGCTCGACCAAAAAGGTTTTCAGTGCAACAAAGCTGCCTGCAGCCAGGGCAGGTTTTCAGTGCAATATAGCTGCCTGCATTCCTTGGGGAAATATACAGACGTTTTTGCTCAGAAATTAGTTGGATTTTGATTCTTGTTTTTAAAGGCAATAAATAAACACGATTACAGGCTTTTAAAGCAGTTTGAGCAGCGCTGGGCTCGTCGTTTCCTCAGGCAGCCGTTCCAGATGAGTGTGCCCTCTACTACTATAATTACTTTTTAAAAATAACTCTGCAAGTCTGTAATCTAAAGTGGGTGGTATGTAGCAAGTCTGAGAGCATTCTCCATTCAACCCACAGGCAGGGGAGAAGGTGGCTTTGTATAAGGGTTCGCTTGTCTTCATCGTTGGGTTGAAATCTGCTTTTTTCCCACAATCCATCAACAAATGACCCATATAATGAAAGTGCTTTTTGACACAGGGATCAGGCTTGCCAGGGGCTGTGATGCCTTCACAGTCCCACAGGCTCTAGAGATTCCCTCTGGACATTTCCTCTTGTCCCTGTTGTATTCGGAATGAAGCTACCTGGGCAATATGGGAGAGCAGAGCCCAGCTGAGATTCACAGCTAAGTCGTAGTCTAGACCTCTGCATGTTTTCACCTCGCTTTGCCTTTTGGCTGGGCCAGCTCATTTATTTATATACTCACATGCTTAAAATAGGCTGTGATTACTTTTTTCCTGAGGATTTGGAAACAATGAACCTGGGAGTTTGCTCCTTGATCGCAAGTGATTTCTGCTACTCTATTTTCTCAATTTATTAAGCTTTTTGGGTGCTGATGTTCTTAAGTGTGGTGTGTTTGCAGACCTTTCTGCTTCACAATGTGGCTATTTTCAGGCTCTTGTGAGCATGTTTGTTCTTACTCATAAGGGGATCTTTATATGTAGGAGCAGAGTGAGGGGATACTGCAGGCAGGGATTTGCCAAACTGAATCTACTTCCATTACAATGAAATAACCCACGGCAGTGTCCACCCACCTGCAACTTTTTTGGAGTTGTAGTCCTGTTTAAAGGGAAAACTGAAGCGAAGAGCGGGAAATAACATGGGAATTAGAAAGAGGAAACACAGGGTAGGTAGGTAAGGAAAAGAAAGTGAGTTCTAGGAGTGGGAAACTCAATCCTCTTGAGTTTCTCCCATTTACAGAGGTGCTAATGCAGGCTCCAGGCTTGTACTCGAGGTGGGGGTAATTAATGTTTGCTCTCAGATTTCCTGGGGTCTGAAGTTAAGCACTTTCACTATGTCATTTTCTATCAGGGTTTCGCCACCTCTAAGTAAAGAGCAGGAAATTACATCCTAACCATTGGCAAGTTCAGACTTGCAGGTTCCTTCTCGTATTCAGGGCTGCGAGTGGCACAGGGTTGACCCGGAATAAGCAACACATTGGCAGTCTGGTTTGGCACCCAGTGAGTTTTACTGCAGGTGCTGGGGCTGGCAGGCTTTGCTTTTTTGCTTTGGGCACTGACAGGGTGAGAGATGGAGCTGAATATTGTTCTTCCCACCAAAGCAGAAGAACTTGGTACCATCTTGGGCAAGCAGTAATGCTATCAGAGCAGAGTACAAGGAAAAGGCATGTGGTGCCTGTTCCCACCAGGCAGTGTTGTCACTGCTGGTCTATTTAAATCATTAGCTTCCAAGATGCGGAGAGCAGAAGGAAGAATGCTTCTAGCAAAACACAGAAAATGCCAAATTGTGTTTAGCAGATTTCCTCTTGGGAGGAGAAGCCTCCTATAGATAATAAGCCTTTTAGCAACATCTCCAGTGAACAAGACTCTGTCTGAAGAACAAAGAAAAAGACACAAGCTTGAAATATGCCTGAATTTCCTGAGTGGCGTACAGGCAGGAAGCTGTGCTCTTCTGTTTTGGATGTTTGCTCTCAAGGGGCATAAACAGAGCGTCGGGTCTCCTGGGATCCTGGGCTGACCCGTGGACCAGGAGATGGGGTTCCTCAGCACCATAAGGACTGCTGAGCCGTCACGCTGCCCTGTGCCTGCTTCCCTGACCCTGTCCCATCTCCTTTCTGGCCGAAGCCACCCCCTGCAGACCCCGGGTGGATGCAGGAGCAGGCAGCGGAGTGCAGCCACGGTGCACGAGGGTGTTAAGCTGCCAGCCAGCGGGGAACTCATTTCCTGCACAATTATGAAAACAGCTGATCTGTGACATTTTAAGAAGGGGGAGAAAATACAGGGCAGGGGAAGGAAGGCCCCGGCTACATAAATATTTACTTTTGCACAATGCCCTAGCCACCCCCTTCTTGTAAAGGCTGGGAGAAGAAGGGGCTCCTTGCTGCTGGGTCTGGTACATGGTGACATGGGACAGGAGAGCCACTAGCAGGCAGCCAGTAGCTGCAAAGCCAGGAAAAAGCTTTCCAGCTTGATGCTGCCCTGCTTGGCACCCCATCTCCCTGCAGCATCTCACAGCCAGGGATGTGCTGCTGCATCTCCAGAGTTGCTTGAACAGCCTGCCTGGGCTTCTTCCTGCTCCATGGTCCTGCTCTAATGAAGCCAAGCTGCTGAGATATGCCAGCCTGCTGATTCCTCACTTTTTCCCAGGGAGCAGCCTTGGGAAGGGAGGTGGGAAATGAAGGCATGAAGCTTTTGAGGCAGTACTGCTGCAGAGAGGTGGGGTGGCCATGTCATCCCCCGATCACCAGCAAGGACGGAGCAAATGTGAGCCATGTTATATGCAGAGGAGGCACGTGACCAAAAAAATGCCTTGGAGACATAGAAAAAAAGACCCTTGGAGACAGGGAAGAGATTTTCTTTTGATCGTGGCACTGTTCAACCTGATGCAATCCCACTTTTTGATTTCTTTGCCCCACTCTAGAAAATAATGTTATTTTTTCCAGCTCTGTCAAAGATGGTGTATTAAAGCTCTCTGGTCTATAAATCCTTCTCAGTTATCCTTTCATTAGACCTCATTGGCCAGAGTGCCTGGTGCAGTGCCATGCTTATAAGGAGATGAGTGAGTAGCAGCAATGGTGACACCGACCCACTGGTGTGTCCTGGCATATTCTGCTTGCATGATGGTGTCTGATGCCAGAAGAGTTAAAATAGGATTTAGGGATTTGTTTCGTGCAAGTGCTTGATGTGGTGACAGAGGTACCTCAAGCCTGTTCCCCCCGACCTGTTTAATCACGGAAACATTGGCTAATCTGGCTCCTCAGGATATGCACCATCATTCAGTGAATAAACACAAGGGATTTTGTGTTGTGGGTTAATTCTGCTGCTGGAAATCCAACCCCATCTGTGGCCAGATGACATCTCTTTTCTTGGAAGGGGGCCAAGGTTAAGAAGACAAGGAAGGCAGGTTAGTTAAAATATGTCAAAGTATCTTGGGCATAAGTAAAGACTGTGTCTAAAACCCTTTTAACTTGGAAAAGAACTTTAGAATGATATGGTCAGCTTCAGTTTAGTCCAAACATTGCTTTATGCCATTAAGCTGTTATCAAGTTTTGGTTCAATTGCGATAGTTTTATGGCTTTGGTGTAGTGGGAACAGTCGTAGCCTTTATACAACTAAAATATTTTCCCCTGAAATGTTTGCCGTGAAGACTGCTGTATTGTGCAGGAACCTGAGGGTGAAACAGCATGGAAACAAGTAACAGTGGAAGTGACCTTTTCTAGCTCATTTGTCCATTCCAAAGTAACTACAAAAATCTAAGGACTTCTATCATGAACAATGCGGGGATTTAAATAAGATTTGGTTTTAAATTCTCATTAATGAATTCTCAAAGTTAGTAATAAAAGTTATTTCCTTTTAAGCTGCAAGCACGTCTGATTCAGCAATGTCTTAAGATGATTTGTCAGGATGAGAAAATAAGTCACATCCTTTTTCCTCTTGGGATTAATAGGGAACTGGAGTAATCCTGTACCCATAATATTATTTCAGTTGTGCTTGCATAATAGCCTGGAAATGGTTATAGTCAATGCAATGCTTTGTAATTACAATATTTCATCCTTTGAAGTTAGATGAATTCATGGCACATAGTCAGATCTGCACAAATACAATAAAATACATATTTTTTTCTAGAGTTTCTTAACTAGCTCTCATTTTCTGATCCAAGTTCCATTGTGATCGATTAGAAATGAGTGGGTTTTAGTGCTTTTTCTCAGGACACCCAGCACCATCACCGCCAGAAAGGTCCACCCTCACATTAGGAGTCAGCGTGACTGTGGCTTTAGGGACATCCTGGTGCACCTAGGGAGTGTTGTCGCATGCATGCATGTGTTCCAAAGCTCTGCAGAACTCAACCACTTCCACCAAAATTGCTGTAGTCGACTCTGTCTATGAGCCAAGGTTTTTCACAAGCATCTGGACCCTTTTTCCTGGCTTACATTAGAGAAAGTGAGAGAAATCAGCCCCCCCATAATTACTGTCAAACTGCAAGCTAGGCACATATGTAAATATTTTCAGGGTCGCAGCTCAGCTCTTTGTTTTTAATATACTTTGTTATTAGTAATCATTTTTGAAGAGATTGAAAATCCCACCCATAAGTTTCTGTACCGCCAAGCCTGCTCAGCCCTGACCCCTGCTCCCAGCAGTATCATTGGATTTACTGTTGACTTCAGCAGGAGCAGTTACAGTGGGTCTGAGTGCTTTTGAAAACCCTTTCCCCGTGTTTTTCTATATAAAGCCCATCACTGTGGCTGCCAGATTGTATGACACTAGGTTTTAAAGAGTCTTAATAAAGCAATCAAACTGATAAGGCTAAGATGTAGTAAAGCTAAGCAAAGTCCATTTGCTTTCTTTCTGAGGCAAAGCGACTTTCGCAAGGTTTTAATTTTCTCTTGCCTGAGTGGAAAAACAATTGGATTGGGTTCATTCCATGTGTGCACGTTGGGCGTGTGGGGATGCTGCTCCCCAGAAGCCCCCCGGGATGACTTCCCCACCGTGTGCGGGCTGGTCCTGGCAGCATGGGGATGGGTGGTGGGGGCTGGAGCCCACGCAGGGGCTGGGGTTCAGTTTCCCTCCCTCCCTCATCCGTAGGGTGTGATCTCGGAAAGCATCAGTTATCCCCTGGTTAGGCAGTAATCCTGCCTACGGCTCATCCCCGGTTTTCCCACTGGCACAAGTGTTTGATGAAGAGGAAACAGAAGATCTGGGGTGGGGATATTTGTCCCTGGAGGTGTTCAAGGCCAGGCTGGATGGGGTCCTGGGCAACCTGAGCTAGTATTAGATGTAGGGGTTGGCAACCCTGCCTGCAGCAGGGGGGTTGGAACTTGATGATCCTTGAGGTCCCTTCCAACCCAAGCCATTCTATGATTCTATTATATAGGAGGTCTGGATCTACCACTGGTCCCACTGCATTTCTTTTTTGGCCAGAAAAAAAAAAAAAGAGAAAAATGAGAATTTCCACATCTCCCTGTGGTGTTAAAAGAATAAATGCATAAAGCATTGTGTAACACTCGAGCACTGCAGCAGTGAAGCCCTTCTGTAATTACCTACGACAAGCGGTGCCGTTACCGCCGTGTTCACATCTGTCTGCAGATGTCCCCCGGAGCAGGGTGGTCCGTTGCTGTAACAGCACTGATAAATACTTCACTCTTATGGATTAGATTATTCCTCATCAGGTCATTCTCCGTTTCACCGGAGGTCAGCTATACTCATCCTCTGGCAGGATTTTCTCCCCCTGGGCCCCTTTCTTTCGCAATTCAACCAGACCCTTGGTTCTGCAGCATCAGCTATAGGCACGTTACTTGGGGAGCCATGAAGAAGAGCCGTGCTGATGGGGCTGGTGGCCTGAGAGCTGGTTCCTGCTCCTGCTACCAGCTCCTCACACTCAATGCTCGCTCCATGCCCTGTCCATTCTCCGGTTCACCTCCTGAAAAGAGGCCAGATGTTGTAATCCTCTGGTAAGCCTGAAAGTTGGCAGGATTTTTGTGTTTGTTTCCCTCCTCCTGTTTTATTTTCATAAGCCTATAGATTGCCTTTATTTCTCTTAAAAGTTTCTGGGCTGCTATTCATCTGCTTTTAATTAAAGCAGCATAGGGAATTAGGACTTTCACAGGGTGGTTCTGGTGATGGCAATGAGTGTTTTTGTTGGTTTTCCTCTCTTCTGAGTAAATGCATGGAAGTGAGAATTTGAGCTTAGACTTCTTAATTACTGGGAAGTTAAATCACTACGTTATGGTGAACTGATTTCTTTGCGAAGGAGAAAAATTTTTCTTGTCTGCAGCTTTGTGTAATAGGACGACTAAGAGAGGAGGGTTCACTGCTTCATCCACGGAAGACAGGAGGGTGGCAAGGATGGATATAAATGTGGGCATCAAAGGGCTGTGGGTTGGTGGCTGTGTTCCTGCCGCATTTGTGTGTTTGGAGATTTGACTTTTGTTTCAAATTGGTTAGCTATTTTAATACAGCAAAAGGAAAACGACGATCCTCAGTGTCAAGGGCTTCAGTATGCTTGCAGGAAAACCTGTATTTACTGGTGGCTCCTTGGGGAAGGGGGGGATAATCCTGTTCAGTCCCATTGACTTCTGTCTCTTGCTTCTGTCTTTCTTGCACGTTGCTTCTTTCCAGCAAAGGGACAGAGCTGCTCTTGGCTTCCTCATCCCCGTGAGCCACACGCAGGGCCCTGTGGCAGAGTACCCAGAGTGGGTGCTCGTGTCCCTTTCTGAAGTCCTTTGGGTGCCTCTCAGTGCCAGCACTTGGTGAGGGGCTGTCCCCTCTGGGCTCCTCTCTTTTCTCCTCTCTGTTGTAGGCTGAAGCTGGCTGTTGTCTGCCGCAGGATCACAGATGCTGCATGTGTTTCTAATCTCCGTGTATCCAAGCTGTGTTCTCACTTCCAGCAATGAGACATCATCTCTGATGGCAGTCAGCTTGCTTTGCATTCATACTAGTGCCGGGGCCAGACTCAGCTCTCATTCAGCCTTTTTCATTCAGAAATGTGCACTTCCCTTTCTGCAGCATTCCTCTATTGCAATGCCTCAAAAAGACCAAGAAAAAATTTTTCCTTGCAGCTTTTATGATGCCTGTGATTCCTCAGGGAGCGTCAGGAGCTGTGCTTTTAGTCTGTGATTTGTGACCATTGTATGTTTCCTGGGGGTTATAAGATGATCCAAGCAATCTGACTTGTTGGGGTGACTTGAGAGAGGCCCTCCAGAACCATTCCCAGGCAGCTGAGCTGTCTGAAGAGTTAAGGGCAGAGGATTGGTCAGCATGTCCTTAAAGATGATGTCCTTAAAGATGGTGATCTGTATGCCTTGACACTGTTTTCCACAATAATTTATCCACAGAAAAATGTTGCTGAACTACAAGAGAAGTACCTGTGAAAAAGAGTAGTCTGGTACCTTTTTCTGGGTAAATAACATGAAAGAGAAGGTACTTGAAAGAAGATCTGTATATTAACTCAGAGTGATTTAAGGATCTGCTTGGGATTCACATGGCTCTCCTTGAAGAGAAGGTGAAATAAGGAGACTACACTAGAAAATGCGTGCTTATAAAATGCTCAAGATGGATGCATAAGCTAAAACTTGCTGCAGCCTCAGTGAATGGAAGAGTCCTTTTAATCCCCCTGTGCTTTGGGTCAGGTCTGTAACCAGAGCTGAGGCTCACTGAGCAGAGTTCTTTGTCCACTGTTGATCTGCTTATCACCATGTCCCTTCCTCATCATGTCAGGATCACCTTGGAGAGCAAGGTCATTGGAACTGACCATTTCTGAAGTGTGTGCAAAGGCAGACCTATCATTCAGAAGCCACAGTAGAACTGAGCATTACGACTGTGGATGAATTGATGTTGGGCTGTCCATTGTTTGTACAGTATCTGGGATGGTGGGTTTCTGCTCTGAGAATAAATATTTTGGAAAACATCTTCAGGTTCCCTGCAGAAGGCCTGCTCCTCTCCACCCTGCTCCCTCTGCCCTCATACCGCTGGTGGGAAGCGATGTTTCCCCTCTCCTTTTCCACTCTGCTGATCTCAAGAAGGGACCCACTCCTATCCTGCCCAGAGAAAATGTGAATGCTTTTTCTGCTCAAATCGCCATGGAAAAATGTTACGTGGGGTGAAGTTGAATTCTGTCCAAACATAAATATAGTTGCATACCCCAGAATATCTTTTCAGTCTAAATCCTGCTCAGCAGTTGAAAGTCCCAAGTACCAGTAAAGTCACTGACTAATGAACGTTACTCAGTTCCTTTGGGTGCTTGGCTAGGGGCACTCATAGTTTCCAGTCATACGATTGCTCCTTTTTACGTTAAGCCATCCTGTTTTCCTGTAGTCTTTCAGCCTTAAAGGACCATTGAGTAACTTTGTGTTTGTTCTGCTTCTTAATGGTGAAGTCAAGGGATCCCAGAGACACACATCTTGTTGGTGTCCTTTCCTGCTACCTGGAAACACCTTCTATATTTCTGGTGCCAGTTAATTAAGTGTTAATTTTCTGTCTTATTTTCTCTCACCTTTTCTAGTTCTCTTTTTCTTGCCCCTTTTCCACTGGAACTGAAATCAGAATTGGGGTTTTCCAAGCAGAAGTGTTTCTCTGAGATGTGCAGTAGGGATGAATCGGCACTAAGACATTTACTCTGCACCCTGCAGAAGAGAGGAAGGGATTAAAATTCCTTTTGAAAATGATCTCAGTAAAGATCTTAGGGAAAGTCAGCCACAGTTTCTGGATAGTTCAGACTTGAGTCCTTGCAGAGAGTTAAGAATAGCCATCCTCCAGTTTTGTCATTGTCCTGGCACGTGGAGGACCCCATATTCAGTTCTTTGTGGTGTCTTGCAGGATTTTGCAGGAATGAACACCACCTTACGTACCTGACCAAGACCTTGAGTTGTTGTTAATACTCTGTCGTGTAGCATTCAGAATTGCAGCGTGGCCCCAGTGTTCAGTGATGTTCAGCATCAGGCCACACCTGCAGGGACCTTGTGCCCAGCTGGAGCACACTGTGACCCATTGCCTTAGCTGAATTTGTTCCAGCTGTACCACCATGAGGCTGGTACAGGTCAAAGGGATGACCATGAATGTTTTAGGTGGTGACACAACCCAGGAACTTGTTTTGCACCTTCAAATCACAACATGGGGCCATGAAATGGTGGCTTGGGCTTTGTCAGTGGGTGCAGGCCCAAGGAAAGGCAGATCAGCTGTTGTGGTCTGTGTAGGTGCACTGGCGGGGGAGATGTCTGCTTCTGAAATCTGAGCCGAGTGTTTCTCTACCACAGAAGTAATGCCACTGGGCTATGCAGAAGCTGTAATTGAAATTTACTGGGATGCTGTTTCTGTAATAGCTATCTACGATACCTGACGTATGCCACAATCCAATTTTTGGGCTGTGCCACGTTGGTATATTTGCCTTATTTCACTGTGGGCTGATGAGCATTCTGCAAAAGTATCACCAATCAAATATCTCCGTCTTTAGAGTCTAACAGTGAATTTTGAGTAGCAACACTACACCTTGGATTATGAGTAGGGATAAAGAAGAATCCCACGTCCAATTGACCATGGCAAATCCAATTGAAACTGCAAATGGATATTTTTCCTCCCATTAGGCAGAATGTGATTAATTTCCCATGTGGAAAATTGTTCAAGACAGACGTGCTCGTAAATCATGGCATAAGAGATCCTATTACTGCAAGCTCCATCAAAACCTACTGTGCCTCCCAAAATAGCAATAAGAAGATAATTATATTAACAGCCTTTCTTGTTATTTGATGTATGACTGACATGGGCTGTAAGCTTATTTTCTGCCAGATCAGAGCCTCTGTTTAAGGATGAATGCTTTGGTAGTTGTGGACATTAACAATAATCCTTACTCTCTGACACTTGAAATTAAAAAGAGGAAAGTTTTAAAAATGGATGATTGAAAGCCAATAGATGCAAATGAGCCCACAGTTTAAAATGATGCATTCTCTTGGGATGAAGAGTGAAAAACTTCATATCCAAAAAGAAACTTGTTTATACCAGCAAAGATTCTTGGAGGAGCTGGTGTAGGATCTGTTCTGTTCAACCTAGGATCTGCAAAAGAGGGTGTTAATGATATAACTAACTTAGCTGGTCACAAAATTACTTAGGATATTCAAGTTTGGAGCTGACTGTGAAAAGCTGGAGGGATCTCATGATACTGACAGCAAAACACAATACAGTGTTGTGAGTACAAAGCAGCACTACAAAGGAAAAGAAAGGTTTGTTGCAATCCAGGAATGAGGTTTCAGTAGGTTTGAGGATGTTTCCGCAAAAGCTACAGCTCGATAGTCAGCAGCAGTCAGAAAGCCAAATGTGGTGTTTGAAAGAATTAGGCAGAGAATGGAGAACAAAACACAGAGCTTCAGCTGCGGAAATCCACAATTTCCCCACGTTGCGAATACCATGTGTAGTTCTGGTCGTTGCTTCTCAAGAAAGGTGTAATGAAGTGCTGAGAAGGATGATAGAGGTGATTACAGAGGTGAATTGGCTTCTGTATGAGGAGAATAAATGGATGAGAAGTCTTCAGTCTGGAACAGAGGTGATGATTGGGAAGTGTAGAATTTTGTGAAATCAGGAAGGATTTGAGAGAATGACAAGAACGTGATTATTTTTAGTTCTCAGAATGCAAAAAACAGGTACAGCCTCTGAAATTTGGAAAGCAGGCTTAAAGTGAAAAGGGAGTATGTAATTACATGCCATATGATTAAATTATGAAATTCATTTCCAGAGGTCTCCATAGGGACCTCACCATCTGAAAATTGAAGAAAGTACTGGAACAATTTTTGCAGGGTGGAGTCAATACTGGTTATTGTAAACAATTTTCAAATTCAGAAAATGTCTGACAACTGATGTGCAGGAATGGGGACTATATATCAGGAGATGGATCCTATTGCGTACATCCTGTTCTTTGAATTTCTTTGTCTTTTCTGACCACTCGTGTAGACAGGGAGCAGGACTACAGGTAGGTCTTCGACCCAACTGAATGCAACACTCTTACGTCGTTGCAACCAGGTAGACTAAATCTTCTGTCCCTTGTCAGTGTGTGAAAGTGTTGTCTTGAACTATAGCAGCGAGACACATGGATGGTTATTCTCCATCTAGAAATGGAAGAGATGGCATCTGTCCATTCTCAACCCTGTACTTGGAGACCACAAGTCTGCAGGCTGGACCACCCCAGCAGGGTTATCCAAGGTACCCAATAGTGGGACTTTATAACTCTGGCCAGACCTGCATAGCACTGCACACCAGGACACAAAGGCAAACAGCATTTGGGGAGCTGCCATTCCGGTGTGGTGGCACAGAGGGAGAAAGACCAGTTTGTTTGGTCGTGTGTATTTTGTTAGCAGTCAGTCCTGTTTGGCTGCTCCATGTCTCCTTGGCTTCAAGTGCAATTAATCAGGGCCCGAAAGGGTAATTATCAGCTCACATTCCTAATTCAGATTTCTGTGCCTATTCATTTTACTGTTTTTTCTTTAATTTAGCAATAAAGTTGGAGTTATTTTTATGTTTTTATGCTGCTGGCCCAGTGATCCTTATTAAAAATAAAAAACAACAAAACATTAGTTCCCAGTCTGCCTTTTTTTTCTTCTCCCTGGGCAGTAAAAAGGACATATTAACCATGAAAGGGAAACGAAAGCGTGCATAGGGTCCTGCTGTCACCTCGACTGAGGGGACTTTTCCTTTCAAGGGGCAAGTAATTGGTTAGGGCGTTAATCCCTGAAAGACGCTTTTATTCTGCAGCTTTCAGTGGGGGAAGCTGCTGATACCTGACAGCACTGTTTTCTCCTGGGTTCAGAGGCAGGCTCCATGCTGGACCCAGGAGAAGCTCTGGGACAGCAGCTGTCTCTCAGAGGTGCTCTCACACACATAAGCAGTGAATGTGCTTGCTGGTGCAGGAACCTGGCAGAATAGCTTGATTTCTCAGGGAAACGAATCTCATCTCTTGCAGGGTGTTAGTGGTGCTGGTGCTGAGTCACGTGTGATTGTAGCTTGTGTTAGACGGCCTGAGCTGGAAATGGCTGAAATGCTCCCATGTGGGAGAGCTGTGTGAGAATTACAGAATTACTTCCCTTTTCTGTGCATTGGCTGAGCTGAGGTAGCTGTCTGTATGAGCTCTCCCAGTCAGGCAGCCCATGTGGAGCAATCAGAGGCAGCGTTGTTGTCCCCAGAGGCTTTGTGACCGCAGGCTGGCTCATGTGGTGCAGGCCATGTGCATCCATGTGGGTCACCATGGCTACCGCCTGACGCAAGGCTCTCACAGGCCCAGAGCCGTGGACTGGCCATGCTTCTGGCAGCCACGGGTGGCTTTGTGGTCAGGAGTTACAGAGGAGGTGCTGCTGGGTGGCCTGGCCACGGACCTGCCCCAGAAGCTGTTCTGTCAGGCGGTGTGGCCGGATCGCACGTCCCAGCTGGGGCACTGTGCTGTGGGGCAGGGGAAGGTGTGTGGGTCTGGCTTTGGAGTCAGCATGGAGAGGTGTGGGCACGGTCAGACCCCGAGTGTGAGCTGTAAGTGGAAATGCCCTTCTCTTGTCTGTATACAAACACGAATCAGCAATCAAACGTGCCCTTGCACGTTTGAAATCGATGGCAGCTTTATCAAGGATAGGAGCAGGCAGAGAAGAAATCCCTGCATTAGGTTGTCTTAATGGCACAAACAAGTAAGACACATTAAAAAGATGTCTGGAACCAGAGAATTATGCCTTTGAGGTGGTGGCATGGCCTGCAGATGAGCTTCCCATCTCAGGCTGGCCAGCTCTGGTCTGGTTATTTTTTGATGTCCTGTTTCCATGTCTCAGTCTGCTGAAAATTCAGTTTAACACTGGTCCGAAGTTTAGCTTGAAGGACTCTGGGAGAGCACTTCCATTTGGAAAGAAAGAACAGTGCTCTGTTTTCAAAGCACAGGGGATTTTGTTTCTGAATACTGCTCTCTGAAACCCTAGCTGTTGATCTCCAGTCTCTGACAAGCACAGGCACCTAGTTATGTTTGCCGCTGGGCTGTTTGTTTGCTTAATTTCTGTGTTAATTGGTGCCTTCCAAATACCACAACTGCTCCAAGGAGCAGTGTCCCTGCCAATCTGAGTGCTGAGTTTCACCTCCTGTAATGTGGTACATGTGTACCTGGCAGCTAACTTAATTGAGGTCTTCCATAGGAGAGATTTTGCCGCTTCTGTGGCAGAGATTGAGGATTTGTTTTTCATTAGAATAAATGTTTAAGAAGGATTTTCTGACCCCAAATGTTAACTTAGATGTAGTTTTATTCTACATCTCTACATCCTGCAGTTTCATTCTGCATCCCTCTACAGCAGAGGGATCTAGGGACTGGCTTTATTGCTGTCATTAGCATGTGCTCATTTTGTGATCTTGTGAGGTCACCTTCATTTCCCTACCTCTCAATTTCTACCGGCAGCATTCCTATAAGAGTATATGCTGTAGCATGGAGTTATGGCAAGACCTACCTCCTAATAATAATAATGAAAGACTTTGATCCATGTGGTGTGAGTGCAAATATTATTTTATTCACAGCTCCGGTTCTCAACCAGCACAAGGGTGGAGTCTCCCAAGCGGTGTTATTGCCAGTCACGCCAAAGGATGTGGCTAGGACCTTACTATGCTTTTCCAGTGTAGTTTGGCAAGGGTGCGGTGCAGATCCACCTCCCTGCAGCGACCTTGCTGCAAGGTCTCTGACCCTGCTCTCTGTCGGTGAGGCTGGTGCTGGCCCAGTGTCTCTGCCTTAGCATCCCGCCAATGCTTACATTCATGGCAGGCCTCATAAGGGCTTATAAGGCAGTGGAAATGTTTTAATAGGCTCAATTCATTAAGGCCTGTGCTTTAAAAGGTTGAGCTGGGACCATATGGTCCTTCCCTGATACCACAACTGTAAGCAGAAAGACTCCTATTGACTTCAGCAGACCCCAGTGAGCCAGATGGTACTTAGTGTCTTTTCTGAAAGGGCAGAAGATGAGTTTAAGAGCATTTTGGTTAAAAAAACATGGTACAGAGGCATTGAGACTTCAATTTTTCCACTCTGTGGCGCAGGAGCTGGAGTAGCTTGGATGCTGGAAGCATGTTGACCAGCAAATACTGAGCAAAACAAGGGCTTCTGGTTCCCAAACTTGTTAGACCAATGATTCCTGCAGACCGCCAGTGGACCACTGGTGATTTGGAGATCACAGGTTAGAGCCACTAACTGCCTGGGTGAAAGCAGGACACTGGTGTCAGCTGATACAGGAGATAAACCAAGTGTTTCAGCACAGGTGGTGAGATGTGGTGGTTGATATTTTACTCATTTATTTGGTGTAGAGTCTTGATAACTTGAGTGCTAATTAAGCCGTGGTGTTTCCATATTTTGAATGATTTAGTCCTGCAAATTTGGAAACAGATCTTTTTAGAGGCTGTTCAAAGAAATGCAGGGCGCAGTGGATGGATGTCTGAGCATTCAGATTCTTACCTTGCAGGAGAAGTATGCATAGGCAAGGAAGATGCTTTGTTTGGGTCTACATAAGCTTTCTTTTCCTGTGCCTTTTGCTTATGGTGTAGCAAAGCTCGTGCGCAAAGAGGGGTACATTCCTGTATCCTCTGTGTGAGGAAACCCTTCTGTTTCCTAAGGCAGTGTTTCTCATGTTTTGAAAATGTGACCCTCTTTTGGCTCCTCATCTCCGTGGGACTCTGAATCGTCCTCAGGTTGGTTCCTCCAGGTGAGGGAGTTGCCAGTGATAGCTGGCTGCAGGTGTAAATACCATTCCCCTTCTCCCCTCTGACAAACTGGCTGCTTTCTGTAGTTAAAAGCAGTAAGCTCTTTGCACTCTACTGTAATGCTTACAATCAGTAATTACAAGAGTTCACTTTCCACATTGGAGAAGCTGAGCTGTGCAGTTTGAGGAGGCACCAGCTTCACCAGAGAAACTGAAGGCTTCGCTCCCTGAACCAACAGCCCAGCACTCTGCAACCATTCACAGCCTGGGAAGTTCAGTTTTAGGAGATATGAGGACTTGTGCTCAAGCTGAGATCCTCTTGTGTGGGGTAGATGCTTTACTTCATTGTACCTTGGCACTTTGCTGTAAGCAAGGTGGTGGGTCTCTGGGTTTGCTGATATGTACAGACCAGTGTACAGGAAGCCATCCACAGTAAGAAAATCAAAAGGATAATTTCCTAGCACTTTTGCCTGTCCATCCCAGACCAAATGCTGCACAACTTGCCTGCACTGTGATTCCTACCTTGCTTTGGAGCAGTGGGAGGTTTGCAGCTAGGGCAGCTGAAGAGATTATAAGAGCAGCAGGTTGTTTGGGTGATAGCAGCAGGACACGGAGCAATGCAAATAGCTCTTGGCTTATGCAGAGCACTGTACAAACAGTGACAGAGCTGTTAGCTTGAGATCTGCACCCCGTGGCCTCCATCTGTCACTCCTGAATTTCAGCATTGGTGTTCATGGCTTTTCTCCTTCCAGCTGTGCCTGGTGCTTGAATTCCCATAGTCTGTACTAGCTAAGCTGCTCTAGAGCTGGCACTGCTATCCCAGGAGGACAAGTAGCCAACCCTACAGTCAGCAAAAAGCAGCCAAGTTCAGAGGTATGAGCACTTTGCTGATGGGCAGTCAACCTTGTCTCTTGCCTGTCTTTGGTTTCCCCATGTAATTATTCCCATATTCTTCTATATCTGTTCTAAAGAAGGAATATTTCTCTTCCTGGTGATGTTCTTTTATAATCAAGTCATGCTATTTCCCATGCTTTATTTCTTCTCAGTGATTAACGTTGCATCTCTTATACATTAAAAACAGGATTCAAGTACAGAAGGACACCCTCCGTCCCCCTCCCATATCTCAGTGCAATATTATTAGTGCTTGTGTTGGCTTTCCTGACTGCCCCATCTGTCTCCATCACCTCTTGTCACCTTCCATAGTAATTCCTGCTGATTAGCAAAGGCCTTTATCAACTGAGGCTCTTTGGCAGCCAAGTTCAGCCAACAGTTCTGATGCTGTCACGGGTTTCTACTTAATAAGAAAGCCCTTCCCCTCCTGCCGGTGGAAACAGTATGAATCATTTCCCTCCCCTTTCTTTGTCAGGAGCAAATGCCATCAGTGTTAGGACCCTGCCACTGGCTCCCTGACTCCAGGAAATCATGGATGAAACAATCCATGGAAACTGGGATCCCCATGTGAAAGCAGGACATTATTTTATAAGGAACACACCTCTTTTTTGGCCATTGTCAGATTGCCATCTGGTTGACAGTCACATGTACGTCCATGAGAAACATAAAACTGTTCTTCTATCCCATAGTCTTGTGTTGTTGAGTTGTATATTTTACATTGTGGGGTGGTAACATGTATTTAAGTGCACCATTTGGGAGTTACATTGCATGACAGGTGCCTGAGGGTTTTCCTGTGGGACCCTGGGGTGGATTTCACAGCGTGAATGGGTTGAGGGGTCGTATCTGATTGCACATCTACACTTCTTCAGTGTATAAAAATAAGAACAGCTATGTGTAAGGAGTAGAAGCCTTCATAAAAATACTTTAGCCATGAAATGGTGTTAGTTACACTGTGCTTAGCCCAAAAGGAGATGCTGTAACTGCACTAGGGCTAAATTATTTTCTCTTTCACGGGTTCCAACCCCATTGTAACTGCAAAGAGTCTGATCTCGTGTTGTAAGCAAGCTCTATGAATTTGGGTTTAAGTCGAACACATTGCTTGGCAGAACATACACAGACCTGGTACCTCTCAGGTTCTCAGGTAAAAAGGGGAGAGAGCCAACAGCACAAGAACAGTAACAACATCAAGAGGCAGAAACAAGAGCCCTTTCCTGCTTTTAGGAGACAGCTGGCTGATGGAGCCTCCACAGCTGTAGTTTCTATAGTTGGAGGTAGCAGATGTCTTTATAAACATAAATCAGATGAGATGTTATAGTATTTTTAACATACCCATTTGTATTCAGGCTGTCCATTGCTGAATATTTATCATATGGTTTGCTTCACTTAGAGCTCTCTGAAGTGCATTGGCTGTGCTTGAGGTGAGAGATTAAATGTGAACGTGCATTTGTCCATTGCCCCTTCTACCGTGTGTTTGGGCTCTTCCTAACCTCTGGCAGAGAGGCTGGCCTGGCATGAAACAACCAGTGTCCTCAGGTCCATCCATTTTGCAGGGCGTTAAAGCAGTGACCCCTTGGGGTGTTCAGCACAGGCTTGGAGGCTAACGAGGGGCCCCGAGTGCTGGGATCTTTTAAGCCTGTTTGTTCCTGGAGTCTGTGGCACCTGTTAAAACCTGAGCTACTCCAAGTATGAGGTTATGCAGAAATGCAGCGATATTCAGGGGATACCTCTGAGCTTGCAGAATTGGCTGCCAGAGAGGCGGTCTCCTGGGCAGCTTTCTTCTTCCCTCTTTGTGCTGTGTGTAGGGGAGGAAACTGGGGTCCTGTGGGAGAAGAGGTGTGTGGTCATGGAATTAAAGGCTACATCTATATACACACAGAGAGATGAAGGGATGACTTTAGATGTCCCCTACAATGCTAAACCTGATACTTTGCCTCTTATCCACATTAATTTCCTAGAAATAATATTTTCTTTAAAGAAAAGAAAAGAGATAAAAATAAATATTGTCATCCTGCATTAGCAGCAGGACTGGAGCCCTATTTCTTCCCCACGTCTCTTTCCCAGTGCTGCCGTCTGCAGAGCCCTTCCTACACACATGCCCATCCTCCCTTGGCCCGGCCCAAGCCTGGCACATGGGTGAGTGAGGGGCACACACGAGGCAGTGCTGTCCTGGAGCCCATAGCTGGAGAGAGGAAGCAGCAGTGGAGGTACTTGTGGAGAAGCAGGCCCCTTCCTTAGAGATGTGGAAACTGCCCAGAGGAAAGGCCAAGCAGCACACAAACCAGCACTCTGCCCTCGCAAGGAAATTACCCATTTACCAACCACCCCAGGTCTTCCCCCTTCACCTCAGTGCTGCTCGAGGTGCTCCCATCTGCTGCCTTCCCTAGGTTTCCTTGCTGGGGGCTCTTGCATGCCCTGCTCTGCTCTCTGCCTGCTGGCTGTTCCCTTATCCTGCTGACGGGGTGCCCCTAGCTGCCTTGTTAGTCAGTGCTTGCCACTGCCAGGGTCTGCAGCCAGCTGCTCCCACTGGGAGAGCATAGAGGAGCACACAGCCCTGAGTCTCTCAGGGTGCCTTCCTCTTCCAGTCCCATGGTCTCTCCTGGTTCCTGAGGAAGCACAGCAGAAATGTGAGAACTTGGAGCAGTAGGAACTCATACGGGGTCTGCAGTGCTTCCTGCTGGGTGGTGGGATGGACTCAGCCAAGCTTCTGCTGGCACAGTCTTTTTCCCCAGGGAAGGGGAGAAGCTGGGCATTTGGGAAGCTTTCACTCCTCAGAGATGTGCCAGCACCCCAGCAATGAGGTTTCTCTGCCCAAGCATCCCACATTCACATTGTAAGTGAAGATCAGGTTCGAGACCACCTGAAGAACCTGAAGGTATACAAGTCCATGGGGCCTGATGAGATTCATCCACGGGTCCTGAAGGAACTGGCGGATGAGGTTGCCAAGCCACTATCCATCATATTTGAAAGGTCATGGCAGTCTGGTGAAGTTCCCACTGACTGGAAAAGGGGGAACATAACCCCCATTTTCAAGAAGGGGAAAAAAGATGATCCTGGAAACTACAGGCCGGTCAGTCTCACCTCTGTGCCTGGCAAGATCATGGAGCAGATCCTCCTGAAGGCTCTACTAAGGCACATGGAAAATCGAGAGGAGGTGATTGGCGGCAACCAACATGGCTTCACCAAGGGCAAATCGTGCCTGACAAACCTGGTGGCCTTCTATGATGGAGTCACAGCAACAGTGGATAAAGGGAGGGCAACCGACGTCATCTACCTGGACTTGTGCAAGGCGTTTGACACTGTCCCGCACAGCATCCTGGTTGATAAACTGGATAAATATGGGTTTGATGGACGAACCACTCGCTGGATAAGGAACTGGCTGGATGGCCGCACTCAGAGAGTGGCGGTCAATGGCTCAGTGTCTGAATGGAGACCAGTGACGAGTGGTGTTCCTCAGGGATCGGTACTGGGACCAGTGCTGTTTAACATCTTTGTCGGTGACATGGACAGTGGGATCGAATGCACCCTCAGCAAGTTTGCAGATGATGCCAAGCTGTGTGGTGCAGTCGACACGCCAGAGGGAAGGGATGCCATCCAGAGGGACCTGGACAGGCTTGAGAGGTGGGCCCATGCCAACCTCATGAAATTCAACAAAGCCAAGTGCAAGGTCCTGCACCTGGGTCGGAGCAATCCCAAGTACACATACAGGCTGGGCGGAGAATGGCTTGAGAGTAGCCCTGAGGAGAGGGACTTGGGGGTGTGTGTTGACGAGAAACTCAACATGAGCCGGCAGTGTGCGCTTGCAGCCCAGAAGGCCAACCGCATCCTGGGCTGCATCAAGAGAAGTGTGGCCAGCAGGTCGAGGGAGGTGATTCTGCCCCTCTACTCTGCTCTCGTGAGACCTCACCTGGAGTATTGTGTCCAGTTCTGGGGCCCCCAACACAAGAAGGATGTGGAGCTGTTGGAGCGGGTCCAGAGGAGGGCCACGAGGATGATCAGAGGGCTGGAGCACCTCCCCTACGAGGACAGGCTGAGAGAGTTGGGACTCTTCAGCCTGGAGAAGAGAAGGCTGCGGGGGGACCTGATAGCAGCCTTCCAGGACCTGAAGGGGGCCTACAGGAAAGCTGGGGAGGGGCTTTTTACAAGGATAGATAATGACAGGACAAGGGGTAATGGTTATAAACTGGAAGAGGGTAGATTTAGGCTGGATATAAGGAAGAAATTCTTCACTGTGAGGGTGGTGAGACACTGGAACAGGTTGCCCAGGGAAGTCGTTGATGCCCCCTCCCTGGAAGTATTCAAAGCCAGGCTGGATGGGGCTTTGGGCAACCTGGTCTAGTGGGAGGTGTCCTTGCCCATGGCAGGGGGGTTGGAACAAGATGATCCCTAAGGTCCCTTCCAACCTGAACCATTCTATGATTCTATGATTCTATGATCCCCATGTTTTCGTGGTCAGGGTCCCTCCTCTCTGTCCAGAGGAACAGGATGTGCTTGCTGACTGCCCTGCTTTTCTCCTTGCTTTTTTTCATGGCTCCACTGGTCTCAACTATTTGGCTGTCTCCAGATCTCAGTTCTCAATGCCATGGATTGTGCAGCCACAGATCTGCCCCACAGCCCTCATCTGGCCTTTTCCAGCTTCCAATAGCAGATTGAGAATTCCCTTTTTCTGAGGGATAAAAATGGAAGCACCTCCTGGGCTTTGCTTCGTCCGAACACCGCAACTATCCTGATATTTTCCATCTCCATTTAAGGACTGCATGAAGACTTATCATATCCCGGGGTCTTTTTTGTACTCTATGTTTAATATAACGTTCTTTATTATATTTATCTTGTTTCTTATGTCTGAGTCTTTCATTTATTATGTTACTTTGAAGACTGGGCCTCCCTGTAAACTATCTTTTTAGGAAAGCTGAGTTGCATTTGCTGGAGATCTTTTAAAGTGTTTAAGTCTTTGGTTCCTTTATGTTTTTATATGGTCACCAGTTCCACTTTTGACTCGTGGCTTGAACTGAAAACAGGAAAGCCAGAAAGTGCGAATGTTTCCAAAATGTCCTTTTTTCTTTGCAGTATATTTATAAAAGTTGCAAAGAAATACAAAGATCTCCCACAGCAGCATTTCTGGAGAGGGGAAAGCAGTCTGATCTCTGCAGCTACCCCATGCCCCCTCCCAGACAAAGAGGCTTACTGCTGTTATGCAGTGCGAGTACAGTGTGATCCTGGGGAAACAGTAAGAAATGTTCTGTAAGTATGGATGGATCTCCCCATTTACTGGGGATAGAAGCAAGAAAGCAGCAACTTTTTGGTGTGTCCAGGCAGTGCAGGGAGATGGACATGTAGCACCATTAAATCACACGAGCGTGGATGAATGTCTCAGACATGTATGGAAGGTTTCCCATGTGCTCTGTTACCTCTGGGCATCACGTCCTGCAGGGGTGGCTCAGCACCAGCTTTGTAGTGAGATAACCAGAGATGGATTGATTGCGCTCTGAAATGGTGACTTGACTTCAGAGGACAAAGCGATTGACCGGTTTTGCTCCCAAAATCAAGGACTGTGATAGGCTACTTTCTCCTATCTGAGACAAAAGGCTTTAACAGTCTACAGATCAGCAGCTAGAAGGAGAAAAGAAAAGGCAGAGAAAGGGGCAGAGTCTGGGAGGGTTTAGAGCCTCTGCTACTGGGCTGCTAAAGGCTATGGTGTCATTAACCTCTCAACTTCTGTAACCATGACAAAATCGAAGCCACATACTCAGATTTGGAGTCTGATTTCATTTCCTAGGCCATTTTCTTATCCCATGATCTATGGATTAGTATCTCATTTGCCTGTTGGCAGAATAAGTTTGGAGCAGGAGGTGGTATATATGCCAGCGTTTTTTTTACGTAGACGTTTCGTGGATTAAATAATGCTGGCAGATACTGTTTTCTGCCACCACAAGGAGAACATATAATTTATTCTTGTCTCAATACATTAAAAGAAATACAGCACAAAGGAAAAAGGGAAGAAAGCCACCAAAAAAGGAGATGAAGATAAAAATCCCTTCAAGCCAAAAAAATACCAATTCCATGACATCCCTGTGTGTGGGAAAACTCAGCTCCTGGATTATTTTGATAAACTTTGTTACAACTGGTTTAACACAAAACCCAGCTATTTGGTTAATCTTAGCTGCCTTGCAGAAATGCCATCCATTAAGGACACTGAGGTTATTATTTTTTCACTTGAAAAAAGGAAAAAAGAGCTTGTTTATTTTTCTTATTATTTGGTATCCCTCTGTAGATTTATAAGGTCTCTGTCACCAAAGCCTTCTGTTTCCTTGTGCTCTGGCTGCTCGATGTGCAGGGCCAGGAGCTGGGAGGAGGCTGAGTGGCAGGGATGGAGCCTTGGCTCTGACGTGCCAGAGTAGCACCACAACAGCAGCGACTCATAACTCAGTGTCGATATCTGCTCCGGGATAACGCCAGCGCTGAGTAGTAACCCAATTTTTTTGCATTATTTTGTAAAAATATAGCTATTTGCTATCCTGAGTGGAGGTAATGCTCCTAAACCTCCCTGTCCTCTGTCCCCTCTCCAGGTAAGATCCTGTTCCGGAGGAGCCACGTCCGAGATGTAGCTGTGAAGAGGCTGAAGCCCATTGACGAGTACTGCAGGGTAAGAGCTCTGGGTGACAGCTGGCAGTTCTGCTGGGTGCCCTATGGTTACTACCATGAATTTTGTCTGTGCTGAGCCCATCATGAGGAGAGTCTTCCTTAAGCAAGGATGGTCCATCCTAAACACCACTGAAACTAATGGGGTGGCTGCGCTGCCCGTCTCAGGCACCGCATTGGTGCCTCATTGAATCAGAAAAGCCCATAAGCGCCGGCTGCCCTGCTAGGGCTCTTCACACAAATGCAGATTTTATTTCTACTTCAGTCTCAATGAATGCAAGAGTTCAGCAGGCAGAGAGGCACAACAAAGATGGCATTTTCTTCTTTTCCCTACCCGTCTGTGCTGCAGGAGGGAAATTTCAGGTTTGCACAGCGCTGGACATGGACTGATGGCTTCCAGGGGTGTTTCTTGTAATGAGTGAAAGCCTGGAAATTTATGGCAGGGCAGAAAAGCCTGCTGTGTGGAGAAGAGGGTTAAGTGACCTGGTCTTTCCTTTCCAGCTTAGACTTTATGATTTGATGATAATTAATCCTCTGACAGATTAAAAGTTATTTCTACGCAAGACTGATACCCGGCTTTAGCGGAGGTATTGAGCACGTCAGCACATAATTTAAACCCCAGACTTCCTCTTTTCATTCCCGTGGGGTTTTCTTTCCATTTTTAGAAAGCCAGAGGAGCAGGTGGAGGGGAAAAACTCTGTTCCCTGTCAGACATTTGCTCATCCACAACGGGGAGCAGGTCACTGCAGTGCCTGGGTCATGCTGTGTGCAGCGGTGACGTGGCCTTAGCAGAGCCCCTGCCATCTGCATCGCCCGGGCAAGGAAGCTGTAAGCAAAGTCTTATCTCATGAGATCAGGCTTTTTGCACAACAATTAATGCACTGTCTTCTTACCAGCGGCTGAGGGGCTGCTTTAAAATATGCACAGTCCCACCGCGCCGCCAGCCTCCCTCCTTCAGACAGGAACTGCCCACGACGTGAGCGGCCAGGACGAGTGTCAGGGTTCACCCAGCAGATGCATGGTGGAGAAAGCAGCAATTTACTTAGGGGGGGAGCCTCCACCCTGATCTGCCTGCGCTGGGAGCTTCTTATCTGGGACCCCATTGTCTGCGCCCAGACGGCCGAGGAACATGGCATCACCAGGGCTCGGTACTCCCAGTGCTGCCCTCCTCCTCACTTCTCTGTCTCTCCTGGAGAAGTCTGTCTCTCCAGCAAGCTGCTGCACATGGGTTTTAGAGGGACCTGCAAGCACGGTCATGCCACCTTTTTGGCAGCATTCACATTTTTTCTGCCTTTCTTCCCCTGTCCAGTGCATGTTTTGACTCTTAAAGAATTGTACAGAGCTGTAGAGCAAGAGCGTTGTTGTGAGAGGTTCGTTCCGGCTCATCTAAAAGAAAAGTGCAAAGCTCATGTCCCATGCTAGTCCTGAAATGAGTAGGCAGATGGCATGCTTAATTTTAAAAGAATTAGAGAATGATGTGGGTGAAGTTGATGGAGAAAATCTGACGTGGGATAGTGAAGTGAATAAAGGAGACAACAGAGCTTTGTCCACCAGAGTCTGTGAGGAGGCAGAGGAGTCTGGCAGCTTCAGATGCAAAGTTTGTGGTAATTTTTTTTGCCAGACGAGGACTCTCCGTCCATTTCACCTTCCCTGGAAAGAAAGATGGGCCCTGGCAAATGCGTGGTGCAAATGCTCGGCTTTTTGTTGCTATATCACAGGCTGTCTCTGACAGAGCGTGGCCATTTGCATGGCTGAGAAGCAGGCCTGACTTCTGCTGATTTGATGTGCTGTGGTTCCTGCAAGGGGTGTGAGAGCAGTGACGGGCAGGCAAAAACTGTCCCAGGGTTTGTGGGGACACTGGGCAGCATGGGGAGGCCTGCAAAAAGTATCGGCCTACAGCGTGGGCCTTGCAGCCCCACAAGCCTGTTGGGCTCTTCACTGCTGTGTGCCAGCTGAGGGCAGAGATAACCAGGCCAGTGCTTTTGGTAAGGCCACAAGAAACTTTGATGTTGTGATGAAAAGCAGAGTGGGACATACAGGGGAAGATTTCCGGGGCGTTTCTGCTTTGTAAACATCAAAGTGCAGGGTCTGGATGTCCTTTGGGTAACCTGAGTGAGTTAGCAAACAAGCTTTAAGTTTTGCTTATAAACATGTACTGCCCACTGCAATTGATTCCCTCTTAACTCTAGGCTTGGAATTAGTTTAGTTTAGAGTCTTCTGGGCTCCTTGGGCCTGGTTGTCTTTGTTTTTTTGGAATTTTTGCTGATGTGAAAAAAACAGTGACTTCATGGCCTCGTCTTGCCAGGGCCAGTAAGCTAATAAGGTAGCTAATAAGCTTCTGATCTCCCAAACACACCTCCGTGTGTGCCTGTCCAGTATGCATCACCCTGTGTGGAAGAAAGACCAAACCACCATGCTGTCCTTCCTCAGCCCTCTGGGAAGACACAGGGCAGCATTTGCAGGCTGGCGTCTGTGTGCGTGTTGGTGCCAACTGAGGGAAGCGTCTTTGTGCTGGGGAGCTTTGAAGATGCCACGTCCCATTGTCATGAGTACTTCAATTTGTCACACACTTTTATGCTGTCTCAACTGGAGGTTGGTTTATCTTCAAGCTTACGGGCTTTTCCAAAGTCAGGCTTAAGTGCCCAAATGCATGCCACCTAAATTAAAATGAGATGAGCAAGTTGCACCAGTGCCAGGAAGCATTGGTCATTCTTTTATTAAAGTTTACCAGTTTACACTTCAAAAAGGAAAAAACATAATTACCTCCCTCTTGGTCTCCCAGTCCAGGCTGTCTTTCACAGTTTTGTCCTTGAACCTGTCAGGGCAGACGCACAGACATTTCTTTCTCTAAGCTAGAGCTGAATTAAAATGGAATAGTAGTTAGTCCTGCTCAAGAATGAAGGGTTTAAGTGGAAAACTTTTGAACTTCATCTGTCATTTCTATCTGCCTTTCAGAATTCTGATGTGTTTAGACCAGCTGCAGTAATAAAAGTTATTTGTTTGCAATGCCCCTCTTGGTACCTGGTGTAGAGCCTCTCTCTGTTTCTTTCTGGCTCAGTATGGCCCTTTTATGTCAGAAGCCCTTCTATGCATCAGTTATTTCCAAAATTGCACCCTTTTTCCTCCTCACCTCAATGCTTTATTTATTCCTACATCTCCTCACTTCTCCAGTATGAGTCACTATGGTACATTCTTCACTTACGCTGCTGAGTGTTGGTGTTTGCCATTCCGCCTCCACGGTGTATTTCTTTGGGTTCAAGCTTGGAGTTACTTGAGGCTCTCAACAAACAGATGCAGAAAGTATTTTCAGATAAGTAAAATTATTTCTCTGTTCTGAGAAGTGAACTCCAGTAATTGCACCTTCCCTCTTGCTGAACTCATGACCATTCCCAAACGTCTGCCACAAGCAATTATCGTTAATTAGGATGATAAGCAATTGAGAACAGGATACTTAGTATGAAAAGTCAGGGAGACATAATCATGCAGTAGTCAGCTGTCTCTGTGTGCAGAGCTGGGATTAACCTCACTGAACACGAGGGAAGCTGGGTGTCTGCACTCCTTCAGTGGGCTGCAGGGAGGGACGGGGCATGATTCACCCCCTAGAGCTGGGTGTCCCCGCTGGGGCAGACAGATCACCCCTGAGGGTGCTGGCCCTCCTCTAATGGTTGTACAAGTTGTTAGACAAGTGTGACCAGTCTCCAGTTTTAGATACACGAAGTTCAGTGGGGTGAATATCATTGCATGCATATCCACACACCTACTGTGCATCTCTATAAACTCGTATCTGTGCATCTGGCTTTTATAAATGTATCTGCATAAATGCACCACACAGCACTCAATGCACACTTCAATACTGCTTGTTTCCTCACCCATGTGCACGCATTTCAGTGTAATAAATCCCCACCGAGCTGTTTGTCCATATAACCTAAAGCACGGATTCCCTGCGTGCAGCCCTGGCCCTGCTTTGCTTTGGGTGCTGCCTGCAGCCCAGCTGTGTGGACAGCTTGTCCTGCCGGATGCTGAGGGCTCATTGCTAACACCCTGCCTGACGTTACAGCTTTTCTAATAGCTTTTCCAATTACCTACTCCTCTGTGAGGCTGTCTGAAACCTGTAATATAGAGAGACAGACATCATTACAGGCTGAAATAGAACATAAAAGCATAGCTTGTAAGGAGTGTGTGAGGTCTGAGCAGCGCCCGTCCGCCTTCGCCTGCCGAACAAGGAAACTTGCTGTTGCTGATAACACTCCGCAGTGGTGCAAGGATGAATTCTGCTCACTGGCACTTTTTATCTCTCACCTTTCCTGTGCAAATTCCTTGCTGGATGTGTGCTGTTTGTAGCTGTATGTATTTACCTCTGTTTTCCACTTACCAGGAAGAAAGTCACATCCCTATCCTTTCCATCCTTTCACCATCTGTTTTCCTCTTTTTCTTCTCTCCTTGACCCCACAATCTTGCCTTCAGCCTGCTGCAGCTCTTCCCTGAAGCAACTTTGCTGGAAATGCCCAATCATGTATTTTCCCCTTGCAGAGGAGCAGAGGTGTTGCACATCTCCTTGATGCATTTTTTGTTCACTCTGAAGTCGCGTTGTGCTTGGCTTGCTCATGGGTGGACGTTGCATGTTGCTGGGGAGAGGTTTGTTTTCCAAAACAGCATTGGAGCTTCCTACCACTGTCCAGAATTGAACAGCTCAACCTGGTTTTACACTCCTATGTGCACTTTCTTACCCTTCCTTGGCATTTCTTGCTCCTTCTCTGGGTTTAGATCTTCAGAAACAAATACAAATTGATTGGCTGCAGACTTTATACCTGAGCTCCCCAAAAACGTGCAATGGCAAGTTAATATCAGATGGTTTTCATTTCACTTCAGTGCACTGGGCTGAAAATTGCACCTTCCACTTCAGGAGGTGATTCAGCAGCAGGAGAGCCAGCCCTGCCCCAGGGCCACCGTGTCCCCAGGATGGGTGAGCTGGTGGCTGGGCGTGGAACAGCTTTGGCTGTTTGGTTCTTGCCCATGCCTGGGAAAGCCAGGAGCCATGGTGGGGCTTTCCAGTTATCCCCCCCCAGCCCAGCAGGACCACAGTGCTCACTTTGGTGCTCCTGGAGATTTCCCAGCTGGGGATCACTGGGTCAGAGGGGTCGAATTTCCTAAAGTTTCTATCGATTTAAAAGTGCAAAGCTACAAAGCAGCTTGCTGGTGTGCTCCTACATCACTGAAAACCCACTCAGTGCTCCGGTCTGGTACTGACATCTGTAGCCTGTTTTTTAGGAAGTGCAAATACCTGCAACATGTGGGGAAGTGACGTTTCTTTGAGAAGGTGTCTGGTGTCCAGGACCCCCTGCAATACCTATAACTTGGGTATTTATGTTTCTCTAGTAATGATACATATCTTTTGCTGTTGCCCCATTGACTGCACACGATCACGCCCTTAGAGATTTCAAAACACACTGTAGATATTAAATATCTGAGCCTGGTAACCTTTCAGCAGATTAGGTAAGTGTTATTGCTCAGCGTTGTAAATGGGTAACAGAAGATGTATCCCTGCTGAATTTCATGGAAGGAGGTTAAGTAACCTGCCTGAACCAAGAAGGGTGTTCCTAATAGAGCCAGCACTGGGTCTGGGCTCTGTATGCTGCTTGTTAGGCAGCACTGCTGCTCTGCATAAGTCTGTCTCCTGCTCAGAAGTCTGAGCTGGTGTGGCATTTCTGTTTCAGCGTGCCATAATTATTATTATTCCCAGGCAGTTGCTGATTTCCCAGTGTTAGTCTTGATTTGCCAGCAGGACACGTGTTTATACACAGCAGGAATAAGGGCAGAGAGCTCACACCTTTGTTATGTTTTTAAGCAAGACAGCAAGACTGAGTGGGTAGCACTGAAGCATCCTTCATTCAAAATAAAGGACTTCAGTTTTCCATTTGTTATATTTCATCCCACATTAGCTGCAAGAGCCACCTCAAAACAGGACCAGGTTGCCTAATACTGGAGACCCGCTGTTTCAGAGCAGGATTTTTTCTTTTTCTTTTTTTTTTTTTTTGGCTATTTTCATTGATGTCCCCAAGCAGAAGTGGTCTTGGAAACAAATTTCTTCTCTTCTAAAGCTTGGCTAAAAGCAGAGGTGGGGTTAACAGACGGCCCCATCCTGCCTTCCTGCTGTGGCTGGGCCCCTTGGTGTCTGACCAAGATAAAGCAGATGTCTCCTGGGTTAGTGTAACCAGTTTGCCCTAATGCACCTTCATTTAGCTCTGCTGTAGTTTTACAT
This sequence comes from Penelope pileata, assembly GCA_013396635.1. Taxonomy (NCBI): domain Eukaryota; kingdom Metazoa; phylum Chordata; class Aves; order Galliformes; family Cracidae; genus Penelope; species Penelope pileata. The sequence goes on from WBMW01003333.1 coordinate 2,123,035, forward strand.
CCATCTCTCAAGATTGTTTGTCCTACTTTCAACTGACAGATGAGCCAGACAATCTCATTTTGTCAAACAGGTTTACAGCACCTCTAGGAAGTTTGGTCTATATTTAACCTGTGGCCTGTTTTCCCCATAACTTAGCACAGGAGGAGGTTAACTCCAGCCTCTTCTCCTCTCCTGCTGGTCACTGCTGCAGTAAATCTCTGAATTGTGGCACTTGGAACTGCTCTTTGTGGGCTGGGGACGGCTGTGTGGCTTTGAGCACTGTCAGGCTGTAGATCCTGGGCAGCAAATTCACAGCATGTTTCTGCCTTGCATGTTTGCCTCACCAGTTTCCAATCCCCTTCTACATAGCATGGTTCTTCCCAAATTGTACGCACTGTTGCTGAGTGTGACGAGTGCTGCATATCTGTACCTTGCAGAGCACATGGACACTGTTAGCCAGGATGCACTGCAGTCAAGTTTTTTTTGTGCAGATACAGCCTCTGGACTTTGTTTTTCCAGGCAATTAATCAAACTCCTTTCTTATTAATTTAGGAACAAATTGAGTGTTTTTGTTTGTTTTCTTGTTTGTTTTCTAGCAAACTCTGCTTTTTCTGTTGACAGCACTAAACAGAAAGCTTTATGGGGAGCATTAATCCGTTGTATGGGTGTTGAGGCTGCAGATTTTCATTGCTTGCATTTGGGTGCGTTGACACAGAGCCTCTAAACCCACACTGTCTTGAGATACTCTGCAAACCTGTCACACAGCGTCCTTGCCACAAGCACTTAATCTTTTCAGTGTAATGGCTTTTCCACATGTGGACCGAATTCTGTTCCTGGACACATAGCAAAAAATGACATTGGCCAACTCTAGCTACCATCACTTATCTGAATTTATTTTGACATTTGCAGTCAAATCATGCAATTCCCTTTCTTCTCAGGTAAGTAGCTGGGTGTGATGCTTTGTTTTTCTATTTCCCTCCCTCTGCCAAGACTCTTTTGCCATCTCTTGCTTGGTAGTTTAGATACTTGAGGCCATGTTTTTAAATTGGCTTTTCTAAGTGCTTGTCCCTCCCTCTCATTTCCCTTTGCAGGCGCTGGTTCGGCTCCCCCCCCACATTTCTCAGTGCGATGAAGTCTTCAGGTTCTTCGAGGCTCGTCCAGAAGACCTCAACCCTCCAAAAGAGTAAGTGCTGCTTGGATTTCCAGTGCTGCTCAGTTCCTTTTGATTAGCTGGGAGGAAGCTGAAGGTCATTCGCTTTAATGCTGCTGTAGGTGTGGGACCAGATTTTGTAGCTTTCAAGCACCGCCTTAGAAAATGCCCAGCAATTACGTACAACCACTCGAGGGGGTGTGGAGGACACAGGAGTCAAGCAACCCTCAGACACGATTTTCAGCCATCCCCCGCCCACGTTAGCATTGTTTCTTGCTGATGGTTCTAATGAGGGAACCTCCCCTGACTTGTGGGTTTCACCTGATAATTATCACCAAGGTCTCATTTAGTTCCCAAAAGCATTGGCACAGCACCAGGGGGAAATCCTGCCAGTAAGCACTCAGCTAATAATTACCAGCTGCTTCTTTAAATGTACTCCTGCCCAGAGATACTTAGTTATCTGAAGGGAGCAAGATTGTGGTCCAGATCCAACATCGTCTCTGGAGAGTCTATTCTTTCGAAGCAGGAAGCTAAGAAAAGGCTGGGAAAAGAGTTTCCATTGAACACTAAACAGAATCATAGCCTTTACCTTGGAGTGGACAGGCTGATTCATGCTGATATTGTCAGGGTTCAGAGAACTCATTTATCCAGGGAAAGCGTTGGCGAGAGTATTTACAAGCAACTGTGCTGCCTTGCCTGATATTTCCTTTCCTCCTGTATAGCAAGCAGGATATATTTTGTTGTGCTCCTCAGTAATAGTTTGGCTTGATCCCATTGTGTTTTGTGCAGCTTTGTGGCACAATATAAAACTTGATGTCAGGCTGTGTTCCTGTGTTTTGGTTCCACCGGTGTTAGCAAGGCCCATTGGTAAGGGGAAATGAATGTAAAGTTTTGGGGGGTTTTGACACTTCAGTGCATGCAGAAGCAATAGGTAGAAAGATTTGTGCTGAATTCAACTGTCTTTGGGTCAGTCGTGTTGCTGTGCTGCTGGTGTAGAGGAGAGGACATTCGCAGTTTGATTTCCCAAACTCTGCTGCATACGTATGGCTTTGAATGAGGGCACATATTGGCCTTTGTACTGAAGGGAGCACTGCTAGTGCAGCTGAGAGCCTAGTCTTTTAGTCTGTGAATGAGAAAAGGAGCAGCTCTAAACTCAAAAGTCTGCAAAAAGAGCTGCTCTTTTCTCTTTCTAGACAGGCTTGCTGTAGAGAAATTTCTGGGGTGAGTAGGGAAAATGAAGGTGCATGTTCATCGTTAAACGTGTGATGTGCCTATGTTCTGGGAACCACTGACCATCGTGATTTCCATTTAAGGTCTGTAAGAAGGTTTGCAGGGGTTGCTTAATCCCACAATACCTGTCTGATGCAAGGAGACATCCAATGTCCCAGACAGGAAAAGACCCCCCGGAAGAGGAGTAGCATCTCCAGGGTTACAGGAGAGGTTGCCTGGAGGATCCCCCATGGACCTCAGGAACCTGCATTTAGTGCTGTTTAACACTCCTGCCTGCTTTTGGTATTGACACAGAGCCTATGGCATTAGGCCTGAGTAAAACAGTCAGGATTGGACCTCTGTAGGGATGGGAATGGGGACCAAGGCCTACCTGTAGGCTGACACAAGCCATTGTGGCTTACTTTCTCTTTCCCCTCCTACGTGTCATTGAGGGCCTTTTGCTGAGCTCCCTGTTCCATGGCCTTGAAGCAGTTTTCAGGTTACCCATTTGCTCCCCCCAGGAACAACAAGAAGGACTAAATTTTCTCAGCTCAGGCCTTGCATCTTATTCCAACCTAGTAATAAGTGTGATTTATTTCCCTGGAAAATGTAGAGCAATAACCTGATTAAATCTCACTTCACTAATGTCTGCAAGACATTAATCTAGCTGGGTTTAAACAAATCCTACCTCGTCTTCTGTAAGCAAACAGATCTTAGGGAAGGTGTCTAAGGTTTCTGCTGGGAGCGCTTCACAAAAGGCGTATTGTTGAAGCTGAAGATTAGTCTCTACAAAAAGATGATGTAAAAGCCAATGGAAACATCTTAATGTTTTTCTTCTGTAGACTGAGGGGGGAGGGAGGAGGTGTGGGGCTCGCTGGACCTCAGCGTAGGGTCCAGGAGAAGAACACTTCCAGGGAGATTCTCAGCCTCTGCACGAAGAGTGCGGTCAGTGAGAGAAATCCCTGATTCATTCCTTTGTTTTTCACTCTGCCAAGCCCCTCCAGAAAGAGCACTGCCTGAGCCCTGTGAAATCAGCCTTCCTGGACCTAGTTCACAGCCCCATTCATCTCACCAGGGGAGGCAGGGGGTGGCTTAAGGGCAGCATCTAGGCTGCCATCACTATTGTATCTTTATTCAGCTGCTTCTTTTAATGCTCAGTGCCACGATTGTTGGGGCAGTGATGATTCAGCATACACATGGCGCTCAGCTGGCTGGGTTAGAGGAGAGCAAATGTTACCAAGCAAGGGATTCTGCCACCAGGGGATGGCAGAATGGAGTTGCTTGCACTGCCTTCATGTTTTCCTTCTGTGCACAATGAGATGAGGATCACCTCATCATGGTTTTGGGATCACCTGCTCTGCTTTTCTGCAGAAGCCCAGCCTCACAAGACAAAGCCTGACAGTTCAAAAAGCCTAAAGTTCAGTTAACTAATTTTCAGGAGTGAATTCGTCGCTGCCTGTGTGCTCTCCTGCCCGGGCTGTGGGGCGGTTGGCTTGCAGGCTGTTCCCTGCAGGGCCATTTCCTACTGCTGCCGTGAGCTGTGCTCCAAACTCCCACAGAGCTGAGCAACACGCGATCCAGCTATAATAAAAGATGGGGTTTCCCAACACGTTTATAATCTGGCCAGTTTGTTCGGTTGGATTTGCTGCTTAGGTTTTCTGTTTCCTGTTTTGGTGATGGTCCAGGCTTTTGAGCCCTGTGACAATAGGCAGAAGGTATTCCATTCAGCACCACTGAACCTCATCCTCGTGCAGAGGCGGAGAGCTCAGCGTGGAGCAGTGCAGTAGTGCTGCAGCTGGGCCTGGTAGCTCACAGCAGCAGGTTCCGTTTGTGTACCATGAGACAGACCATCAGAGGACAGTGAATCCTTGGTGGCATAGTCTGGGAGCTCTCATGGGCCATTCCCCATGATGAAAAGAGGTCCTTTGTAAGAGAGCTGGCGCGTGTTGGGACCATGGATCTGCACGGCGGGGTTTGGAGCTCAGGGCACCTGAAGGGTCTGCTGCTTCTGCTGCTCTTGGTCTGCTCCACGGATTGATGCAAAGAAAGCAAGCTTTGAGCCATGAGCTCTGGTCCAGGAGGAGCAACTTTCAACTGCTTTATTCTGTAATATGTGGAATTGGAATATTTGAGCAGATGTATACATATGAAGGCAAAGGGCTGAGCTCATGTCTTTTACCATGCCCATGTAAGGACCAAATCCTGTATGGCTGCAGGAAAAGTTACTGTCACGACAAATAAAGTGCTTTTTTATTTTTCCAGTGTTCTACATTAAAACACCTGAAAGCCATTCATTTACTGGGTGCTTCTGTTAATAATTATAATTACTAATAACTGAGGCAGAGGTGGATTCGTTTCAGACTTCTTTGGGGGATTTGGATTCAAGGCTAAGGTCAGGCCAGGGCTCACAGTCAACAAAGAAAATCTCAGAAACCATTTTTTTAGTTATTCTTTTTTTTACTAAAAATAACAGAAATACCCAAAGCGTAGTATTAATCAATTAGACGTTGTATATGGTCGACTGCTTTTAGGGCATTTTTGCTGTTTGATTCAAAGTATCAGAGCCTGATTGGTCATATGAGTGCTCACTTTTCCTTTCTGGTCTCTCTCCAGTATGAAAAGCAGAGCAAGATCCAAGGGCACATTTCTTCTGTGCTCCCTCTGCAGAAATACAGACAGGCTCATACGAGATTTCAGTTTAAGCCACCAACAATAACAGTAACAGCTGAGTTTAAAGCAGTGTTTATTATCCGAGAATATATGTAAGAATCATAAAGTGATTTTCAACCAATATGCAAATCCAGGCAAACTGGGGCACTTATTAAGTATACGACATAATATTCTGAGGGTTGATGCAGAAAATGCACTTAATGATGATGGTCCCTTTACTGAAGTACAGAAACACTTTGTTGTGTATCTGTGGGCTTTACTGATCATATGTCCATCAGATAAATCCTGCTTTACTGATCTGGTTCCCAGATGCCAAGCAGTGACTGTGAAATGCAAACTGGATTCTCCCTTTATTCTTTGTGTATTACAAATTTCTGGGAACGAATCTAGCAAGGAGCTGCCAGAGTACTGCATTAATCAGGTTTTAGTTTGTGGGTCTGCTGGTGCTGCAGCACAGTTCCATGATACACTGTTTTCTGTCTGTTAACTTGACTGTGTTATATATGACTATTCCAGTTTCCCAAATGAGCTGCCCTGGAATATTTGTAGAAAGAGGAGGCGAGTTTTTCATCTGTAGAAGGTCTATCTTTATTCTGATTTGTTTGATATTATGCTAATCATTTTTCTTGTAGTTCATCCATTTAGAATTGTGTTTCATGACACATCTGGTAGTGGAGCCTCTGAGCAGCTGTGTGATAAGGAAAGCTGCCACTCTGTGTTGTGATTGATCCTTCCTCCAGGGCTTACAGTAGAGAGAATTATCCCATCAATTAGGAATGTAGTCAGCACCATCTTAGGACAATCAGTATTTCAGTCTGCACTTGATGATGGTGTTAGGATTCCTCAATGAAGGCATTTTTGGGGGGGAAATTCATTCCACTCGAGGGATGCAGAATGGAAATTAATTTCCCTAAGAAATGCGAAGTCAGAAAATAATGGAAGTTTTATTTCGTATGATTCACCATGTGGGAAGTAAATCACAATACACAGAACATGAAAAAAGAAAAATGTATCTCTGATATTTATCTGATAAAAGTTAATATGAAGATAAGGCACAGTTAGGGTCCATTGTTCTGATGGGAAGAAAGGTTTTATACTTTTAAAAAATTACTTAATCACCTTCGCTGAGATTGGGGTAGGTAAGGGTGTAAGAAGCTGTTCAGACTGTTTGCCAAGCACCCTGCTTGGCCACCCCCCACTAGTCCTCCAGCTCTGGTGGGTTTCAGGAGCTGTGTCCTGGGGACCCGGTCACCCTCAGATGGTCTCTGGGTACCCCAGTGTCTGCTGGCTGCCATCACTGCTGCTCCCCGGCTCCTTGGGAAGGTCTCAATTGGAGATGGTTATCTTCAGTGAACTAAGCCAGCACAGGGATGGAGTGCTCTGTAGGTATGGCAAAAAATGGAATAACAGATGCGTGACTCTTCTTTAGTTTCACGTGGGAATTTCCGCTTTTGTTCACAACATATAACTGATTTGGGCTGGAATATCAAATGGAGAGCATTGAAATTTGCTGCTGGCTGCCATGTCAGTGGTACTAGCAAACAGCAGAGCCTGCCTGAGAGAAGATTTGAATCTTTTTGTTACTCGGCCAAAAAAATAAAAGAGAAATTATATGGAGATGAATATCACACAATAAACCTGGAGGAAAACAGAGTGCATGCTAAATAGGTTCAGCAACCACACACACAAAAAAAGGAGAAGAATGGCAGTTGGAACAGCATGCATTATTGCTGCTGCTCTCCAGGAGCTGGTATTCCTTGCCTTGAATATCACGTTTGGATTTGCTCATGCTTCATAGATGTGACTGTGAAAGGACATGGGCAGGGAGGAGCAGGGATAGCTCAGCACAGTGACACTTGGCACTGACACTTGGCACTAGCTGCCCAGTGCACAGAAATAGCTTTTGCCTGGATTGGCTATGACCACGCTGCAGGGCTCAGGAGTGGTGTGCTGTCACGGGCACAGGATGGGTTTAAAATAACCAGACTTCTTCTGAATGCATCAGAATGTGACCGAGAGCAGAGCATTGCCAACAGGCTCCTGCTTCACTGCTGCTGGGAACCAAGCACAGCAGCAGTGTCAGGGTTCTTAAAGGTTTACAAATCTAAGAATTTTTTTTCTTTCTCTATAGAGAAGAGTTGAGACTGAAGAGGTATTTTGAAAAGCAGACGTTGTCTTTAGAAAAACTAAATGCCAGGCCTGTTGGCTCAAGTGCCTTTTTCCTGTCCAGTAATTTTTCCTCATATCCTAAAGGAACAATCACTGTTGATAATTGGCCAATGCCTATTTTGTAGATTAGAAAGTAATAGTTTAGTTAATGTTTAACTTAACCCGTAAAATTCCTTCCTTCCAGAGAAATTAAGTTTAGTGGTTAATGCAGGGGATTTGGCAGCCTGCTCTTTTTTTGTCTCATTTTCTTATTTTGTGATGTCAGAAAGGCCTCTCCCATCTCCTGGTGCACCTGCAGGATGACTGCAAATGCAGAGTTTCAGCGATTTGCTTAAAGGATTTGCTTCTGCTAAAAAACAAACAACAAAATAACCCTGTTCCTTCTGCAGCATAGTTCTAGAGATGGTCAGTTACAGAAACGTTTTGTTTTTAGGCCATCAGTCAATGCTGGAAGAAACATAACTCCCAAAACCTGTCAGGGAAGCCTGTTCTGCTGGTGCTTCTGTGTTCAAAACCAGTTAGGGAGGCAAAAAAACAGAATTACTCATCTGGCAGTGGGGAAGGAGGCAGCACTGGAGCAGAACCAAAATCACTGGATTCAGAAGTTACCAGGTTTGTGGCAGAGGAGCTGGGAATCCTGTTATCCTCCAGCCCTTGCTTCTAGAGGTGTTTGGGCCAGTGAAGCAGGATCTTCTAAAGCCTGTGTTTAAAGGCTGGTGATGCTTGGTGTGACAGCCCAGAACAGGGGCAGCCCACAGGCCGAAAAACCAACGTGGATAAGCATACTGGAATTATTTATGTCCATACAGGAGAAGTGTCCGGCGCTGCTGTGCCTTGAGGGTGAGGAGAGGAAGAGGGATGGGACTTCCTCATCTTATCTCCATCCCCCTGCCAGCAGGTTAATTGCAGGCACTGCTGCCTGTCACCGCTGACTCACGACCTGCTGGGCAGGAGGGATGGGCTGGGGATTGCTTGTCACTATCAGGGTGGAATAGAGCCCTTCTTCCGTGTCACGTCTCTGAAAAACAAGAATAGGCAGCTTGTGTTAGGAACATGGTTATATAATGGAGAAGAATCCAGCTCGTCATTGCCACGTCTATATTTAATATTGCTCAGCTATTGTTTAATGAAGGTCTTTTTCCACTCTGAGGAGGGCTGGGGACAGACATGCTCTCTGGGGCGTTTGCTGCCCGGGTGATAAATTATCCCCCGCTGGTGCCGGGGTCAGATGGGGCTTTTTGCTGCCCCTGCTGTTGGTTGCTGTGTAATTCTGATGCTGCTTATCTGCAGGCTCCCTTTATTTTCAATGCTGTTGCAGATGAGTGGTCTCTCTGGTTGTAAAAAGAGTGTTTTTTTCTTGTACGCATGCCTAGTGTAACCATATATGCAGTCCTGAGCTGGTTTGGGGCAATATAAGATGTCCCCTTAAATTTGATAGGGTTTTATCATGCCCTGCATGCTGTGCTATATATAACAAGAGAAGACATTGCTTAAAATGTGTTTCAGTGCTGTGTAATACAGGCCAGATGGATTTGACATTTCAAATTTATTTAAGGTGGAGCATTTTGAGTAGAAGGGACATTCCTTGGTAAACAGGACTTTAAACTCTGAGCGTCCCTGGCACTGCCCCTAGCATCCAGCAGCTGCCACTGCAGAGAGAGGAGGAAGCAATGGGAATCAGAGAGCACAGAGCAACGTGTAAAGCACTCAGGTCTCCAAAGAGCCTCCTTCTCCTGCTCTGAGCCAGGAGGAGAGCTGGGCTTCCTTTCTATCTTGGCTGTGTCATAGCAGTGTGATAGGCAATTCTTGTTTGGTGCTCTGGGCTTCACCTGCTCACCCCGTTTTGAGCTGGAGTTCCACTGAATTACATTGACAAGGCTTGGTGTCTCATGTCCACAGCATTCTGCGTTCAGCTCTCAATGCTATTGCTGTTTAAAACCTTGTTTGTAGCAAGCCTGGAAAGAAAAGAATTTGTGGCAGTAGGGAGCTGTCCCCTGGAGAGCTGCACACACCTCAGATGATCCATTTTGCACCGTCCTTCCCTCTCCTGACGTAGTGAGGTTCCTATGTTGGGGCTGAGGCTGTATAAAAACCACCAGACCTCAGGTGGCTCTGGCTGTATGGCTGTAGAGACACAGTGATCAATGGGTAGATCCATTTCCACCCTTTCCATCTTCTTGACTGGCCTGCAGCTGACTGTCTTTCAAGCTTGCTGTTCCCAGAAACGCAAGCGGAGGATCAAATAACAACATGTTTTGACTCCAAACTCTGGAGTGACTTATCATGTTATCAAAGCTTTTGATTTAATTGAAATTTCACAGATAACCCTAGACCTGCTTTTAAGTGCAGACTCGAGAGCCGGTGGGAATTCAATTAAAGCCCTCCCCCCGCCTCTTTTAATGCTTGCATTTTTGTTTAGGAGGTTTATGGAAGGGATTTGCTACTGCTTATCTCTGGTTGGAGCAGTGTGTCTGGATTCAGAGATACCCTTTGTGTTTGGCCCTTCTTTTTCCCGTTATACCAGAGTTTGATTGGAACAACCCTGCTGACAGTAACAGACTATTTGAGATTTACACTGATGTAAGGACTGCAGAATTTGTTGTGTTAAAAGCAGAATTCTTCCCTTCTTTCCATTCACAGCTCTTAAAACAATTGGTCTAAGCCAGGAAAGCTGTTCGTTTAAACAGACCTCGGATGTATTCTGAATAGAGGGTCGACTGTGGCTTTGCAATGCTTTAGTCTAATCTAATAAATGCTGGTTATTTGCTAGATTCTTGCAAGCTGTATTTGCTTCCCAGCTCCAAGAAGCTTTAATAACCACTCCAGTAATGCTGACTGCAATGCACTGTGGTGAACCTCAGGACATTGTATATGTCTGATTACATTTGCTTTCAATTACAGTCTTGTGGGGTTGAAAAATCAGAGCAGTTCAGGCTCGTTTGGGAACCACCGCAAAAAATCACTAGTAACCTGAGATACCTAGGGCTTGAAAATACAGAAGAAGAAGAAAATGTTGGGGGACAAAAGATGTGTATTTTGCTTTATGAGAAGAGACCCATTGCAGCAACAGTGGGGTTAGGACGGCAGGGCTGAAGGGCACCGTATCTCACTGATAAAGCTTTTCCTTTCCCATCCAAGCGTGCAGGGAATGAAGTGTGAGTGACTTATACCAGAGACAGAGTTTGTCAGAGACTTGAGTCTGTCATGGTTCAGTGGTGAATTAGCAATGTTGCCATCGTTGCTCCTTTTCCTAATGAGTAGATCCTCACCAACTTTGTCCTCTCTTGCTAGGAGACTTGGTTGGAGCTCTAGAATTTGTGAGAAAGGTGAAATTGGTCTTATTTTCATCAGAATGCAAGATTTTGTGGAGATGTTATTATCCCTCTAAATCCAGCTAAAAGTGGAGTTTTCATTAATTTTTTTTTTAACCAAAAATGAGTAGTTGAGTCTCAGTTGAAATGTGTCCCCAATATTTGGATAATTTTTGTCAGCTCTGCTGAGCAGCGGGATGGCCGTAGAGTAGACAGACTCCGTGGGGTGTTACGGATGTTTGCTAAATAACAGAGCAGGGAGGGTTTCAGAGAAAGCCCAGCCACAGCCCTGTGACACCAGGGATGGCACAGTGAAATTCTCACCCTGGGTGTGGGGAATGACTTCAGAAATTGGGAATGGAGGAGCAGAAAGTGGGGCGTAGGGCAGGGGCAGCCACAATTCAGGCATCCATGCTACAGAAACTGGGGAGCTGTTACTATGCAGTGGAGACCAGTGCTTGTCGCCAGTGAGCTACATGGCTTTCTATGAGATAGGACTTTTCAGCAATGTATCTCCCAAATTTGGGTAAACATGGGTAGTGAAACTGAACGCTTTCCTTTCTGTGGTCCCAATAATGAGGTTTTCAGGTTGTGCAGTCCCTGTGCCGGTAACCAGGGGTATGAGACGTGAGATGAGAGGGAATGGCCTCAAGTTGTGCCAGGAGAGGTTCATGTTGGATATTGGGAAAAATTTCTTCTTCAGAAGAGTGGTGATACACTGGCACAGGCTGCCCAGGGAGGTGGTGGAGTCACCGTCCCTGGAGGTGTTCAAGAAGCGTGTAAATGTGGTACTTCAGGACATGGTTTGGTGGGCATTATTGGTGGTGAGTGGATGGTTGGACTGAATGATCTTAGAGGTCTTTTCCAACCTTTTCCAACCTTCTGTGATTCTAATCTGGGTGCTGAGGCAACCTGCTGAGGCTGGATTAGTTCCTTCACCTTCATACATGTCTTATAATGAAGCTGAGGGCCAGGGGCAGATAGAGAAATTGTTAACATCGCCACAAATGGCTTTAAACTCTTCCAACAAGAGGTCAGGAGAAAAGTACCTTATTGTTAGCCGGGTCGCCTCAATGCACAAAGCCGGGCTCTGTTGGGCACGCGCTAACAATGTCAGTAATGCTGGGGATGCAGCAGTGTCATCCCCTGGGGGAGGAGGAACCCGGCGGGGCTGCACAGGCCACAGCAGCCAGCGGGTTCCTCTGCTGACAAATGAGCTGCTGTTAATCCTCACTGTTACCAGGTTTGTGCTCATCTGTATCTGCCACCCCTGTGCTGGGGAGAGGCTGCCCTGCACCGGGTCGGCTCTGGAGGTGAGCGGGGGCTCTGGCAGAGGCAGATGGGGAGAAAGCCTCAAATCCCTTCAGTAAAGCAGTATGTGGGAGTGAGCGGCTGCAGGGAGTAGTTCTGCAGAGGAGAGGAGATAAAAGGAGGCTTTCAGGCAGGGGAGAGGATTCCTGCCTTTTCCAGATGTAGCATTTGCATTTGGAGAAGGAGAGCTGCCAGAAGGCCGGGCTGATGAAGGATGCTTTGTGATGCTTCCAGCCTATGAAAAATGCAATACTTTGAAATGTAGGTGGGTTTGGGTTATTGGGCAAGGGATGAAATAAGCGCCGTAAGATGAGCCCCTTTCCCCCTCTTCTTTTGGAAAGCAGCTCCCCAGTGCATTCTGTAATTCCTGCCTTTTTTTCTTCCTTTTTTATCTGCTTTCTCTTAAGGTATTTCTTATATACTTGCCTCAATCATTCAGCATCCTAATAAATTAGGAATTTTTGGCCGTGCACATTTATAACAAGTGTTTTCTGTTTAATTTTTTTTGTTGACAGGCACATAAACTACTGAGCCCTGGTTTACTGCCCAATAAGACCTGATCCCTGGCAGGATAAATAATATTTGTGAGAGAGGATGGAATTAATATCAGCGAGCAGAGAATTTCTGGCTTTAAAAAACAAATGTTGCTTTCTGACATGATCATCTCTGTCTTAATAAGCTCTCAGAAAGTCTCCCATCTTACTTGCATTTCAGATCCGTTCAGCTCAGATACACTGATGTGCTGGGGAGCTGTACAAGTAGAAGATGTGACGATCAGTTTAAGAGGGCGTTTGCCCAAAATAGAGCATTTAACAGCTTGGGGCTGTAAGGGTCCTTTGCATGTTCCTTGAAAAAGTTTTGCAGAGATGTCTGCTGCTTCTTCTGAGGCTTTAGATTTGAAACACCAAAGGAAATTCCAGATTTTGAGAGAAGTAGGACACAGCCCTACAGAGACACTTGTCAAAAACATTTCACCTTCTAAGTAATACAGCTAGATAGCACTCAGCTTGCTGTCAGCCTCATCCTGAGAGCAGCCCTGCTCCTCAAACATTTTTGCATGTGGGTGCTCTTCTACACAGTGAATAGCTGTATTGAATTCAACAGGAGTACACGTGCTCCTGGAGTTATTTGTGTGTTTGTGTATTCATCTGTCTGTTTGTTTGATGGGAATGAAAAATTCTGGAGAGGGCTGGGATATGAAGGAGGTTCATTCATCAGTAACCCCCGCTGCAAATAACATTAACTCTTCTCTCTTGCCTGACATGTGCAAGTGCATGCACATGGGCTTTGAGGCCAACGCAGCAAATTTAACTTGAATTAAGTCACCAGTTTTCAAGGGATAACGGTAGCTAACACCTGTTCTCGGAGGCTCTTAAACACAACAAAGCCAGCAAAGAGGCTCAGCTGGCCTGAACACTCAAAGGTGTTGCATAGCAGACAATTTGTGTGCCCCTAAACACTCTTTAATGAGAATTTGCTTTTAATAATATTTCTTAAAGAAAACCAAAAAGGGCTTGAAAGCAGTTAGGTACATATCTTTGTCTGTGTCTTTGAGAGGACCTTCTGTCTCTGTAGCAGTCAAGTCAAGGGAGCACCAATACGGTTTCTTTGTGACCCTTTTCCATAGGAAAGCCATGCAGAGTGCCTTTCTGGGGCTGTGTTTGCTTCAAGATGCCATCGGTACCATTTTCACTGTGGCCCATTTGCTTTGGCTTGTGCTTCCTCATGTTCAGAGGGAGTTCATTGGTCAAACAGCTGTGCTTTTGGGGCATCAGAATCATAGAATCATAGAATGGCTTGGGTTGGAAGGGACCCCCAGGATCATCAAGTTCCAACTAAAGGAAGGTGAAGCAGCATCTGCTGGGTTAGAGTTTCTGAAGGTTTTCAGATGATGGGAAACCAGAGTAATCTTCACTTTACGTGTGCTTATCTTTTTCTTTCTATCCCAGCCACCAGGATTCACTTACTGGTATGGGGAAACGTCCCTGGGCTGCTCACTCATAGCTGTGGGGCTTGGCAGGTCCCACTCTGGTATAAAGGACTGAGTTGTCCTGAGCTGTGTAGTTTGTGTTGTGAGCAATTGACTTTTTCTCTCCTATTTTACATGCATAGATAAGTCTCTTATTTTACTGCCCTTTTCTATTGTACTTTGCTCTTATCTCTTGCTTTGTTTCTGGTTTTTTACCATCCCTGACTGCATCAGCTTCTCTGCCTCATACTGACATATCTTTTCTTGTGCCGTTTTTAACTGTCCCTGGGGTTTTTTCATTCTCCTTATATCCCTTGGATATCATTTTCTTCCCTCTCAATGCATTCTGCCCTGCTTCTGCCAACATTTCTACACTTATTTCTATTTCTTCCACTGGCAGTCTGTACATTGGGTTTATTTGCTGTTTGATGTATTTCTTCCATCACTTCACAACATCCTTTCATCCCCAATCCCATATAACAGATAATAGGGATGAAAGGAGCATCCTGGAGAACTGCAGCCATGCCAAGCCAAACCCTGTGCCACACCAGCATCGTGCCCAGGACATGGCTCTGCCTCGTCTGCGTTAGTGGCTCTGATTGGTGGCCCACAGCAACATGGGGCACCTCACTGTTTCATCCCACCACAGGCAGCTCCTTCCAGGAGAAGTGATGGAAACCTGATTTGGGGGAAATCAGATCATCAAGGCCCTACGCTGGTTTACAACTTGTAATTTCAGTCTGTGCAGTCTGTCAAACAGAAATATGTCATATCTGGCCTGCAGTCGCTGGGTCATTAATCACCGTGGTGGATAAGGTGGGCTGCGTTTTCGGTCTGCAGGCGTGGATCACTGTGAGCTAACCCACAGCAATGCTGAACCTTTTTTCTCTCCCCTACTTCTTCGTTTTCCCATGACCTTAGGAAAAAAAAAAAATCCGCACTTCATAGGTCTTTTTTTTTTTTAAATCACACTTTATGGAACACAGTTTTAATACTGTACGCTACGTGTTTAATGATGTCCATATGGGTTTGTGGGTACAGGAATTAAATACATAACGGTTCACGATGACATAACACGGAAATGCAACTCCCGCAGTGCTGGTGTGTAGGCTGTAAAGGGTTATTAATAAAAATGAAGGTTTTAAATAGAAAACAAGCTTAGCAGCACCGTTTTGGCCTTGGGCCCATCTCTGAGTGATGGAAAAAAAAAGAGGCTGGAATATGTGGTCTTTCCTCAATACATGAAAATAAATACATTTTACCACGATCCCCCGTGAAAAGTTTCAGAGAGAAAGCTGCAGGCCTGGTGCGTGGCATCTCCCTTCGATCAGAGCATGAGCTCAGGGAGGTCTGGAGGGGATATTTCAGCAGGGCGCAGAGCACATCAAACAAACACTGAGGGGGAGATTGATGCCTTGGATTATTAAAACGGGGTAAGGCCACAATGTTTTGGTTGGCAGAGGCTTTCAACAGTCGGACATTAGTGTTTCAGAAGAGCAAACCACTCTGTTTGTGGGTGAGCCAGGAAAATAACAACTCACACAGTTTGGGGGAATGACCTCAAGGAAATCCCATCCCATCTTGTAACCAGAGTTGCTGCATCAGTAAGCCAAGGAAATTACATAATGTGCCTATTAATGTTATAGACAAGCAAAAGCAAGCTTACTCTTCTGTGTTCAGCCTTGTCCTATCTGCAGTTGTCCCAAGCCTTTAATTTTAAGTCTTTAGAACAAATGAGACAGCAGTGGATGGCTTGCTGAGCATCCCTCCGAGGTGCTGCTGTGCGTGAGACATCTCACACTGCGCCTGCCCGCTCTGTGCACTCCCAGCTGCACCCCTCTGCTCCTCCTGCTCTGTCTGCCCACACCCTTTGGCTCCAGCACCCGCCCTGCCCCAGCATCTCACCCCCTGCATCCCAGCAGACAGCCATGGAGGATGCAGTGGGAGTGCAGGAAGACCTTCCTGCTGTGCCTTGCGCTGGCTGTGGCACATTCCCATCAAGCACCAGCTCCTTGGTGCCTCACACTGCTGGTCGTGAGACACGGATCCCATCAGCTCAGTGGCTTCTGCCCACTGGGTACAGTAGAGAACTCTGTCTATTGTGTGGAGTCGCAATTCCTGCTGAATATGTGGCTTTGCATTTCTTCCCACCCGCCTCTAGGCAGGACAGTGAGGAGGAGTCAGGAATGTGGGACAGAACGCTGTTCCTGTGCACCCAGTGCTGTGGTGCTGTGCTCACTTCTCAGCCCCGTGGCTTGAAACCAAGGTCCCCCTCTAAAAACTGTTAGAGAAACTGCTCCCTGCATGTATTATATAGTGATTGCTGCGCTTCTGCCCCCTGCTCCATACTTTGGCTCACTTCAGGCATGCTTAAAGCTTTTGGAAAATGGTATTATGTCTGTTTTTCCAGATTTCTTTGTGCTGAAAGATGGTGGTTTGTTGTCTTCTGAAGCCAGAGAGAGCCAGACTTTTCAAAAATAGGTGTTGTGTCCCTTGAAATAGCACTAAACACATGGGAATGGGATTATTTTTGTCCCTGGCTGCCTCTAATCCGTCTTATTTTAGTCAAACCAAAATCTTCCCAGGGATCGTTCCTAAGAATAATACTGAAGAGAAAGTGTCGTGTGAATCGCGCAGCGGTGATGTTGGTGCGGCATTGCCCTTCTGTGGAGCTCCTCACCACTGACCTTGAGGTACAGCCCGAGCATGGAGCTTGCTCCATCTGACTGCAAAGTGCTGGCTTTATTTTAGAGCTGAGGAAACAGGAGTACTGAAGTGGTTTGTGAAGGCCACCGGAGCTGGAGCAGCAGCCAGGAGGCCTGACTTGTAGCTTTGCGTTGTTTGTTCCTGCTCGCCTGCCAGCACTGAGCTAAGTGACTCGCTGATCCGTGGCTCCCCAGCTCTGTGGGAGTGGGTCAGCTTCTGTATCAACTTCTTGAAAATGCCAGATTTGAGGATAATGGGGCAAAGAGACATCAAGAAGTTTGCCCTAGGTTACAAGGACCGGGGTTCAGGATGCTATGAAGTGCTCTGCTTCAACCACAGATCCCCCATGCCTCCCAACAAAACCACTCATTCCTTGCTCGTGAGCATGTGAAGGGAGATCTTCAGCTCAAAACTCACCCTGCTGTCTTCCTACCCCAAACTGGGGCAAATTACTTCGCCTAAAGTCTCTCTCCTGCAGTGAGCAGCAGATACCCATGCTGAAGAGACACAAAGACCAGTCGACACTGCTCCATACAACATTACAGCACAGAGATCAGCGCAAGCATGGAGGACGGGAGGAGGGCTGATGTTTTCCTGGATCTCCTTCTTCTTTCTCAAGCCAATCTCTGTACGTACAGCTGCAGTGGAGGGACGTGTTGCTCCGGAGCCCACACTGCAGCTCGGCTCATGGCTGCAGGTTGGTGCATTTGGTGCTGCAGCCTCAGCACCCCAGAACTCTCAAGGAGCTCCTGTGCTTGCTGTGAGGATGTAAGGTGTTATCTGGAGAGAGGGTCGTGCTCCTTAATGCCAAATTCCTGCTTTCGGGCCAGATCTGCAAATCCTTGTCCAGAGCCAGCCCTGGGTGTCTCCTGATGCATTGGCTGCCTCCTCCACCATTGCCTCCTGTGTCCCTGTGTTTGCTGGCTGTGCTGTGCTGGGGATGCTCTCCAGCTGCAGGCGTTCCAGCTGTTGGCAGGGGAGGTTTGGCTGGGGCCATTCGAGCACTCAAGCAGCTGTGGATTTTGGAGCTCTTGCTCCAAGTCACCTTCCCAAGCAGGTGGAAGAGGGATGCGTCAGAATCACGCTGGTGTTGTTCTGCCTCTGCCTGTCCAGCTGCCCTGTGTTTCCCAGCCATAACCCTTGTGATGCCTGTTGGCTGCTGAGCTAGTGGAAGCACATTTGCCTCAGATAGATCCCCAACTGCCTGACTTCCCCTCAGGAGCTACTGAGGTTTCCCGTTGGCATGCGCTGCGTTACCGACGCAATGCCAGCCCTTGCTTCACTGCACCTGTTCCTCCCGCAGGACCTTGTGCTGCTCCATGGCTCCTCACTACATTTTGCAATCACCAGATGTGTGATCTCCTTGGCCATACAACACTTGGACCAGAGCCCCTGGCTCTGTCCTTCTCTGCGATCACTGTGCAGGCAACACACCGTGTCCTACACCAAGCTGTCCCTGAGCGTGCCCGTGCCAGTGGGTGAGGGAATGTGCCCGTGCCTGTAGCCTTTGTCCCCAGCTGCAGGGCTCTGCCCACCTCCCTGCGTGGCCGATGAGCACAGAGAGCCTTCTTGTCTGCTTGAAGCAGCAACGGGAGCAGCGCTTCTGAGCCGGTTCCTTAGCAGCACGGGCATCCTCACGGCCTCAGCCTCATGTAAGTAAATCTGTCGTCATGCTTCCGTCTTTCTTTTGTATAACTTAATGTAGCAGCTCGTCTTAAACTTGTGAAAACATTTTCTGGGAAGTTATGCGTGGGAGGTGGGCAACTCCTTCCATGTATTGCCAGCTAATCTTTAATACTCTCCTTTATCATAATGAATGAAGCATGTTTCTCAAAAGCAGTATCTTGTGCTGTTCTTTTATCTCTTTCCTTTTGCTGGAAGGCTGAGGTTCTGCCCTGGCTGTGTTTTCCAGCACAAGACACGAGGCCAGGACTCCTGGCTTCTGACCTGAGCGTGGAGCACCCATGTTTGTGCTGACTGCTGCTTGTGCAGTATTGTCATGGACAGTAAGGGACTCTAAGTGTGCAAAACACTGGGTTTAGCCATACATGCTATTAAGTGTAGAATAGAAAAGAGTCACAAAATGCCCAAGATAGAAGGAAACTGAAATTCTTTCAACTGTTCTTCATCCGGAAAATTAGGGGAGCTTTTACTTTCCAACACTGCTCTCCCACTATCCCAAAACGCTTTGTGCAAATGAAAGTTGAAGGTTTTTGGAGATTCTTGGGGCAAAATGTTATTGGTTTGCACCCCGTGGGAGCTGTCATCGCTTCACACCTCTTCCCTTCTGCTGAGCCATCATCCCCTCTCCTCCAGCCTGGTAGGTGGCACAGGAGGTATCACATCATCCCTGCGAAGGAAAATTAGCCTGGAATTTGGCAAAGCACAGCCCTCTTTCTGCAGCAGGACTCGTCTTCCCTTTAATGGAAATTAAGTATCTAAATCTTTTCGTCTTTCCCTCTTTCTCAGTTTTACTGTGTGTTCTGGGATGAGGTTTTGTCGTGCTCCATCAATCGCTCCTTGCCAAGACCTTCTTTATAGCCTTGATTTAAACTAACTCCGGTCTGTAACAGTGGAAGGTCGTCAGATTCCAGTGCTGGGGCTGGGCTTTGGGGGCTGCTTATCTTCCTTCAGGGATAGCAGCACGATCATGTGTGCATGTGTGTGTTGTGTACACATCTTGTGCTTACACGAAACCTCAGGATCTGATTCTGGTGGGTCATGCTGGCAGGTATCCAAGCCCCGTAAATCTGGTCACTGCGCTTTTCTAAATGTTTATTGTGCTGTTTAAGCTTTTATGGGCTCTTCTGTGTATTACATATGGTCTGAATAAATGTAACGCAGTACAACTGTGCTTAGCTGAGATGGAGAAGAGCCTCCAAGGGGGTCATTAGGGCTGGGGCAGCCATCGTTGCGTTTGGAGATGAGTTTCTTGGTTCGGGATTCTGGGACTGGTGGCTTTGGCCATTCTGTTGGCTGTTCAGTGCCACTTGGTCTGAGGTCACAGGGGTGGAATTGAGAAGCAAAGAGAAGGAACGTCTCGGATTCAGCCCAGAGTTCTTGCAGCAAATCTCTCCTTTCTGAAACTCTAGTACAAAGGGGCAGGTTTTGCATGGACCGTATTCCCTCTGTGCTGCTGCTGTGGCAAGGTCTGCCCGGACCGTGTAGGATTCGAACGAAGCCGTTAAGGAATCACTGGATGCGTAGTGGGGCAGAAGTCACACTTTACTGTAAGGGAGAAAACACCTGTGCTGCTCTTTCAGCCAAATGGCAAAGAGGATGCTCCTGCCCTTCTGAGCTCACAACTTCTCTTTGGCCTTGGAGACCCAATTTGAGCCACCTGACTGCAGCCAGTGGGAGCTGCAGCAGGACCAGGCACAGTAGGGACTTCTGCTCGTGGGACGGCTGTGTGGCAGCAGGATGGCTGTGTGACAGTGGGATGGCTGTGTGACAGCAGGATGGCTCTATGGCAGTGGTACCAGCCCCAGCCACCTCCCTTTTGGGGCCGTTCATAGCCCCAGCAGTGTGCAGGGAGCAGGCGTGCTGCTGGGAGAGTGCCACGGACCTGCAGCTCGGCGTCCTTGCTCTCTCCTGTCCCAGTTGGCCCCAGGAAAGAAACTGCAGAGAAAAGCAGCCAGACTGCGGCCGGCACTAACAGCTGTGAAAGCAGCCAGGCCAGGACCTCGGGACCTTCAGGGAACTTCCTGCAGCTCAGCCGCTGCCTGTCCTTTATTGAGCCAGACGTCCTCTTCCTCCTGTATCTCCTACCACCATCTCCTCACTTTTACCAGCAGCCACTCTCACCCCAGAACACAGCTTACTGCTGCGTTGGGTCTGTTCGAGTTGGGCATTCTGCTCCCCCTTCCCTGCCACATCTGGCTGCTCCGATTGTGAGTTTGGGTGCAGAAACTATTGGTTTTGTGTTTCTGCAGCAGACACACAGGGAACATGGGGACATGGAGTGATACCGCAGTGTGTTGGCATCTAAAAGAGCCAGAGGAAGGAAAGAGGCACCTGCTGGGCTGACAGAACCTTCTGAACCTGTTTTCTCCAGATGGAGTTTTTTCCTCTGGCCTCTAAAACATGGACGCGTTTGGTACAAGGTCATTTATGGGAGAAATCCCTTCTGCTGCGCTCTCCTCTCTTCAGCCTTGAGGCTATTGACATCTCTTGGGTCAAATCCACTCGTGTGCCTGTGTAACGTTACAGGCAGCACAGACAGTAACACTGCTGCTCTCAGGCGACTTACCCTGCAGGAACTCTGTTCTTCTGGAGGGGAAACGAAAATGGCAGCCTTGGGCAGAGGGTGAGAAGGCCCCGGGGAGACCTCATTGTGGCCTTCCAGTACCTGAGGGGAGCAGGAGGGGGGCCGACTTTTTACCTGGTCTGATAGTGATAGGGCAAGGGGGAATGGCTTTAAACTAAAAGAGGAGATGTAGGTTAGATGTTAAGAGGAAATTCTTTACTCAGAGGGTGATGAGGCCCTGGCACTGCTGCTCAGAGCTGTAGGTGCCCCATCCCTGGAGGTGCTCAAGGCCAGGTTGGATGGGCCCTGATCTGGTGGGGGGCAGCCCTGCCCTGGCAGGGGGTGGAACTGGGTGGGCTTTAAGGTCTCTTCCAACCTATGCTGTTCTATAATTCTGTGGGCTCAGGACTTGGGATCACAGCAGCACATTTTGCCCCTGGAGCTGATACTTGAAAATAGGTTTTTTTAGAGCACAGTATTTAAGTCCTGACACGTCTGGGAGCAGAGTGGGTGAAGTGGCACAGAGAGGGCTTTTTGCTGCAGTGTCCCACCAGCTTTCCTGTGTCTGCCCCTCCGTGAAACGGCGTGAGGGTCCCTACGGCCATTTCCAGTTGCTTTTGGGCTGCTTAAAACCATTTATTCTTTTATTCCTGTTTGAAGAGGGTCATCCTCAGCCACTTATTTCTTCCTGGTTCTTCCTTCTCCCCACTGGGGTTTCTCCCTTAGGCTCTGCTCTCTTCAGTAGCGGTGCTGGGGCTGCTGGGAAGAGGGTGGCAGCTCCTCAGTGCCTCCTTCCTGTGCGTGTCACGGGCTGTGACCTCCCCAACCTGCAGGGAGAGGGGAGGAAGGTGGGAAATGAGGCGATGGGAACAAACTTCCTGCAGTGGAGCTGAGCGCTGGGGCTGGAGCTTATCACAAGCAAACAGCCCTGGCGGGGGCAGGCGGAGAGGAGCCCATCCTGATCTTCCTGCCCTACTCTCCCCTGACACAGGAGCCTGACCCTGTGCCAGCTTTGCCTGCAGATACCTGAGCACCCCATGGGCTGGCAGCACCGAGGGAAACAGCATCCAAGCCACATGAGAGGGAGAGGCAAGTTAGTACTCGGTGCCTGCAGAGCAGCCGCTGCTGCAGGCTGTGTGGGGAAGGCTGAGCTGGGCCTGGAGGGCTCAGTGGGCTCTGTGCAGGGCCCGCAGGGCTTCACCTGCCCCATGTCCTTCCAGAAAGCCAGGTGAGGGCCCTAGCACACCTCACAGTGCCAGGACATTACAGGCGTGTGCCCTGCCCAGCTGCACATTGCCCAGTGCTCAGCACTGCCCCAACACCTGTGGCTGATTATTGCACAGATATTACCCGAAAGTCCAATTTGTGTCAGAAAGATTTAATGCAGGGAATAAGATTTTGTTCATTTGTGTGAGTGCATATATACTTGTAAATGTGTACAGTGCTGTTACCATGGCCGTAGCTCACTTGTGTCAGACTTTCAGTTTAAAAAAGAGTGACAATGCCAGAATTTCACAGGTGACCTACAAGTCTGCCTGGCCAAAAGAAAAACCCTCACCAACACGACGTACAAACTCGTGATTTTTAAGGTTTGCACTTGGTGATTTTTGCAGAACTCTCCTACCCTTTTGCGAAGCTGTGTTTGTGGCACAGCTCATTACAGGCTGTATGGAGACCCCGCTTGCTGACCAGGGCTCTGGGCAGCCCTTTGCTGTACGGGTGCGCATGGGGAGGCTCTGGGTTATGGGCTGTGCAGGCAGTTGCTGCCACGCTGTGGGCAGATCGTGCTTTGCATGCACGGACTGTGCAGCAGAAGGCACGTGCTGAGCTGAGAGCCTTTGGTCAGTGCAGATGTTGGGTGCGGTGGCGTTGCGTGTTCTGCTCTCCCTGGGACGTGCCCTGCCTCACCCCCCGTGCCATGCCCATCTGCTGAAGCTGCTGTGCTCTTGGCTCCCTTGTCCCAGAGAGCAGGAATTCCTCTAGACAGCAGTGGGAAAGCTGTGGCATGTTGCTACGAAATAGCTTTTCCACCTGGCTTCTTATTAGGTGTTACAGCCCTATCTTTTTCCATTTGACTTATGATAGCCATTTTTTTGGTATTTAGTAACTCTGCATCTAGGACTTGACAGGGCAACAGCAAAGAAACAGACTTGCAGTCTTGGACATTAATACTAACGACTCCAGAACCACACCTGGATTGGACATTGTAACCATATGGAAGAGATTGAAAAGGATCTAATTGTGTCTTCAGCAGTCAGTGCTGGGCTGAATCTTCTCCCCAGGCCTGGGAAGCCGTGCTGATCACCAGACTCTCCTTGCTCCATCTCCACAGCGTGGAAAAGGAAACCTCTCGTCCCCAGCATTGGCTGTGCTGTGGCACTCTGCTGAGCTTCAGGGTGGAAGGTGTCACTGGCTTGTTTGCATATTTGGCTGTGAAATTCAGAGCAACAGCTCTTCCTACGGCCAAATTTCATGCGTGATCCTGTTAGGGGAGTTGTCAGCACCTAATCTGGATGTTTGCTCTCATCCAAGTAGTATTGCCAGTGCATTGCATGTGCAGCCTGACACACTGTATGTTAATCCAGGTTTTGGCCTGGAAGGATCAAAACCCCACCCCACATCTGCTGAGGCTCTCATGGGCTGCTGCTTACTCACACTGATGCTACTTAGCAAACCTCAGAAGAGATATTTCCCTCCAAACTTCCCAAGCACAACTATTCCTTAGGTGGCAGGGACTGCATCTTCTTGTCCTATATGATTCCTATCCATGGTCCATCCATCCATCCATGCACCAATCCATCCATCCATCATCCATCCATCCGGGATCCATCCATTGTCCATCCGTCCATCCATCCGTTCCCAGCAGTGTGGTGTTTGCAGCCCTCCCGCTGTCCTTAAGGGAATCAGGCAGCCAGCAGCTGATCCCTTCCTCGCCAGGCTGAGCTGTTCCCTGCCAGACCCTGCTCCTGCCTTGGAGTAAGACAAACAGCTGTCCAAGTTGCTCCCTTTAACCAGAGCGGGGAGCAGGCTGGAACTGCAAAGCCTTTGAAAAATGATGGAACGGGGACAAATTTCCAATTAAAGCCCTCCAAATGCTGCTCTGAAGGAAAATTGCTCTTCATTTGCGGGTGAGATGGAAGACTCGCTGCAAGACTGGAAGTGTTGCAGAATAAAGATTTAAGCAGTCAAGTAAAGGAAAGAATGAGAGCTCCCAGGGGAAGGGGAGTGGGACTTGGGCCTCTTTAACCTGATTGAATCAAGTGACTTCTGCAATTGCATGAGACCATCTGACCCAGAGCTGGGCAACTTACAAGCCACAGAGTTATGGACTGCTGGTAAAACAGTCTGAAGAGGAAAACATATTTGCAATTATGAACTGAAAACCTGAACAACAGCTCTTGAGGTTTCAGAGCCCTGTCCAGCTGCTGCTGGGAGGCCCCAGGCCTCTGCCCTTCCCATGGCCTCACACTGCTGAGCAGCTCCTGGAGCAGACCCCGTTCCCTTTGGGCAGCGGGTGCACACCCGCAGCATTGCCCCCTGGCAGCAGAGGAGCTGGGGCTGCATGTCCCAGGCAAAGTGCTGCTGTCCCCTGTGCAGGTGGCTGGGACCTGGGGAGGGAGGAAGAGCTGGGGACAGCCACCAGTGATGGAAACGCTGACTGAGCTGCTTTTAGCCAGCTGCCTCTGGTCTCTTGGGCCCGGGAAGAGAAATGTCTTTGAAGTTTCTGAGAAGAGGCACCAGGCTCAGCCCAGTTACTTGAATCCATTAAGTTTATATCAACTGGTTGGTTCCCAGAAGTGCTGAGCGTTCCCAGCTCCTCCACTGGCGGTGACACGGGCTCCTCTTGTTGTGGTGCCAGCCTGGGCTGGGCCTGGCCTGATGGCTTCTGGGTTTGGCCAAGTGGGCTTTTCTCTCTTCTGGGAAACCGCCTGGGTTTGTGCCTGTGGTACTTGTGGAGTGCTGACAAGCCCCTTTCCTTCGCAATCACGGCCATCTGCTTAAGGTGCTGTTCCCTGGAGATTGGCTCTTTCCTTTCAGGCCTTTTGATGTGTTTTCCTGTGTCAGAAAATGCAGAGGCAGCATGTGAAGCTGGCTGCGCCTGGCAAGTGCCTTGCTGGGGGCAGCAGCTTTGATCCTCAGTGGGCGTTTTGCAATAAACTCCATCATGCATTATTCGTCCTTTGCTCTGTGCGTGTGCCTTGCGTGTAGGACGGGCTGTGGTCCCGGAGCTGCATCCAGCACAGGGTGAGACCCGCTCGTGGCTCATTGCTGCTCCACATCCCCAGGCCAGCCTTGCCTCGAGTTACCCTGCATGAAATGTGACCCTCTGCTCACGTCTTCAATCTGTCCGACAGCGCCAAGTCCGTGCTTTCTGCAGCATTCTCTGAGTCTGAAACATTGGTTTTCTTTATCTGGAGTTCTCTATTGCTATCTGACCTATTTACTTGGAAGCCTCTGAGGAGGGCTTGGGTTGGAAAAGAGCTGTGTTTGTGATCCAGGGATGAGCCTTTCACTGTTAATTGTATTACCATTAATAATTGCATGCACATTTCTAAGCTGTCGTGATTGCCACATCCTTTTAAAACATGGACCAAGACATCAAAAGGGCTATGTCTGCCTAGAGATCAGCAGAGAAGCGAGAAATTAAATTGCCTGATACTTTGAAAGATATGTGGGCTGTTTTGCCCCCATTATATCAAAAGCGACACAAGCAAAATAAGTTTGGAGTTACACATTTAAAGGTCATTAGCCTTCAAGCTTTAATTGGCAGGAAGCAGGCTATTGATGGGGGTGGAAGCTGCCCTGCACCCACTGGTGCCATCGGTGAGCTCAGCAGGAACCTTGCAGGATGGGGCCACACGTGCACAGAGCTTGGGGTGAGGAGGGGGTTCAAAGTCCTGAATTCGGGTTCTCTCTTTGCTGCAGAGGGTGAACTGATGTTACTGCTTTCTGTGAGCTGCTCCGTGTCAGTGTGTGGCTCACTCTGTGGTGTAGCTCTCAGAGCAGCCCCCACTGAGGGGTGCCTGTGGCTGAGGGGTAGCAGCGATTTTGGGCTTTCCAGTTCAGACTTCCCAAAGTACTGCTGGTGATAGGGTAGTGCCATCCAGGCTATGCTTTGGGAATACCTATTTTACAAACATGAAATGCATGGACGGACAGACGTGCTTCTCCATCTCTGGTTCTGCCTGCTGGATGTATTTATATAGGTTTGTATTTTCACGTTTTGTCACTTTCCTGTGGCCCAATCAAGCACACTGAGCTGAATGAGTCACCAACAGGCCTTTGGGTGCAGTTATGGAGCCCTGCACGTCTCGGGATGCTGGCAAAAGGGGATGGCAGGGCACGGGGAATGAAGTGTTGCCTGTAACAGAATTGCAAGCCGTTTTGTTCCTGGAGCGCTTCCCATTCCCAACCCACCATGCCCTGTGCGTGCTCGGAGCACGGTGACTGATTGCATCTCACCGAGGCAGCAGGGGCTTCTTGGTCCCAGCTGGAGGTCGTTTCTTCACAGCTCTGTGCCACGCCACGGAGACCTCATCTTTCACGTAGGGCTGTCGCCTTTATTCTCTATCTGCGTAAATCATGGCGGAGCAGGTCTCACTTCACAGGTGCTGCCTGCACAGATGTTGCCACAGCACAGAGAGGAATGAATGGTGCCTCCAGCAGAGCGAGAAGCATCCAAGAGCACCTGGGTGATGCTGAGCCCAGCGGCTGCAGCCAGCAGAGGGAGCGCAGAGCATTGCGTGCTGCCTGCTGCTGTCCCACTGAGTGCAGCACGATAACGGGTTGCTTGTGATGGAAACATGCCACTTTTAGTGGATTTACAAGCACCTTTGTGAAGCTCCTGATTGCTCCGTCTTTTTGTTTTTAGCTTGTTACTCGTCCCGAGGCATCGTTGGTATATGTCCAACCACGGCAGTTAAAGGCTGTGGTGGGGACATGATGGGGCTGAAGCATCAGAGACAGAAAGCAGCTGTCAGGCAGCATTTCTTCCCGAGGTCTGAGGAGTGCCAGCAGGCTGTGCCAACCCAGCAGGGTCTGCTTCTCAGGGACTGACTTTGCAGTCAGACTGTTCTGTAGCTCCTCCAAGGCCCCATGGTGCAGGGCTGCACAGATGGTTGTGTTGCATCTAGAGCAAAGTGAAATAACACTGGTTTCTTCCATCCTTTGCTACCTCACCCCGAGAAGTTAGCTGCCTCTTTGGGGAGCTAGTATTCAAAATCTCAGATCTGAACACCTCCAGACTTTCAGCAAAGTTTGAAACCAGTTCAGGATCTGAATTTCAAGCCTGCTTTTCCTGTGCCAAAACCCCCAGAGCTGAATACCTGGGAACTATGGAGGCAGGGTAGCTCACGGACCAAATGACCCCTGAGCTTTTCATTGTCTACCTCTAATGCTTCAGCTCTCCCAAAATAATATGTCTAGCATGGTTCATACCACAGTCTGCTGTAATCACCACTGAAACCTGGGTAGGTTAGAAATCCATATGTGGATCTGTGTCTGGGTGAATTTGGCAGGCACAAAGCAGTCCCCAAAAGGCAATTTCTTCCTATCAAATCATCTGCCAATTTTTTCAGTCTTGATTTATGTTTTTTAAGGTTATTGAGCTCTTTGCTGAAAAAATTGAAGGCCATCTTCCTTGGCGTTCTTATGGAACGAGCCATCTCAGGAGCAGGACTGGCTTGCACATCACAGCATAGCTGGGAGCTTATATCTTTTACATATGAGATTTTCTCTGTCTGTCTCGTTGGTCTCCTGTACTATAGCTAAAACAAGTGCTTCCAATTACAGCAAAGTATATGGGACATACATGCATCAGTCGTGGTCAGGTTTCATGCACTGCAGTTTTAAGTGGCAGAGGGTTCTTCTCAATGTACTTGGGGAAGTACCATGCACCCGCTTCATTTCTCTAAAGACTCTTTACTTTTCGTTGTTTTGTTGTGTATTTTTTTTTTTTTGTATTTTATTTATTTGCACCTGATAGAGAAAATAGGTTAGGCCAGTTGGAAGTACACAAGGGCTGTTTTGTGCAGGGAAATCCAGAGCTGGTGAGCAGCTCTTGGAGCCATTGGGTTGGAAGAAGAGCCCACAGAATAAGAGAGCGGCGAGAAGGTTGTTAGATGAGTTAGCAAGGCTGGCTGACCAAAGTGTAAACTGAGCACCGCAGTCTGGAAAGTAGATCATCTTTCTGAAAGGCACAAAGAGGAAAAATAATGGCTCCAGATTCATCCCTTGTGTAATTCTTTTGAAGTCAGTGGCGTGCACCACGATGATTTAACCCTGTTAATTTGAATGGGTCACTGCAGCGTCCCAAGAGTTGCTTTTTGTCGTGCTCCATTCTGAGGCAGAGACAAAGCAGAGCCTCGGTGTCTGGGCTTGGACCCAAGCTTGGTGTCCCCACGGATCTGGCTCAGGCCCATCCACGTTGTGGCTGACTCCAGTTGGAGAAGGAAAAAGATGCAAGAGACGATGATGTGTCTGAGCCCCATCTCATGACAGCTAGGTGCTGCCAGGCCTTGGTGTGAGCCATAACCTGCCTGAAAAGTGATCCCTGTCCCGGAAACCACAGCCAGCCAGGCTATGAGCACTCACTGGAGCTAACACCAGCCCCTGTCCCTCTGCAGGTCTGGCAATCCAGAGACTAACACATGGGGAGGTGAGGAGGTGTGTGGGGGGGTGGTGTGTCAAGAAAAGGAGCCTGGAGCAGAGCAGGCACCAAGGCTGGATGAGCTCTGGTGGGACTCAGTGGGCAGAGAGCGGAGGTCAGTGTCCTTGACACACAACGGCGACTCGGGGCTTTTGCCAGTGCCCAGGGATGGAGCGTGTTCCACGCCTATCGATCAAAGCCAGCCACCATAGTAGGAGGTGGCCATGTGCTGTTGAACAGGCCATGTACCACAGCATGGAAAACATAATCCATTGCCAGGAAGGGGACACGTGTTTGTCTCTGGCTGTCAAACAGCTGAGAATGTGGAGGCAGGCCCAGCTGGGGAGCTCAGGCAGAAATGGTGGCTGAGCCAACGGGATATCACACATCATGCACCACCCTCAGCCCTGCTCTGGGGGTATTGCCCTTCAGAGCCCACCGACCGCCTCTGCCCTCCATTTTCTGTGTGCTCCTCCTCAAGTGCCATGCACTGAGGGGCTCATGGCCTTCACCTTCAGCTTGGCTCTGAAGGTTGTTCTTGCAAGCATGTGGGCCTTGGTAAGGCTGTGTCTGCTGGTCACTTCGGTGGAGCTGGCTCCCCACACATAACTGTAATATTCACGTGTCAATGCGCCCTGTACATGTCTCTCTCTGTCTTTTGTGGGGAGAAGTGTCTGATAACAAAGGGTGAAACTCTGCCAAAGCCCAAAATAAGGTTGCAGTGTGTCCCAGAGGCTGGAACAAGCACTGCTGCTGCTCTGCAACGCCCAGTGGGGGAATTTCCACCATACCCATGTAAAGACAGGTGAAGGAGTCCCAGCCAAACCTCGTCTGTCTCCCAGGCTATTTTAAGGAACCACAGCAATTCCCTTCCCATCATGCAGAGCTGCCTGTGCTGCCCCTGTGCAGGCTCTGCATGGGTATTGGCAGCATGAGGGTGGGGGGAATGAGTGCCACTGCTGCAGAGAACCAAAGCCTTTTCCTTAGTGAATGAAGTGACTGAGGAGTGCAGGTGCTGCTGAAATTCTGCCTGCACGTCCTTGCACAAGAGCAGTGTCCCCCGATTGCAGTTTGCTGTGCATTGCCTGTTTGCAGTGTGTTGGTGCAATTTGCTCCCGCGCCTCTGAGCTCCTGGGATCACATCCTCAGAGCGTCTGTGGGTAGTCCAGCCTCGTTTCCCCGGATTATATTGCTAATAATTTTAAGTAATGGGGAACTCTGAAAAAAAGGGCAAACTTTACTGAGCAAAGGGTACACTAAATACGCTGAGAAGAGTATTTGTTACTGCTCACACGCTCTGCTCAACATTAAATGTGAACAGACCGCAGCAGGTGTGAAGGGATGTGATACAGGCTTGGAAACCCCAGAGTGAGCTGAGGGAAGGCCTCTGAGAAGAGGAGAAAAATGCAACATGATGATGAAACGCGAATACTTCTGCGAATGTGTTTAAGTGCGGGATCCGGGGCAATCCAGCTGTCCATTGGCTGCTTTCAGCCAAAAAACAACAGAAGGCAATGGATGATCTCACCCTTCTCCTTTTAAATTGACAAATCTCTTCCATAGTTGCTTAAATACCAGTTTTTCTGGGGCTGTTCTTCACCAGCTGTTTGGCAAGCCCCAATGTGGGCTGGTGGCTTTCTCCCCTATTCTTACTGCTTCTTCGTAAAGCAGGGAATGGTTTGAGTGTGTGGGACACACGTGGAGGGGAGGCAGGACAGCCCAAGTGTATTTCAGAGGTTTGAAAGTGTGTCGGCAGAAACCCCTCAGCACGAGGCCAGCTTGCGGGAGGATGGTGCTGACGTACGGCTTGCGGGGATCAAAGCCCGGGAGAAGCTCAAACAGGGCTGTCTTTGAAAGGCTGGATCCTGCCGATATAATGTGGTCGTTTTATCTGACCTGTGAACATCTCTGACAAGGCATCAGGTCGTTAGTCTTGTGCTTGTTATTGTAACATTTGCTGGAATGAATCACTGGCGTTTTGAAATCGCAGCTATCAGAGCGTATCATAAATTGTAAGCGGTTTCTTTTCCTTTGTTGGAGTGTGTCCCCACGCCAAGTCATTTGATGCTTGTATCTTCTAAATTGGGCGTGACACTACCAGTAAAAAGCTGGGATTAAGTGTAAAATAATTACTTTAAGAAAAAACTGCAAAAAAAACCTTTGCCCTAAAAAATGAATTGAAAGTGACCCCTATCTCTTCAAATGGTTCTGCTTCAAGTCTGTGATAATAACTGTGTTCAGTGTCTGGAGCGCTGAAATGTCAGCTTTTGGTAGAGTGGAATTTAAAAGGCTGTCACTCAAAATCTTGTATAAATATACTGTGCAGCTACTCCCACCCACAACCTGATTTTCTTATTTCTGAGAACTGTGACACCTTTTTCAGAGACTCAGTGTATTTTTAAACTCCCGCTATGGCATGAAATGAAGGCTGCCCAGCTGGATCCGAATCCTTGAGAGACCGAAGAAATGAGGGCAGGTGCTCATCACTCAGCTGCCTTTTTGTGAGATGCTGTGGCAGCTCATCCCTGCTCCTCTGGAGTGAGATTCACCCAAATTTTTGGGTGCTCAGCTGCACAGGTAACATGGCCATGGCTGCATTGCAATGTGCAGAACTGGGGGCTGAACTTCTGCTGCTGAGATGTTCCTGACTTTAAGTGCTGAGCAAAACCACACCTGGAGACACATTTTCAGCTTTCCTGCATTTCTTTATCTGAGCTTTTATGTCTTTGGGACAGCCACAGCCCTAGAGGTGCTTGGTGGGTCCCTCTGTGCCCACATCTGCGTGCCCCAGGATTTGGCTGCTTGTGCAGCTTCCTCACCTGTGCTTTGAAGTCCCTCATGTGGATGGAGGGGCAGGAGAACTAGGGGCACAGTGTAATAATGTTTGTAGTTTGAACTGCTTCTCTGCTGGTTAGAGCAGTTCTGGGACCTGCTTGGCATGAGCTGGCCTTCAGGCTCTGGGGACAAAGAGGTAGGCCCCAATCCCTGCCTGCCCTTCTCCATCACTCTCACGTTTGTTTTGGTACACACAGGACTCTGCACTAGTATTTTCACAGCATTGTTTTCAAAGTGTTTCTTCTTGGGTAAAACTGGAACACTTTCCCTTTTCTGAGAAGGGTCTTGGCATCATTATCGTGACAGAGAAATGAAGCAATCTACTCCCTACCATAAACCCCTTGCACTCTTCAGCGTAAAACAAAGATGCACAAATAACCAGCATAGGGGATGTGCCTGACCTCTAATGTATGTGGAGTTCACTGTTCCAGAGCCTTGGTTTCTTCTGGACAGTGATTTAGAAGGAAAAGCTTTTATCTAATCATGAGCTAGGTCTCAGCACAGCTCCCCCGGCACCGTTAATGGATGGGAGAGCAGGCAGAGCTTGAAGGATTTTTATTCCAGCCACATAAAATGGAGTTTCTGGTGCTGCACACGGTATTGCTAGTTAGATAAGGATTGCTTTTTGTGCGGGGCCAGTAGTGTTTGTGCAGTGATCTGAGCAGTTTTCAATTTGGAAGATAGCTGTGTCTGGCTGTAAGCAAGGCCTGTTCTCCAGGCCTTCCCTCATCTCTGCCGAGGGATTTGTTCAGCTGGGACGTGCCTCAGGGGGCCTGGGAGCTCCCTTCCACCCCTGCAAGGCAGGACAAGCAGGGTTTGGCCATTTACCCCAGTACAAATACTGGGAACTGAGGACAGGCCAATGGCTGCTGCTGGAGAGACAGCGGATGCAACACAGAGCGTTGCATCCGCAACAGTTCCAGGAATTAGCTTCGGTCCCAGAGGATGAGTGGGGAAGAAATTGTTAATAACTAGGTTATTGGCAGCAGGATGCAGTTTCGCATTCTGATTCACAGCCCCTGCTGCTGAATCTCGTGGCTGATGTGCCTGGATTCTCGTTTTGGATCTCACAGTATTTTGCAGCAATGAGAGGTTATTCAAAATAGCACTGAATTCAGATTGAGTACTGGGAGCTGAGAGCAGCAGATTTGTTGCTTCAGTTCAGGATTCATAAGCCAGTGGCACTTTGAGCTAGAAAAGAGAGAGATCCTCCATGTTGCAGGCCAGAAATGCCCCTGAGTCAGTGTGCGTTTTGAAGGAACAGTTAACTTCTCTTATGGCCAAATTAAAAAGTCTTCTACAACCAGCTGGCCGGATGGAAATAATTAAGTTCATTCATTATCTCTCTTCACTTTTATGAACCTAGAACATGGAAAAATATATTGAAAATGCCACACCACACACACCCTCTTTGGAGATGTACGAGGTGAATTAGAAGTTAATGTCTGGATTGAGAGTTGGATGGGAGTTACATAGAAGGAACAAGAAGAAATTGGCTGGTTTTGTGTGAGCTGGTCTGAACAACATCCAGATTTATCTCTAAAGTGGATTGCAAAATTTGTGCTCTATTCAGACATTGCACTGTTCCATGGTGTGTGGTGTTACTTCTGTACTCGGAGTGCCTTCATGCCATTTGCATTCTACACAAGACACTCTTAAATGCCTGTGAAGGGATGACCTTCTCTTAGTTTTTCCAGAAGTGCTTAATATTTAATGCTGGTCACCTTAGAAAGACAGTTGGCATGATTTGGGGTGTTTTCGTGCAAGTAAATGGGCATATATTTGAGGTCAATATCATTTTTTGATTTGCCCTATTAATAGTGGTGCTGTTTTTGTTTGTTTCCTCCCCAAAACGAACCAAGCACTGACACCGAGACAATCTCCCACACCATCTTGAAGTCAAGGTCTTTTTTTATTATTTCATATGCACACTACAAACAACTGCCTTGCCGTTCACTTCTGGGGTGCTCGCAATGCACACTCATTCAGCAGGTCTGATGCTTCCAAGGGTGGAGTACTCAGAAGTGCTCTTGATGCTGCTTTGCAGATGCCCCATAATTTAGCTCTCTCGTCTTCTGAGGAGCAGAGAAGAGTGGGCTTGTTGTCGGAATTGGATATACTAAGGAGGTGATGGTCACTACCTTGAAAAGTAACCCTAGTGTTTGTAAACTCCTGTCTTCAGGAAGTTGTCTCAATTTTTCTAGATTAATTGGTGCCCGTGAATGTTAATTTAAAATCTTTTAATGAATCTCAACAGTTATATTGGGCAAGACGAGTTCAAGACATGTTTTTCCCTTTATGTTTTAGTGTTAGAACCCCAGAGTGTGCTGTAAGGCTGCCTGATGCTGGTAGGTGATCAGGGAAGACAAGTCTGGTTTTAGTAGCTGCCAATCAAGCAAATTTACAAGATGCATGTACTAGATATGTTTTGGAGTCTTACAGTTTCTGAAAAAGCTCAGTTCAAAGGACACTGATTAGAAAAAATTCCTTGAGTTCATGAACTCGCAGATCTTACATACTGTGATTTATGCTCCTGACAAGTAAATTAAAAAAACTAATCACATGAAAGGTATTTCCCTGTGCCACTTTGTAGAAACAGGCAGAAAACAATTCCAAGGTATGTAAAATTGCTCTTATAGGGAACTGCATTGCATTTTAGTACACTGGAAAGGTATCTGATGTTGCAAGACAGTTAGCTGAGGACGTACTGCTGCGGGAGGTTTGGGAAATGGCTGTGTTTTCATCTCGTTGATCTGACTGAAAGAAGTGCAGTGAGGGGAGGCAAGGCTGCAGTCGCCAGATGAAGAAGTTGAGTTCAGACTGTGGGCTTGAGCTCGTCTTCCCACATGTGTAGTAAGTTTTTGCTTCTCCTGGAAAAATTATTTACCATTCTTAGGGCCATATGTACAGCAGATGATTTTAAAAAGTCAGGGGAGAGATCTGCCACTAAAAAGGGATGTAAAACTAGCTAGGGCAGTAGGGTATTTAGCAGTGCCAAGTAAGCACAGATGCAACAGCCATCTGCTGTCTATGCACACTGCTGTCTTAATCTTGCAGGTCCCACTTCCCTTGGAGCAGGAGCAGCAAGACCAAAAGGTCCAAGCAGGACGTTACTAAAAAGCCAGATGAGTAAGCAGTAGTGCTAGACACCATGAGAACAGCACCAAAAAGGAACACAAAATTGTATAATACCAAGCATCTGGCACGCTCTCCTTTGTACTGGGAACTTGGAGGTCTCGCAGGGCCCGAGCCATGTCTGGAAATGCCTGAAACTTATTTCTTGCTTTGCTAATTTCAAAAATGCCAGTGGCAGCCTGGGAATTCCCTGCAAGAGGCTGCAGTGTGTGAGCGGGTGCCAGCTCTGTGCAGGGAATCCCTGGCAGCGACCCTGAGACATAGTGCACATCGTGGGGACAGAAGCGTGGGATGGCCCAGGGGCTGGTATAGCTGGGGGCAAGGGAGAGGTCTGGGGGGAGGCAGTGTGGACCCCTGTCCTCGTGGCTTGGGCAGCCACAAGGCTATGGTGGGCAGGGGGCTGTCCTGCTTTCCTTCAGGAACTCATCAGTTTTGGGGTAGTTCTTTGCTTAGCAGCACTGTAAGCAAAGCAGAAACGTGTGGATGTGGCACTGAGGGTCATGGCTTAGTGGACATGGTGGTGATGGGCTGATGGTTGGACTAGGTGGTCTTGGAGGGCTTTTCCAACCTTAATAATTCTTTGACTCTATGACTATGACTTTATGACCTACCACCACTGGCAGTGCCCTGTAGGCTGTCCTGCATGGACTTTGTGGTGGTTTCTGTCCTGCTGCCATCTGCCCCTGGTGTGAACCTCTGTCTGGATGGGTGCTGCTGGCAAGTCAGGTCAGGCCACCAAACTTTTAGGTTCCTATTGCTCCTCTGCATACTGCGGGAGCTCGCGTGGCCACCAGTTGTACATCCCTCTCATCTCTAAACTTGTGATGAGGTGACTCACTGCCATTGAATGCATGTTCAGTTTTATTAGATAGCCATCAGCAAGCTTCATCTGCTTGCTGTTAACGAACTGCGTGTTTCTTTCCTTGCACATCTTCTGGAAACAATGTAAATAGCTTAGTCAGGAAGCTCACTATCATTTAACAAAACAAGAAAAAAATCCTTTAGGTTGCTTCTGGTCAAGTGCTGGATGTGGCACATGGGAGAATTGGGAATGATGAAGTATTCACTCAAATTGCTGGTTTCCGCTGCACTGAAGTCAGAGAGGCTGAAGGCACTGCAGCATTTATAACTGATTTCCTAAACAGTGTAAAAAATTGAGATGAGGGCCCTTTTCTTGTAATTCACATGTGCAGCAAAAACCACTTAGTGAACATAAATCAGGATTAAATTGCTTTTAAAGGCTCACAAAGCATTTCTGAAAGAGACAGGATGAGGAAACCATTTTGCCACTGCAGAGTATGTCCCCATGATGAGTCCTATTAAAGCTTGATCAAAGAGCCTTATTGGCTTTTCATTATAGCCCAGTTACGTATAGTTGAAATTCAGCAGTGGTTTTAACAGAATAGGCACAGAAATACGCACAGGAGGTAAATTTAAGCAGGAATCTAGAGCATCAAAGTATGTGATTTGGAGACAATTTAATGTGCTGAGTAATGCAGCATATTTGGAGGTAATTTATCCTAATCCAGTCTGATCTTTTACAGAAGAATATATTACAAGGCCACAATTAGGTGAGACCAGGGCCCCATCTGGCCTCCTGTCTCCAGCAGTGGCTTATGGCCAATACAAGAAACAAAGGAAACACAGAGTGAGCTTCCCTTGTGTATCCTCTCTGCTTCTGGCATGCGGCGGTTATGGGACTTCTTGGGTCAGAGCATCCAGAGCATGGAGTACAATAGCCACCATTTATTTCTTCCTGAATTTATCTCATTGCCCTTTGGACCCGTGCCTGGTTTTGGTGCTTACAGCGTATAACACCAGTGAGCACCATGATTCAGCTGTGCTGTATGCAGAAGTTCTTCTCTTTGATTTAAACTGGTGGCTTGTTAATTCTGCAGGTTTTTTGTTATGAGAAATATAGGATATTTTCTCCCTCTGTGGGTCAGTCATGGTTCTGTAGGTTTCTAGTGCATTTCCTGCTCCTTTGTATCTTTCCTAGTCTGGAGGTTCTTCATCTGTTTATTCTTCCCCTCTAAGGAGGCTAATCTGATTTGAGGGCAGATCATACTTCTTCAGGCAGATCAAGAAGCCCCAAACCATGCCTTGGGGGAGCCCTTTTTTCTCCTCTTTCTACTCCTCCATCAGCAGCTGTCCTCCCCAGTACTCCTCTTGGTGCGGTAATTCAGCATCAAAATCCCTTGTGGACAATTTATGTCTGGGCTTCAGCTTGAGGCCTGGAGATCTGTAACCTTGCACATTTTCTTCCCTTCCTTCCCTCTCTCCTTTTCCAGGGGCTTTCTAGGACAGCAGTTTGGGGGATGATGCTGTTGGTTCCCATACCTGCTCCAGCAGAGCTGGTGGGGTCGTGCCGCCCATGGGCAGGCACAGCTGTCACAGCTGTGATGTCCCATTTTGGGGAGGCTGTCCACAGAAGGACACTGCAGGAGAGAGGGGAGAGCGGCCACGGAGCAACCACGTAGCTCCAAGCACAGTCAGTCTGAAACAGCAGAAGGAACCATGTCCCTGGAGGGGTACAGCAAAGGATCTCTGCCTCTTACAATCACCACTAGGGCTGCAGTTTAGGAACCTGAATGGATCGTATCGTTGCCAACCAGAAGATGGGCCCAACACTCCCAGTAGAATACGAGTGGTCCATCCTCAAATCAGGAATTGCTCAGAAGAGATGAAATAAAAATTCAAAGCCCGTGCTGCCTTCTTAAGCTCTCAGCCAGATTGGTGTGATGTATGTGAGGGTTCATTAGCCCGACCAGTTTGTAAGGTCCATGTGAATTTATGGTTCTGCTATTCGGCACTTAATTTGAAGCTGTGATTAGTTGCGTCTTTTAAATATATTCCGTATGTGCGTGTATATTTGTATAGCAAAATCCCAAAGTGAAGAGCACGGCTGGAAAAGCTCCACATGAAAGTGATTAATTTTTATTACCTCGTTTTTATCACTCAGCATTTATGCTATAAATACTATAATGAAGTGACACATGCTTGGTCATTGGAAGGCAGAGATAAATTTGGCCTCCCCACAAGGGACAGCCAAGGTCAGTTTATAGGGGGTGAAGAGCACCTCCACCCAGAGTTCTTGCTAAGGTAAATACGTTTTTCTGTCCTGCAGAGAAATTTGCAATCTGAGGGGATAAACAGGGTAAAGCAAAACCAGATGAGGATGTGACTCTTAGGCAAGATCTTGTTTTTATCCTTCTTTCCAGGAAAAAGCCTGCTCTAAACACTCGTGCTGCCTTTTTCAAGGCCACCGAAGCTTTGCCGTGGAGGATCACATGGCGTTAGCTCATTGGTGCTGGAGCAGCCTGGCTCTGCTCTCAGATCCCCGTGCTCGCTATCTCACAGCCTGGCGAAATGCTGAATGCGCGATTCTAAAGCCCTGTCTTCCTCCAGGAGGATAATTTCATCACAATAGAATGTAATTGTGAAAAATTCAAGAGGCCAATTCTGCATTTCATCAGCCTGAGCCAAATACTGAAGTTGTGCTCTGGAGCCAAATGATCAACTTCACCACTGAGGAATCTTGGGACACAAATCTGTGACATTTCTCAATCACTCGGGGAAGGGGTGGGATGCCTTGAACCCATCTCTCCTCTTTCTATACCCTTTATACACCCCAAATCAAAGCAAGCTGCCTGTTGAGCACTGCAGGTCTGCATGAGGCTGGAAGGTCCATGGGGATGACCTGATGGAAAGGAGCTCTACAGAGAAGGACCTGAGTGTCCTGGTGGACAGCAGGTTAGTTGTGAGCCAGCAGTGTGCCCTGGTGGCCAAGAAGGCTGATGGTATCCTGGGGTGCGTTAAAAAGAGCATTGCCAGCATGGCCCCTCTGATCCACCCTGGTCAGGCCTCACTTGGAGTACTGTGTCCAGTTCTGGGCTCCCCAGTACAAAAACAACAGGGATCTCCTGGAAAGAGTCCAGCGGAGGGCCACAAAGATGGTAAAGGGCGTGGAGCATCTCCCTGATGAGTTAAGGCTGAGTGACCTGGGTCTGTTCAGCCTGGAGAAGGTTGAGAGGGGATCTTGTCAATGTCTATAAATATCTAAAGTGTGGGAGGCAAAGGGACAAGGCCAGACTCTTTTCAGTGGGGTGTGGTGACAGGGCAAGGGGAAATGGCCACAAACTGGAGCATACGAAGTTCGCACAAATATGTGTAAAAACTTCTTCATGGTGCAGGTGACGGAGCACTGGAACAGGCTGCCCAGGGAGGTTGTGGAGTCTCCTTCTCTGGAGATATTGAAGACCCATCTGGACACCTACCTGTGCAACCTGCTGTAGGGAACCTGCTTTGGCAAGGGGTTGGACTCAGTGACCTCTAAAGGTCCCTTCCAACCCCTACAATTCTGTGATTCTGTGATGTGGTTTGCATCAGAGCTGTCTGCCCCCTGGCACCTCACACCTGGTGGCAGAGCTCAAACTGTGCTCTGTCAGCTCATCTCCAGGCTCCTGCACCTCCCCTTCTGGGTACAAATACACGAATTTGTGCAAGGAGAATTGCTGGAGAGGAGGCAGTGCCCATCTCCTTCCATCCTTGGCTTTTCTGTGCAAGCTAAGGGTACCTCGGTGGGGAAGATCTCTTGTGCACATATGGAAGAGTCTCCAGGATTGCACTTGGAATTTCCCAGGGAGAACTTGGGTTGATTTTTGCTTTGTTGGCTTGAAAGAAGTTGTTGGAAGCCAGCACTAAGTGAGGACCTCCAGCTGGGTCCCGGTGAGCCAAACTGGGCCGCTGGTGTTCTGTGATGCCAGGAAAACCACTGCAGCCCAGACTGGAATATATAACACGTGAAGCTGTGCTGGTTGTCTGTGCCAGGGCTACAGCCAACGTGCAAACACCAGGAGGGTGGCAGGAAGGCCAAGCTCTCCCTTTTGCAGCGTCTCCTTTCTCCTAAG
This sequence comes from Penelope pileata, assembly GCA_013396635.1. Classification (NCBI taxonomy): domain Eukaryota; kingdom Metazoa; phylum Chordata; class Aves; order Galliformes; family Cracidae; genus Penelope; species Penelope pileata. Next base: position 2,162,283 of record WBMW01003333.1, read on the forward strand.
GAGCTGATTGCACAACATTGGTGTACCCTTCTCAGCAGCAAGCAGAGACTGCTTCCAGCCAGCAAGAAACGCCTGTGTTCGAAGCCAGGTCACCAGTTTTCCTTCTTGCCCCTCCAGTCCCTTTTGCCTCCCAGCAAGGAATTCAGGAATCTTGGGACCTCCACAATGGGTGCCTTTCTGACACGGCTGAACAGCTCGACCTCTGCTCAGAAAGGACAGATTCATGTTCAAGAGGGTTCCACAATGCAACGATTTATGTCAGGAAATGAACAGAATATTTTCTGGAAAAAAAAAAAAAGAAAAAAAAAGAAGCCAAGAAGCCTTCATCTGTTTATTTGGCTTGGGGAAGAGATCAGCTGTGCTTTTATGATTGCTGAGGCTGGAGTGCTGGAGGGGGAAATGTATAGCTGTGTGCATCTATGTACTTGAGTTTGTGTTCCTGATGCATAACATACAGAGCTAATTTTGCTTAATTATGTGTCACGTGGGGCTCAGAGCTCAGGGAGTAGAGGTCCCTTAATGCACATGGTTAAACTTTTGCACTTCTAGCATCACAAATCTGTCTGTTAACCCTGCACTCTCCGTATCAGTCCTGCATCTTTGCATGGTGTTAGCGTGTCTGGGTGCTCTGCAGCTCAGTAACTGGCGAGCACCTAATGCTGGTTCTTGGTCATGCTGGATTTGGGGCCCATCTCAAATAGAAAATGTCAGTCTGGCTGTGGAGTGGAATCAGGAGAATTCAAGATGCAAGAATATTCCCAAGGCTCAGATTTCTGTATGCGTGAAGAGCAGTAGCAAAGTATTTCTGTATTGGTTTACTTTGAAAACACTGTCCCAGGATCTGATAGCAGTGTTAAGTAAAATAGAGTTGCTGAGAAAGGCAGCAGTCCTCATTACTGACTGCAAACCATATGGATGTTGGGAGGGAGAGCGTGGACTCTTGTTGAAACATTTCTGTGCTTTTAATCTGCCTGGCAAATCAATGGTGATTAAATGATAATCTGAGCTGTTTGTTTGAAATGTCAGACATCTCCGCCACAGCCTCTCCGCACCACTGAGGAGTTTTAGGAATTAAGGAGCATGGGAACATAAACGCCTACAATGTATTTAAACGTGAATTAGCTAAAGCCAACAAATACAGAACTACTTCAATTTATGTATTAAAATGCTCCAGAGGATACAGATTAACCTCCATTACTCAGGGTTTGTTGCTGTCTCATCTCCTTTGGACAGCCAGCGCTGAGAAGTGGACAGCAGGAAGATTTACGTTCCCTTCAGCTTCTGTCTCGCCCGATGAAATGTCTGCCGGCTCCCCCGGCCGCGCTCCTCCCCAGCTCTGGCAGCTCCTCGTGCTTTGCAGGCACTGCTTTCTCTCACGGACAAGAATCTCTTGTCTGAAAGCTCTGCTGAATGAACTGAAGCCAAGCCTTGCGTGCATGCAGAGGCCCCGGGCTTCAAGGTGACATATTGAGGTGGGAGGAATCCTGCAGAGTAAGCTTGCTTGGGTCTGCTGCCCCATGGTAAAGGTGAGAAGCCTTGAAAAGAGCCCTCAGACACCAGGAGCAGCATAGAAGAGGTTTTCCAACCAAACCCATCACCTCCAAGGGCAGTGCAGGACAAAGCTGCAGCCCTGCAGCACCGCCGTTGTTGCAGTGCTGCTCTGCTAACTTCGCTGGTTCCTGCACAGAGCTTCTGCGTGGAGATCTCCAAATCTCCTCGAGGATGCAGGAGAAACCCTCCAGGCCAAATACAAATCAAACTGAAGTAGAAATATAGCTCAAGAGATGGCCTCAGTCCATAGAGGACACACCTGTTCACCGCCAGTCTTCTCTGCATGGAACAGTTCCTGGGCTTTTGTTGAGCAAATGTCAGGATACTCCTCATGTGTTAAGCAACTTTCCAATTGTGTCACTGCATCTTTGTTTGTATCTCTATATATTTAGATAGATTAAAACACACACACATCATTGTTTATATCATTAACAGAGTACAGCAGCAAAGCTTGTCCCTAAATAATGGATGCACCATAAAACTTTTACATAAATTATTAATACCTAAATTATTAGCACCTAAATTAAACTATATTGCAAGTGACATACAAATTTAGTGATGTAATAGAAGATATTTTGGTCTTTCACAAAATTCTTGACCGACTGCAAATTGTTTAATGTGATAGCAGGGCAATCGGCTCTGTGGCAATACTCGTGCTCTTCCTTCCACATTCACTGTGAGAAGCCAAATGAGTAGCATTATCCTGGTGTAATACTGATGGAAAAGGAGATCCAGCCTCCCTCTCCTTGTCATTAAAGCAAGAAGAGTGTGTTCAGCCTTTGTGCTGTACTTGGCACCAGTGATATTTTAATATCATTAGCAGTGGGAAATGCTTTCCTTGCCAGTAACAAGGTTCAGTGTCAACTAAAGGTGATACCCCATGGGAAGGCTTCAGATGAAATTGCTGTATTCTAATTTAAAAAAAAAGCTAGAAATATACTATTTTTGTGAAAGGCATTTGTTCAAGTATGGAGTGATGTTGGCTAATGAAGAAGGGCTCTGCCAGTGCTATTCTTAGTTCCACCCGCTGGTTTCACTGCTTTTTTTCTTGCAGATAGAGCTGAAAGCAAAATTAGGATGGTGTCTGTTCTCACACAGAAATGAAAAGGTCAGAATGGAAATATGTATGTATAAAAAGACGGAAAGATGGAAAGAGCCAGAGCTTAAGGGAGAGTGAGCATCCCTGCATAGCTGCAGTGACATTGTACCTTTGCTTGGAAGGGTTTTTTCCTGCAAGGCCAGGCATCTCGTCTGATGTCAGGGCTAGCAGTGTGCCAGGTGCAGTCCATGTTGCAGGAGATCAGAGTTTCTGCTTTGAAGTTGTTACAGTTAAGAAAAAAAAATATTAAAGAATTTCCTGTATTATGTTGGACATAATCTGATACCTCAGCCTCACAATAACTATTTCCTCTGGAAATAGTGAGGCTAAGAGGTATTCACCTTCTAGACCGTCACCTGGGAGAGAGGAAAGACATCAATGAATCACATGCTGAAAAACAGGGCATAAAAAATAAATATAGAGCCAGGCAGGGCTCCTTGATGCTGCTATTGCAAAGCAGCAGCCCAGGCTTTCTGCATTAGCAGGAAAGAATATACAAGGAGTACTTTACCCAGCCAGAGAAATTTGCTGTGCCATCTTTGCTTTCTATTTCAACAGTGATATTTTTCCCATCCTTGCTGGGAGGAACAAGTTTGGGCTTTCAGGTTTCGCTGAGGAAATGTGAATTTTATTTCAAGGTCTATTTTATTTGATACTGCTTTATTCTGACTTGATGATTGAAATGTGAATGTACAAAACCCTATGAGACAGGCAGCCATGGGGTCTGTGGACTTCAGGAACCCCCCAGCAGAAGGTGATAAAACTTGACTTTAAAATCTAGAGAAGGGATGAAAGAAAAGATGGAAACCTCTCCTGCAGGTTGGTTGTTGGCTTTCCTTTTGAGTGAGCCTCGCCAGCTGGATGATGATGGTGATTGAAACAAAATGTTGTAATGGTCATTTTATTTGGAAGGATGATCCTGTGCTTCAGACTGGAAACCAAGACCAGAAGGTGCAGGGTCAGCAGCCTTTTTTTGGTTGTAGCTTCCCTTCAGTGAAATGTGTTTAATAATAATTTTTCCCATTGGCGAGTTTTCTTTTTTGAATTTGGGACAGCCGCCATTTCTTTTTACAAAGTACTTTATTGAGTGAGGTTCCCACCTTCATTTGGTCTTCATGTGAATTTTGAGAAGGACACCTGAGAAGAATAAAACACTGTGATAGCCAGGAGGACATCCTGGGTGCAGTGCAGGAACCTGTGGGGTGGGGATGCAGGAGAGAGGGGAGGACCAGTGTGCGTTGGCTGAGTGTGGGGCAGCGAGCCTAGGTTTGTCTGCATTATGCATAAGCCAAGAGAGAAGAAGTGATGGGATTTGCTGGACCAGAGCTCCTGGCTCCCTTGAACAGTTATACCTCTGTTGGCACCGTGCTTGCCATTGACCAGAACTGCGGTGTCACATCCTATGGAGTGCAGTGCTCTGTGCTGGCAGTAGTGGTGCGGTGTGGGATGTGTCTGCCTACCACAGGGCTCATGGGAGGCAATTTTAGGGCAAGTGTGCTGCCATAAATGTTGTGCTTTTGCTGTGGAAGGAATGCCAGCTGGGTGAGGAATAGAACAGGAATAAAGAAAGTGTGGAAAACTTCTTTATAGAGTAATATTTCTTGTCCTCCCGTGATCTCCATGTAGAAAGAGGAAAACAGTTTCAAAATTTTGCTTTTTGTAATCTCTGCCTTCTTTGAATTGCATGGATGAGCCATCCTTTAGAATTAAAGAAACGGCCTCATTTAAAAGCTTGCTCAGCCACTCACACAGGCCCTGAGAACAGCCTGAGATCGGGCTGCAAGATACAGGAGGACATCTGGGAGGGAGGGCTGAATTCTGGGCGTTCCATGGTGTTTGCTGCTGGGGCAGAGGGGGGGCACAGGCAAAGCACCTTTATGCACTGGGTTTTCCAAACCTGAGTGCTGACTTGGGCCTGATCTGGTTGGCAAAGACGTCGGGCAACATCTTTATCTATTTTTGGTTGCTTGCTAGCTCTATCCATCCATGGACAGCCCATTTCCAGGTTTGTGAATTGGGTAGCATTTACAAGTGGCAGGCATGGGCTGGCCAGGAGTGGAAGGATGACCTCTCTTCTAGGAACTGCATGCAGCTACATCATTTTCCCAGGGTGCTCAGGCATGCCAACATTGGCAAGAGCTGGCTGCAGCCTCTTTGCATATCACAGGGCAATGGGGATGCGGGGCATGCAGAAAGAAACCCTGGACAAACCTATCTCAAAGCAGCAGCACTGAGGTGGTCCAGGAGCAAGCACGTGCACGCTGGGGCTGTTAGGTTAAAGCCAGTGGTGTGGGTTGATCTCAGCAGGATTTCTCCTCCTCACCACTTAGTGCTGGCAGATTTGAGGCAGCTCAGGGCAGGACCAAGCTCAGATCTCCCCATGCCGGGAGCTCTGAGCTGGTGGGAGCAGCGCTGGGGCTGGTGGTTGCATTCCAGGAGCCATCCTTCCCCAGCTTGTTTTGGGGAGGTCTCTGCTTTGGGCACCATACAGTAAGCATTGCATCCAAATCTGGTACCACTTGTGTAGAAGCAGCAGCCTGTTGTTGGGCAGCAGCATCTTCACATCAAGTACAGCTGCAGGCATGGCTGAGAAAACAAACCATTAATTGAAACAGAAAGGGCACTGGAACATTCAAAGAGGGTGCAAAAGCCTCCTGGGGAGTTACTGCTCAGTGGGAGCATCCTAGAGTTGCAAGGCATGGGGTGCTCACAGAGTGCTGGGAGCAGCAAAGCTTACTGGTGGACATACCTCTGCCCTTAAACAGGTGTTGTTTCTTCAGAGGATCCCCCAAACCCTATTGAAATTAAATACACAAATTAAGTGCACAGCTGAGGTTAATGGGGGTTTCTTCCTTCCCTGCCCTCAGCGTGCAGCAGGGCAGCACAGTGATGGTGACAGCCCAGCAATGCCACCTCTGTCCCATCGTCCCCTGCCCCACTTCAGCCACACAGACCCGCTCAGATCCAGGGCTCAGAGCACCGGGGGAAGCACAGCCACCGCAGAGTGTTTCTATCCTCACTTCTGCTGATCCCAGATCAGTTCTCGCAGCTGCATTCTGTAATTTCTTCCCACTTCTGCAGCAGCTCTCTGAGCTTTCAGCTGTTCTGTGTGAGCAGAGGGTCTTGAAATCACTGTGGAAAAGTCAGGGTGCATTCCCCATCCCGGAAGAAAGGAGAAGGGACAAAGTTCAGGGTGTTTGTTTTTTCCTCAGAGAAGACAAGTGCTTGTCAGAGATGCCCAGGAGGGGTCTGGAGGTTATGTGCTAGTGAATGAGCCCGAGAGGAGGAGTCGGGCAGTGCCAGCCCAGCCCGCAGCAGCCGCACCCCTGCAGCCAGCAGCCAGCAATCCCTCTCCTCTCCAGGGGAACGGCAGGGGTTAATCCAGTAGCCATGCATTTAATAGCTCGATCTAAAGGGGAAAAAATGACACCCTTCTCCCCTGCCTCACTGCCGGTGGATGGTTTGCTCTGTCTCACTGATCACATGCTCCCCCAGCCCTCGGTGCTGCAGAAGCCCAGCTGCTGCCGATGAGCCGGTGCTGCTCAGGACTGTCCCAGCCCCTGCCTGTCAATGCCTTGCAGCCCTCACCTCCTCTTTAAAGGGGGGAGCGGGCAGGATGAGCCTTTGAGCCTATGGGTGGAAATTTGGGGCGCATCTGTTCTCTCGCCACTGTTTCCAGCTCTAACCATGTCTATGTGTTGTTGTCTCTTTTTCAGGGACTATGGATCTTCAAAGAGAAAATCAGGTAAGATGCCAGACTTTCTATGTACTGCATGATTACAGAGAGGATTTTTTTTTCCCTTTTTAAACCTTCCCTTTATCTTGTGTTGCATGAAATTACATAGCAGTTTAACTTTTTATTGCTGAAACCTGCTGTAGAGAGACATCAAATTCTTTCTGCTCTGTTGGAGAAAAGAAACCCATCCTATATAGTACTGCAATTAAAACGACTGCTTTCCTCTGCCTGTATTTATAGAGCTCTTCCTCTGGTCCAAGAGGCTAATGATGATGTTAAAATTCTTTTTTCTGAAGTCTATCTCTACCTGAGCAGACAGGCAAAATGCAGCCTGAGAGCTGGGGTTCTTTTTGTGGGAGAAGGAGGGAATGCATTTCTGGTCTGAATCTTGTTTTTGCTTTTCCAAAAGGATCTGGTGGGGCTCTCGATGCAAAATGCTCTCAGTGCGTGTGTCTGGGTTGGGCTGACTCAGTGACTCTAGTTCAGTGTTTTGTTTTTAAGTCCTGGATTTGAATATCCTATAAAATCTTGATTTGAAACTACATAAAATCACTTTTTTTTTTTTTTTCCTCTTTGCTTGTAGCTCTTAGTGATTTTTACATATGTGTTTTCAGCAGGGACGTGTAATTATGGGCCTCTGCATTTGGCTGTTCTGAGTTGGATGTGATAGGGCTCTTTTTTTTTTTTTTCCATTTTTCTCTCCCAGGCAGTATCAAGCACCTGCAACTCTCATTGACTTTGTTTAGAGTCTTGGGTGCTCCAGATCACATCCAGGGCATCCAAAGAGGCCTCTCAACCCCATAACAACTCCTGGAAAACTCTGGCCTGTGTGCAGGGAAGGGGAGGATTTTTTTCTTGCTTTTTGCAATGATGATGAAGAAACGCTGCAATGACTCTGGGAAAGATGAATGTAATACACTGAACTCAATGAATGTCACTGCCTAGATTGATTTGTTAATTATGAGTGCTTTTATGCTGCAGTCCTGTAATAAGCTAAGTGATACACTAACGTGGAGCTGCTGCTTGACCCTGTCATCCTGTGCATTAATGGCTGTGCCTTTGCAGGCTGGTATCTGTGGTGTTCTTCCCCTGGATTCCTTTAGAGGTTACTGTAAGTGCGGGTGGGTGGTGGTAACGAGAGGCAGGTGCAGCGCTGGGTGCTGGCCTGACACTAGGAACTGGAGAGCGTTTAACTTCCTCATGTGCTACAGAGCTTCTGTCTGGGTTGCAATTAGAAACAGGTCCTTCTGCAGAGATGCAGCTGTGCTTCTAGCACCTAATGCTAAGTAAACTTTGCACCGTTTGTGCAGAATGGTCAGTGAGTTAAATGGGTAGCAGCCCTCTCTCTAGAGGAGCAGGCTGTGAAGGTGCAAGAGTAGGCAGAGCTGAGGCAAGAGCTCCTAGCTGACAGAGCCCTATGCAGAGCACTGGGCCTTTGGGGCTGTACAAAGACAGCTGAAGTCTCTGGGGCACCCTGATTTAGCACTGACCTAGAACAGCACGGGGAAACTGTGAGCTTTGGGGCCAGCAGAGCAGTTGATGTGCATGGGAGCTACAACGCTGCTCTTGCATGGCATGTGAGGGATTGCTTTGGGAAGATGAGAAGCTGCTTCTCCTCCATTCCTGCAGTTCTGGAGAGAAGCTGGAGCTGATCTAGTGTGACACTGGGGGAAGAGGGATTAAGTGAGTCAGTGCAGCTGAGATGCCAGCTGTGGATGGTGCTTTCTGTTGGCCTCCTGCCCCGAGGCATCCCAAATAGCATGCTCATCCATCCCAGGAGACCATAGCTCAGGCTGGGTTCCCCGTGCTTGGCTCTCCCACCCCCATGTGCTGCTGGGTCTCCTTCGGAAACAGTTTTTTCTTCTCTATTTCTTGGAGGCTGACTGCTTGCACAGCCAGGGCTTGGAAACAGTGAGCTCTTAGGGATGCTCTTTCTCCACTTACACTGTACTAAGAGGAATGTGAAGCAGCTCCCTGACCAAAGTGAGTTGTATAAAGGGACTCTGTTCTCAGCCATCTTCTTTTCTGACTTTAGAGTGGTGGGGGAAGGCTCCGTTCTGCTTGGAGCTGGATGCCGTGGGAGTGCGTGCGCAGCAAGCTGTGCAATATGCTAAGGGAGTTGGTGGTTACAGCCTCCAACAAAGAGCAGCTTTATGACACTGGGTCCAGTGATGGGGTAAATAAGCACAGCTTCCTGGGCTGTGTTGTAAAGAGCCTTTAAAGATAACAAATAACTTTGAAATACCATTTTCTCTGTAGGTGCAAGCTCACTCAACTTCATTGTTAAATGGGACAAATAGGCACTTAAAGGCAAACACCTCTCAACAGAGCAGACCTGAGAAGACATCTTTTACCTTGACCAAGGGCAAGGATGTGCTGGGAGGAGGCTCAGGGGTGTGAGTGTGGCCATCCCATGCTGTCTGGCAGGAATCTCACAGCTGCTGTATCTCCAGGCAGGCAGGGCACAAGCGTGACCGATGGCAGAAACATTTGGGGAATGCCTCTGACAGCCACTGTCACCTCCACCCTGACCTCTGCCTTGCCTAGGAGTGCGTTTCCAGGCAGTCCTACGCTCTGCCCTTAAAGCAGGGAGAAGCTGGGGAAGTTCAGAGTTTAATAGGAGTTATGGAAACATCTATCACTGCAGCTGATAGTGGCTGTAAACATCTGGAGACCTTCTGAACTACATGCAGCAGCATGGCGCTGACTTAGCTAAACAGAAGAGTCTTGCACTGATCCGGGCCATCTCTGCATGCCAGCCCTGAGCCAGGCTTCCTCTTGTGCAAGGTGCTGTATAAACACAGCCCTTTGCTTGGCTGTGATCTAATTATCAATGCTTTATCCTGCAGTCAGCTCGCAGGCTGGGAGCTTTGCTGAAGCAGCTGAGGCTCTGCATAGGCATGGGCATTTGCTGTGGCCTGAGCAGCCACGTGGGCTGTTGCCTTGGATTTGTGGGGCTTTGCTTGACATGCTGCAGAGCTGCCTTCATATTTCCAGTCAATTGAATTGTTGCGTTAGGACCATCTGTCAGTGCCAAGGAGTCCTCGGTACAACTGTGAGGAGTGGTTATGGCTGACGTGTTCTGCATGCCCGCAGCAAGTGCTCTCATCTGGGTCCCTCCAGAGTCCCTCTGTAACAAAAGGGGAAGAGAGAACTTTTCAGACTGATTCTTTTCATTGGCATTAACCAAGTGAGCAGCACTCATTTGTCACTCAAAATAGACGTTACTTCTATGCAAGCATCCAATGTGTGGTTTTCTCTCCTTAAATCAAAATAAGGGCAGAATTGCTTCAAGTCTGGTAATGGATATTTGCATGGTACATTACAAACCACAAATTGGGTTAATCCACTCTTCAAACCCTACCAGCCACCATCTGTGCATGGTGAACTAATTAACCCTTGAGACATCTGCCAGTCCTGATGTGGCTTGTGAAACCAGTTGGAGAGTGTTTATCCCCAAAGATGTCCCTGTCCCCCCATGCTGTTGCTCACTACGGCAGGTTTTATGGTCTTGGAGTACGATGATCCTGCCCTCTTCCCTTGCTGAGAATCTTTCTTTGGTACTTCTCTGCCAAAGTTGTTGTCAGATCTTTGCCCATGAGCTGGAGCAAGCACCTGGGACCAGGCATTTGGTGGTGACAGGGAGGTGACTTGGGCTCCACAGCTTTTCCACACCGAGTCTTCATGCTCCTCTATTACTGAGAGCATCCCCCTTGCTAACAGTGGGCTTAGATAGCAGAAGATGCTGCTTCACCTTTGCTTTCCAAGCTCAGGAATCTCTCTGACACCTGCCTTGTAGGCAGCCAAGCCCTGGTGCCTTCTTCAGTGTCTGCTAGCGAAAGCCCTGCTGGCTGCCCCCCTTCTGAAAGCACAACAAACCTCGCTGCTTGCTCACTCCGCCTGCTCTGACCGCCCCGGCCCCGAGCTGCTGCTCAGTGGCTTTCTCTCGCCCCCTGCTCCTGTGAGGTAGGATGTCCCCCCAGCGAGGGGAAATAAAGTTTATGGCTCCATCAGCACCACAGTGTCTCCTTTCCCTAATTGATCAGATCCTGTCTGCATTGAGCTGGCTGTGCTCTGGCCGAGCCTGCCAGCTTAAAGTCTGTTTAAGCAGCCCCCGTAATTGAGCACTCAGAGCATTAGCTTAGCAGCGTGCTCCAAGCCAGTGGTGCCTCAGTGGGGCTGTTGAAGAGGCTTGGCTTCCTCTGCAGAGAGAAGCATCCTTCAGCTCCGTTCCCACGTCCAGTTTTTGGACTAGCAGAACGCTGCAGCACCCAGACAGCAATCTCTGCTTCCTTTCCATTCTGTAGTCTAAAATGAGGAAGGATGTAAATAAAAACTTCAGAGTCCATTTGAAGCTGCTCAGGCTGTCTTTTTATTGACATCTCGTTAATATTCTTTTCCCTCAGTGGGAGGATTAAGTGGAGTGTACAGCTACAGCAGCTACGGAAGTGGGGCCTCCAAGGGAAAGGCAAGCAGATTGCTGCAGCAGCACCGCGGCCCTCACGGCCCATCGCTTTGTGGGGCTGCTGCCTTGGGCTGTGGGCAAGAGTCACTTCTTCAGCCTTCATTGCTAAGGAAGACTTCTGAGGGCACATGTTCTGTCAGCTTTAGGGAGATGCCTTAATTGCTGTTTATTTGAGTCATTAGGCAGAGTTTTTAATCCACTTTCTTTGTAATTATTAAGGGAAATGGCTGAACTCTTGGCTTTTTCCCTGGGTTTATAGCTGAGCTGTGCGCTTCACTCCAGAACATAACCTCTTTGGTCCTGTCACACCACACACCCAGCCTGCACGTATGGCTCCATGGCGTGTCTTGCATGCTTTTTTTTATTTTTATAAAAAGACTTGTATTTTCTTAACTTCAGTTTGAACTGCCTCCTTTGAGGTATATGGAGAAAATAAATGGTGTGTGCAAGCCCTTCTGTACTTAATCATTCAACAGGGTCCCAAGCATGTGAGCCGTTGGCTGGACCAGCGTGGCTGGAGCTGTCCCACCTGTCCCAGGACGTAGGAGCTGACTCTAGGGGTAGAGCTGAACCTTATAAATGCCCCTTTAAAGGGGTCAAATCCGAGAGCATGGTACTACAGATGTTAAAATACATCCGATTAACTGACATGGTGAATCCCAGTTTGAGGCAACGCATTTTCTCCTGTCAGGGTGGTAATTAGTGCGGATGTCTTGGGGCTACCTGTGCTGAGTTGTGGGTAATAAGCCAGGCCATTGGTTACTACCAAACAAATCCAAGCCAGTGACAGCAGCAGCAAAGCTGGAATGTGATTTTTGACCCACTTGTTTGAGTCATTCTGCTCTCATTGTTCACTTCTCTCTGAAGTCTGTCTCTCCATACTGCCTCTGAAAGGAAAGCTTTGGCTTAGGGGGATGTTTGTTTGTTTTTAAGGTGGTGAATGAGGATCTGAGTTTGTCCAACCCTATGGCAGGGCCCCAGGAACGTCTTAAACCACGTAGCTTGGGCTTGGTGTCCTAATCCTTGCAACAAATCTGTAGTATGACATTGGTCCCTGCAGACTGAGACACGTGCTCTTGTTTGTGTGCTGATGAATCACATGTGCGTGCTGTGTTCTTGCATCGCTGTCTGCAATCAGTCAGTGCAGCGATGACGATGGTGGAGCGGCTCTTTGGTGCCATGCCCCTGCTGCTGGGGATGGCTGGAGCAGGTGGTTTGCCAGCCGCTCTTTTGCAACTCCACAAATGAGTGCTGACAGGATTGCTCCTGATCAAAACCCAGGATCTCTTCTCCCATCATACAATTAACGTTCCTGGCTCTATGTGCTAGTTACCGCGTGGTAAAAACAGAGCAGATTCTGGCAGAACATCTTGGTTCTCACATAGTGGTGCGTCTTCTCTTTTTTTTTCTCTCTTTTTTTTTTTTTTTTTTTTTTTAAAAAAAAAAAAAAGGGAAAAAAGGAGTTTNAAAAAGGAGGATAAAGGGATTTAGTAATAAAAGAAGGATAGAATAGGCAGAAGGATAGCAACTGAGGACCAAACAAAGCTTAGCATGTAATTACTGGGGATGTACATCCTGGGCCTGGTCCTAGTAGTTAATGATCTTAATGTGCATCCCCAGTTCGGTTCTTGATGGCGGAGCTCCCACTTCTCAGGACGGAGAATTCATCTTCCTGTACTAGAGAATTTGCTGAACTCTGACTGTTGTTCAGTTTACTGGCTTCTGCCTGATGTAGTAATTCCCTGAACAGGCCGCTTTCTTTCCTGATTTTTTTCTTTTTTTTTTTTTTTTTAATTAACAAGTCTGTGAACTAACAAATAGCCAAAGCAACATCCATTTGCTCTTTCCCAAAGCAGTGCTGTTTGTTCTCTGCTCAGAGGGCTCCGAGGAAGAGCTTGGGCTGCACCAGGCAACCTTCATCTCCTCGCAGCGCCTGCATGTGTGTGATGCCATTCTGCATCTCCGGGCAGGGTGTGAGCCTGTCCAGCCCAATCCACGCTCTAATCCAGCCCATGGTATTCTGGCATGAGGAGACTGATCTCGCCGTTCATTCTCCTTGTACATCACATATTTCAAGTCACTATTTAAACCAAAATGCTTTGGACTTCTGCCTGCAGCTACTGAAGAGAAGAGCAGATAGACAGGAACCTTTATTCTTTCTGTACTGCTTCGCTTTTCCGCTGAGGAGATGTGCAGCCCGCTGGATGTATGGGCCTGCTGTCCTCTTCTGGGTGGCCCATGTGCTGGGGGGAGGAAGACAGGATAAGAGAACAGTTGTTTGTGCCTTGTGTGGTTTTCTGTTTGCCTGCTTGGCTTTTAAGATGAAGTGTGGGGACAGGGTACAGGATTAGGGAGAGGAATGTGTTTGTGCTCCCTGTGCTTCCCGGCTCAGGCTAGCGCTGCACAGAGGGCTGGGTGGGCAGGGAGGGGCTGTGAGCATGAGGTGCGACCTGGATGGGACAGCTGCACCCTGCGAGTGCCTTGCAAGCCTTTGGCTTTCAGGGGAGTAATGGCTCTTCTCCTGCATTCAAGGAGCCCTCTGTTCTCCATCTGCTCCTGTTCTGCCTCGCTCCTCTGTCTGCCGAGTGGCAGATGGCGTTAGCACTGCTTGCGTGGGTTTTTCCTCTCTTGCACACAGGGAGCTATGTGCTATCAGGCTTTGATTTTGGCATGTTAGTTAAGGAAGGTGAGACTTGCACTTGGGCTGGAGTGGAAGCTGATGGTCCTTGGCCTCAGCAGGAAGCTGTGTGTGGCCCCATGATGTCCAGCTGCCTGAGGAGCTTCTGGTGGCTTCGCCTCAGGCTGGCAAGCAAGGAGTCCTTGGGCTTGGTTCCCTTGTGAGAAGTGAACCTGAGGTGCAGGCTGCGTGTCCTCAGGCTGCTGGGAGTGCCCAGCCCTGAAATCACGTTCCCTGAGGGCCTGAAGCTTCATGCGTGACGTTCACTGTCACATTTGGGCTCGCTATGAGACAGGCAAAATCATCACCGGTCCTCTCTGGGTGGAGTGGCTCATCTACTGGAGATGGCCAAAGGCATTACTTCAAGGCACTCAGCGGGAGCCATGATGTGTGCAGCCACGGGCCAGCTCAGCTGCTGCCAGCCCAGGCTGGCGGCCAGGCCAGGCCCATGCTGCAGCGTGATGCTTGGCAGCAGGGCCACTCTGCAGCACGGCCTGGGCTCCGGCTCTGCATGTGCTCGGGCCATGCATGGATCCTAGCGAGCGTGTGTACCTGCGACTTGCCAAGTGCAATGGCTGGAGGCCCTCTGCCTTCTTCCTGGCAATGTCCAAAGCTGCTGCTTCTTTTTTTTTTTTTTTTTCCATTTTTCCCCATCATCTGAGCAATGCTCTCAGTTTCTGCAGCTGTAGATGTGTGCTGCTGTTCAGATATTCTAGGCACTTTCCAGCAAAATTGGGAACTCCCACAAAACTGTGTGTGCAGGGACCGTGGTGACTATGTGGGAAGCGGTCCTTGCTTGCCATGTGGAAAGAGTTAATGTGAACTATGGCTGCCAAAACAAGAACTGCACAGCCCTGTGTACTTCCAGGTTCACAAATAGGATTAGGATGGCCTTTTGCAGAAGTAAACAGAGTAGAAAACTGGAACTTGTTTTTCTTTGAGCTAGTACTTCTAGGAAGGACGAAGGGGTGTGTGTGAGGCTGCAGCAGTGCAGCTGGTGAGCGTGGAGCTGTGCGGTGTGTTGAGCAGCCCATCCCCTCAACCCACAGCTCAGGGAAGGGCTCCTTGGTTGTGGATTTCTCCCCTGCAGGAGCGAGTTCTCCAGATGATGAATTTCTGAAGCACGCTCGAGTCACGTGAGAGCCAGATGGGAACATTTTCCAAGCAGCATGTGTGGGTCCAGCATGCGCCAGGCAGCCCTGCTTACGTGGCAAGTGGGAGCAGGCTGACATTGGTCTGCGGCGTGGAGCTGGGCAGGCGAGGAGCCTGGCTGCAGCCTGGCCCCCTCCTCCCCCCCCTGCACACAGCCCCTCTTCCTGAGGCACCAGCCCTGGGGGGTGGGGGGGGGCTGAGCTCGGGGAATTGGACTGAAATTAAAGGTCTTGTTTACTGCCTGCTGTCAAATCCTCTTACTCCTGCACTTCGGCTGGGTTTGTGTATTGGAAGATACCACAGGTTATCAACTAGTCAAATATTTGTCAAGGTGTAGCTCTTTAAGGTACTGCCTTGTGTACAGGTGATGTGCAGAGTGGAGGTGATGTCATGCTTCAGGTAGGTAGGAGAGGAGACATCCTGCAGGGATGAGAGATTTACTTTAAAGTGCACAAAGTCTCAGTTTGGAGAAACAAAACAAACTTAAATTGCTATATTCCTTCAAAGACTCTTAAAACACTTGCTTTAAACACGCTGCATCGATTTCCTGCAGACGTGAGAACAAGGGAAGCTTATTTACCCTGCTGTGGTGAGGGGCAGGGGTGGTTACCAGGCCCACCCTGGGTCAGGCACTGGGCACAAATATTGGTTTTGTTGTAGGTCCCTCTGGGGCCTGCAGGGAGAAACATCAATGGCACAATTAAAAAAGATGCCTTGGGCAGTGGTGATTGAAATAATACATCAAAACACTTGTAGCCTTTCTGTGCCATCCTCCTGTTTCTCTCACTGTCTGTTGTTTTCTGTCTAACTGAATGATTTAATTGTGTGTGCCAGGAACGTGTGAAAATGGTACCAATTCAGGCTGAGGCTCATCTGCATTTTTGCTTTTCAAGCAGTTTTATGCTCGTGTTGTAAAACTGCATCTGACTCTGATACAGAGTCACTGTTAAAAGTAGGTACTCCTATTCTTTGGGAGGTTATTAACACTCCGGTATTTCTGTCTCCTTCCCCTGGTCCTGCACTATTGCACTTTCTTACTTTCTCATTTAACCAGTGGCAGGCCTCAGCTAGGTGGGAAGGGGCTAAAGGGGAGAAATCTGACAACATGTTGACAGGGGATGGCCATTGGATATGGTGGATCAAGAGTTGGGAGATGACCCAAGAGGCTGTAGGTGGGAGCAGGAACAAGCCCCATGTTTTTGGGGACCTCACTGAGCTTCTTGTTCCTGGTGGTGGGGATGGTGGCCTGGCCTGGCCCAGAGGAGGAAGTGGTCCCCCAGCTTGGCTGGAGAGGGCAGAAAGGAAACAGTGAGAGAAGTGGAAGCCAAACTCCAGCAAGCAGCTCTGGAGGAGCCAGGACTGAGCAGACAGCCTGGTCCCCTGGGGTTCCTTACCGGTTCTGGACAGTGAGGTCCTGTCTGAGTACCTAGGGCAAGAACAGGCAATTCAAGCGTGCCAAGAAGTTGATATAAATGACCTCCAAAATTGGGATTGAAATGAAGGCTTAACTTCCATTGTCTGTTCTGCCCTATATGGGGAACGTTACAGTGAACAAGGCTTTAGGCCAGTTCAAAGAACTGGACAACTTCTAGGAAACAGCCCACTCCAACACTTTCTTGCTGACTTGTCAAATACCACTGGTGGGTTCGGAACATCTTTATTCATCTCTTAATGCCTTTTGCTTGGAGGAAAAAAAGCATCGACTTCCCCAGCTCCAGTTTGAGGAACCCCTGCCAGTTACTGGACCACCAGTGAAGTTCTCTGAAGTGGAATGCAGCACTGATTGCTGACTTCCCAGGAAGTCAGTGCAGTTTCAGTTCACTGTAAGATTGTATTGCTTACTCTTTTCACCCTTCTAAGAAAGTTAAGGGTAAATGCCTGTGAGATGAATTTTCAAAATGCTCAGCTGCAACCTCACCACTGCAGACCTTCACTGATTGAGTTCCTCCTCATAGAGAAGAATAATGCCCTACAGAATTGATCTCTGTTAGAAAGGGGCAGTCCCTTTCAGATGCCAGCATCTCATCAGCACGACAGTTTGTTCTTGTACTCCTTTTCCCAGTATTTCATGCTGCTCCCTGTAGCTGCACAGCTGTTTGCAGATTTCAGTATTCCTAGATGATATTTGAGGTAGGGCTTCAAGAGACCAAGAGAGTCTACTAGTTCCATGGACACATGGCTGTTTCCTGCTGTGGAAGGCAGCTTCCACAGAATGGGTCATGCCTGTATCATTAAACTTTTTACACTCCAAAGCAAGACAGCCACATCCAGATCCCTCGTGGGGAATGTCTTTGGCAAAGGCTGTCTCCTCAGCTATACACAGAGATGGGTTGGGGCAAGGGCTCCAAGGCCAGAACTGTAATGATGCTGAGCCTCAGGATGATCCAATTAACCTCTGGGAATTACTGCAGCAATATTGCTGGGCAATATTTACCTTAGCAAGCTAGAAAGCTATACGTGTACTCCTAAAGAAAACTGATAACTCCAGCAGCATGCAATCTGTCAATCTTTAGATTTATGTTGCTTCCAGCCAATATTGCACTATTTAAACAGTGGGTGCTGTAGTCAAAGTTAAATTGAACTTTATCAGTTTAATTTTCTATTGACAAAAAGGAAGCCTGTATCAGTAACTGCAGCTCAGAGGGCTGTGGAGGAGGAGCTGCTTTGCACCTGCTAGGCCAGGACCTGGCTGGATGTGCAGGGCTGATGTGAACCGTGGAGGTGGCATCTCCTGGGCTGTGGCAGCACCGAGCTCAAGTCTTCAGCTCTAGACTGACTCTGGCTTTTGCAGGTTTTCCTGAAGCCCTCTCTGCTCTGGCTGCATGCAAGACAAATAGCCTGCTACTAAAATGAGATGAGTGGGGCTGTATCACGAGCGTAAAGTGTTCGTCCCCAGCAGTCTGGCGCCTGTTCTCTCGTCAGCAGTGGGAGGAGCGGCAAACAAACCCGTCTCAGTGGCAGCAGAAAAGCTTCTGGTGAAATCTAAATACAATCATCTGCTTCGTGTGTTTAGTTCACCACGGCAACTGGCTTAATGAAGCCTTCAAAGCCTTTCCCCCTCTAATTCCTTCCTTCCCTCCCCACCTGAGGCTCCAGCTGACCCATCCCTGGGTCCCCACCTCGGTGGCGGCAGCTCCACGGGGATGGGGTCCAGTGGCTGCTGCCAGTGCCTGCTTCCAGCACGGCTCCGAAGGCAGCTTCAGATCTCCACACAACATCTTGGCTCCTGGCTGAGCTGTAATTTATGAACCCGCTTTTCTTTTGAGCTTTTAAAAATAATTCCGACCGGAGGGGTTTGTTCTGGCTCCAGCTGAAGCCAGCAGCGAGGACCGTGGGGGCTGGTGTTAGGAGCAGAATCAGAATGTTGCTGCCTTAGGAGTGGCCTGCTTTGAGCAGGCAGTTTTAATTTCCCTTCCAAATACTGAGATCCCCCCCTCCCCAAGCCATCTGAGACCAGCCGGCGCTTGGCTCCACGGCAGAGGGGGAGAGGAGAGGCAGGAAGCGAGGGTTTGTTCGTTTACCGTTACCAATCCCATTGGAAACCGGCTCCAAGCCCCGTGTAGAATTCCAGTAAAACTCCTAAAGGGGAAACCCGGGGCCGTTCAAAGCTTGTGTGCTGTTGGCATGGGCACAGCACGCTGCTGGGGCCCCTGACCTCCTCCCTGTGCCCCAGATTCCCCCACGGCTCGGCTCTTCATTTGAGCTCTTTGTGAAGTGGAATCCATCNAGGAAGTTTAATGCTAAGCAGATGTGCAGGAGCAGCTGAAATGTGCTAGCTGCCTTCTGCTTCGGGAGCTGCCTCGTCTCCATCTAGCTGCTGTCAGGCTGGGGCAGCTGAGAAGTGCTGCTGCTCGGGCTGGGGAGCTGTGCTGGGGGACTGCTCTCCAGTCACTGCTCTAGGTTGCCTTCTTATTCCTATTTAAATTGATGACTTTGACAAGGGAAGAAAAACACTTTGTTTTTTGTTGTTTTGTTGCTGTTTTTTTTCAACGGGAGCTAACTTTATTATCTTTCACGTTGCACATGGTTCCATATCAGTTCTGAGCTCACCCACAGGGTTGTCTCTAGGTAGAAGGCTGCTGTGCATCTGGGGCTGAACGCCTTCCCTTCTTGGCCAGGCAGAGCCAGGGAAGCCCTAAGTTTGTGTGAAGCACAACTTATTCTCTCTTTTAATTGTTGTTACAGCCTTTTGCTGCCAGCTTGCACTGGGACAAACTGGAATCTTCCCAGTTGTTTCTACGATACATCTTCTGCTTTGTTTATCACTGCAATATTCAGGTTCTTCTGTCTGGAAAAAGATCTGACAGCTGAGTGATGTTCATAATCCGCTTCCTGAAGGCAGTGGAAGCGTATTCAAAAGCTAATAGACAAGTTGCTGACAACAGCTCCTTCACACCCTTTCCCGTTTGTGCCCTGAGTCCGTAATAGAAACATGCTGTATATTCCCTCCGTAAGCTGGAGCATGAGCTCCTCTGCCAGATGATTTCCTGTTGCACTCTACCAGTGCGGAGCCCTTTTTTGATGGTAATCCAAAGCAAATTATTGGAGTTATCACGGTGTGTTTTGTACTGTATTGTGATGGTGCACTGCATGGGTTTGGGGACAAGATGGTTGGAGGTTTCAGTTTATTTCCAGTGACCACTACTGAGAACTTAGTGAAAAGCAAAAAATCCTGCTGAACTCCACTGTTTCTCTAACACAGTGAAGACTGGGGCCCTGATGTAAAGGAAGAATTTCAAAACCTTGCCATTCCCTTAGTGCTGAGGAAACGCAGCAAAGTGTTTCTTTGACCTGTGGTTTCCAGTGGGAATGTCTGAAAGCTCTTTCTCATGCTTAGTGTTGTAACTGAGAAATCGCTAGCACATACATACTAGGAATCTGTTGCTGGTTGGTTGGGCTTTTGGCTTCTTGATGGTATTCTGCGGGTCAAAAGACAGTAACAAGTCCAATAGGCAAGGCTGCCAGTGTAGATTGTCCCTCTCTCCAAGTAACTGCAGGAGGCCTCTTCCTTGCTGTTAAACTGATGGGGCTGCAGCTGAGTTCAGTGTTGCAAACAGGTTTTAAAAACTGTGTTTTGGAGTTGTCAGAATTCAGGAAGTTCATAGCCTGTCATATGAACACCTCTCCGTGTCTCTTCTAGGTATTGTGAGAGTCACAGGTCTGCTTATGCTCGGTCATCCCACAGAATGGGAATGTTCACTGGTTCTTATTTTGAAATGAGGGCAAACCTGATAACTTTGGAAACATGCTTCCAGTGTATTCAAACAAAAAAAACTTGAAGATTATTCCCAGAATCCCAAGCCAAGTATTTACACTTAATTTCATGGAGGGGGAGGGAAAACTTTTGACCTTGTTGATAGCAATTGTATTAGCTTTTTCTTTAGCCAGGTTTCTGCCTCCATATTTGTTGGCTAAAAATGGTATTTCTATTTGTGCTTTGAATATACCTTCATAGGAGCTCTGTACTCTTTTCCACGGAGCATTATTTGTCTATTGTTCTTTTTATTAATATAACTCCAGGGTAACTGAATGCTTGTAGAAACTTGCATGTATTTGCTAAGTTCCATCTCTGACTTGCCTGTTGGTCTTACGGGGATCATTAACAGCTGCAAAGCTAAATACTTTTGCAGGTCTGAGGCTTAATGAGTCAAACTGTCTCTTGGTATGCATTTCCTGACCTATTGGGAATAAGCTCAGAGCATATCTTACTCAGATTTCAGATTTGAAGCAATGCATATCAATTTCATAAGTTCAGTAATTCTTTAACTGGGTGGTTCTTAACGACTTGACCTTTCACCAAGTCCCCATCATGCCAACACAGCTCCAAAGAAAAAGTTAACATTTCTTTCAAATCTGTTTTAACTAACTTTCAAACTTGCTGATATGATTGTTTTCTTGTTTCTCTAATTACTTTCTCCTTTCATGGCTGCCCTTTCCTTGGATTTCCAGTTTGGATGTCCAGTTTGTCTGAGACTCCTAAAAAGACTGTCGCTCCAGGTAACTCCTCGTGCCTTGGTGTTCTGCATGCTATTGGAAAGACAAGTCTGCAGTTCAAATCATGTGTGGTTTTGGGGTTGTGTTGAGTGTGAGTCTCTGATAGTGAATATCCAGGTTCTGTTGTGTACCTGTGTATAGTTTTTTTGTGATGCATGATTGTTGACAAGGACATTGCTTTTCTGGCTTGTGCTTTGCCCTGATGCTACCACAAGCAGTAGATGGTATTTTGCTGTGTTACATCTCCCTTGCCCAATTCCAGCTCCACAACCTAAAGCAGTTTCCCTTCTTGTGATGGGCTGACCCTGGCCAGCAGCTAGGCACCTGCATGTCTGCACCAACGGACAGGGGAGAGAAGAGAGAGCAAAAGTGAGGAAACCTGTGGGTTGAGATGAAGGAGATGAGTGTGCCAATGTGCTGCTTGTTCTTCTGAAATCCTCTTTTGCTTTTCCACTGTAAGTAGAAAGGGTGTTTTATGGAACAGATGGGACTGAGGAAGATGCAAAAATAGCAAAAATTTTCATGGGAGCATCCGACACCTTGTTGCAAGGAGTTGGGTAGAGGGATCAGGGAAAAGATTTCTAGATGAGGTGTTAGGGTTGGGTTATCCCAATATAAGTCAAAAGCTAAGTTTTGTAGTATAAGGAATTAGGTCCTCTCCTGAGTAATCGGTGGATTTCTCTGCAAATGTTTGTCACCTGATGTGAGATGACAAAGAAGATTCTTTCATCCTCCTCAAACTTGAAGTCCATGGCTAGCAATCCTCCTCCTCTGTGGAGGATACTGGCACCCAGGCAGTTAAGACCACACATAGAATCACAGAACTGTAGGGGTTGGAAGGGACCTCTGGAGATCATGTCTAACCACCCTGGCACAGCAGGTTGCACAGGTAGGTGTCCAAATGAGTCTTGAATATCCCCAGAGAAGGTCTCAAGGCAAGGAAGGATGGAAACACCTCTGCTTCTTTACACGCCTGATTTGGTAAATATCCAAGCTTATGGTCTGTTCAAAGCCTCTGAGCAAAATCCCGCCATCCTCTAAGGGTGAGTGCTTGTCTGTCAGTATTACTTACTTTCAGTAATTACTTACTTTCAGTAAGTAATACTGCAGTGATTCCAGAAACACTGGCTTTGACAGAAGCTCAGTACACCCCTGGGGGATGTTCTCTCCACTCTGAGCAGGACAGGTCTGATTTCAGGGTGGTACTTGGACATAACTGCACAAAAATATCTGAAGCATTTGGTCACAGGAGCATGGTGGTTAGTAGGTCGTCAGGAAGTTCAGGCAGAAACAGAATGAGCAGAAGGGCAACATGGTTGAGAAGAGGTGGTGGTGCTTGGGGAGAGTGGCAAAGGAGCCCTCGAATTGCATGGTTTGGGAGAAGGGGAGGTAAAGGAGGTGGAGTTTAGTTTTCTCTGTCTTGAGACTGTTTTGTGTTGCTGTCTGTAGTATGGCAAATTGAATGCCAAGGCTTTCAAGCTTTCCTGAGAGAAAGAAGGTGAAATCTTTACGAATTCCTTCTTTTCCGTTAGCTAAATGCACATTGCTAGTTTGACTTCAAAAGCTGTGCATGATGAAAGGGCAAATACAAGTGTTTAATTACACTGCATAGTGCTGAAAAAAGAAAATGTTGACACATAGGTGCACCAGAAGACTTCTCAGCAGAACTGTCTAGATCTCTAGCTTCCCACACTGCTCTGTTTCGTGTGGCCTTTCAATTGATTACTTGTTCAAATGAATCCACAGCTTCAACATGGCTGCTCTTCAGGTCGGACCTGCCATGAGCTGTATCATAATGTGGCAGATGAATGGGTCAGGTTTGAATTTGAATGGGGTCCTCACCCTCGTATGTATCTCTATCTTAGAGTGACTGTTGGAGACTGGAACAGAAGCTGGTTCGGTGCTGCCCCAGCACCAGCCTGGGACGTGAACCTTCTACACGAAGTGTGGACTCCAGCCAAGGGTTACAAGTGGTTTAATTTCCTGCTTTGGAAAAAGATAGGTACCACACAGCCAGATGGTGACAGATGGGATTTAGTTGGTGTCTGTGACTGCAGGCCATCAGGAATACAGGGCATCGCACAGCTAAGCAGCCTGCCTCCCCATCACTGCAGCCCGCGTGCCAGGAGGGTGGCTGGGGCCAGCCCAACTACCGTTACATTCCTTGGCTGGTTGGCTTTGTGTGGTGTGGAGTAATGTGGATGTGTTGCCACGCCGAGCATGACTGGGGCGAGTGCCAAAGTATATAGGTGACTTCAGCCTGGTGGAGGACCCTGTCTAGCAGCTGTGTGAAAATCTCCAAATGGTTTAACAGATCTGTGTGCAAAATGCTTCAGTTTTCTTAACTGTTGCTACCTGTAACCTAGTTGGTTGGAGCTGCTGTTCAGAAAGCCAACTTTCCAAGAAGGAGTGGAAAGAGGACTCAACTTTTTTTTCCTTTCACCCTCCTGCCTCTAATTTTTCTTGGCTCTGTCTTAAAACTTAGCAGATCAAAAATAAAAATCCTAACAAGCTCCAGTTGGCAAAGGTCAGCACAGAATTCCTCCATTTGTCAGGATTTTGTTGGAAATGCTGCTGAGGACTATGAAGAAGGAAGAAACTGAAGTGGAGCGCTCGCTTGAGAAAGCGCCGGCCATTTACTGAGGGCCAAGCTGCTCGCCCTGCCCTGCCCATGGGGCTGGGGTTTGCTGCTGGTTTAGCTGTGTGTCAGGCACATCCTCCAGTGCTGGGAGCCAGACTGCCTTTAAGCTCCCACTTGTCCTAGGCTCTTGAAGCCTCACCCAGATCTTGGAAATGCTAGAAAATACTACACATCCCTTATGCTGGGGAATGAATTTGGGAGAAAGGATAACTTTCTGCTGCCATGATAGCAAGCCATACTCCCTTCTTGATGACTGTGCTTGCTGTTGGCTTGGACTCTCTGTAGCTGTTTGTAGCAGCAACCCATGGGGCCAGGAGGGAGTTTGTGGCTGTCTGTGCCAGGTTCCTGCATGTGTGGCTGGAAGGATAATGACAGGAGCTGTGGCTGCTTTGCGAGCAAGCTGTTGCCCCACAAACCAAACGTGCACGTACTCACTGTGGACTTGAGGAAGGTGTGTATATGGATACTCACTTATGGAGAAACTTCTTGTGTGTTAATTATAGCTGCTAACTTGGATGAGAGGGCTTGTGTACTGACTTGGCCATCCCTGGAGGGATGGTGCTCAACCCTGTGTTACTTTCAGACACTCTGACATTTTGAGTGTTGGACAAGGCTTTTGGCCAAACTTCTCTGGCTTTGAGTTTTCTAAGTTACTTAATGGACAGATCCAAACCCTCCCATTCTGCTTTTAATCTCCTTTAATGGCAGGATGTCACCTTCTCAAACTCTTTTCAGAAAACGCAATCAAATCTCTGTTTTTAGTGAAAGAACTACCTAGCAGAGCGCAGAACAGGAGCCACGGAAACAATGGAGTGTTAATAACCCATTTGATATCCTTCTGCAAATATTTATTTTCCTCTGGACAAAAGGATTTTTGCCAGTACTATTTTATTGCTGGACTTGTACTGAATTCTTTTAGTTATTTTAGCTGGTACTGAGGTTCTGTCTCTCCCCCTAAAGCTCCATGGCTCAGGGCTGTGACTCCAAGAGCTATTGGCTTCTAAAGTTAAGTGCTGTTAGAACTGGGGGGATCCCCTGCCTGGCAGAAAGGATGGAGATGGATCCCCTTTCCTATTGACACAAGCTGTGAGTGGCCTCTGTGAGTCACTGATGTGAAACTACAGCCTGAATTTTGCAGAGAGGCTGAGTAGGGACAGACTGGATTGTAGGAGTGTGCGGGAGTATCCCGACGAGTTGAAGGTCTGATTGTTTGAAGCATATAAAGACAACTGAAGAGGAGTAAAACCTGCTTTTAAGCTGAATCCGTATCGTCCCCAAGGAGATTAGGAAGCTCTATTGGTCTCATTCCACTGCTTACTCTAGGAATTGGTTATTTTGGGAACTGCTTCTTAGTGTCTTTGAGATCCTGAGGTCTTGTGTAACCTCTTGTGCTTTTCATAGTAAAGTTTTTATCTGGTATGCAATAGATGCTTAGCCCAATTTTTATGCAGACCTAAGCTCTCTATCTTGAAATACTTGGGGATGTGTCATTGGCAGAAGGCTCAAGGAAAACATGCAGATATAACGTTTGTTTACTACAGAGGCATGGACCTTCTGATAAGAAAGAAAAGAGGTAAGGGTTTTAGTTAGACAAAGAAAATCCACGTGTTTAAAGCTGAGAATGTGATTGTTGAGAGGGAATGGTCTGATCTGAGGATGTTAAGTAGGCTTGCTGCTGCTCTGGGTATTCTTTTTCTTTTCTTTCCTGCCAGCCCTCAGGAATTTCCGTGAGATATGGAAAGGGTTACCCTTGAAGGACTGGCTCTAACCATAGCTCTAGATGTCAGCTACTGCAGTTTCTCCTGTAAAGTGTGAAACTCTTATCTGCTGCATGACAAGCTGTGACACCAGGGTGCCTTCTGCCAAGTGCCCCCATGCAAACCCTGCGCGTGCCCTTGGTGGTTGTGCCCACTGCAGCCCACGTTGGAACGCCGGCCTACCTGCCAGCAGGGCAGGCAGCTGTGATTCATGCTCGTGGCGTTTGCTGAACGTTTCTGTGGTTTTTGGCTTTTTTCAAAACTTCCACTGACCAGCCCAGTTCTACTTCATTTAGTCTGGATCTGTAAACACTTGATTGATAATCATAAAAGGGCGATGTAAAAGCCTGCACGCTGTATGGATTAAAAGAGCAGACATGTTTATAGCCTGATAACAACAGAGCGCTCTGGCACCGGTCAGGAGTCTCGGATTTCCATATCCAGATGATTTTATTTTTGGAGTCCACTTGGTGGTTTTAATTTTTGGCTATTGCAAAACCATCATAGGTCTTAGCTGTTGCAACACGGAGGAGGAGGAGGAAGGAGCTGCCTGGAACGGGAGCTCTGTGCTCTTATTTAGGAGGCTGTCCCGGCGGTCGCGGGGCTCTGAGGACTGCAGGAGGAACAATGCTCCCTCCTCGCTGCCTGGCGAGGGGGTCAGGGCACAACCGTGTCACCTCATAGTGCCAGCTCTGGGGGCATGAGCAAGCCCCGATGACATTTCTGCCCGACCCCGGGAAGGTAATGGCAGAGGTGAGGAGCGGGAGGAGTGTAAAGTGGAGCCCTATGGAGAGGAGGAGGGCTATCCTCAAGACTTTAACCAGCAAACGGACTCGAGGCAAAACTAAACGGAGAGGCAAGCAAACTCTTATTTCAGCCAGCGATCTGCCGTGTGCTCTGCTCTCGGGAGGGCTTGCAAGTCAGAGCTGAACCCAAACACTAATTCTGCTTCTTTTTTTGGGGGGTGGAAGGGGGCTTTACCTGGCCTTATCCTACCCTCTGCTCTCCATCTGTCCTGCATGTTCTGAAGAGCCTTTCACAAAGCAGGGCTGTGATACCCACGGGGCATTGCAGCGTGCATGTGAACTTGCTGGGGATCCTGTCCTGCTCCGTGGGGCCGTGCTGCGCAGGCTGCGGCTGCTCAGGGAGGTGCTGTGTCCTCTGCTACAAACCAGAGCCCTGCTAAGCCATGGAGACATGGAAGTGCCTGTGGCAGTGGGTGTAATCGGTGCTGTGCTCTCTGCAGTGTTGCCTGTCTTGTTCTTGTGAATCCCTTTTGGGGGGAAAACCTGCATTGTGACATGGACTGGTGGTGCTGTGGGGACCCTGAGCGTCGCTGGGGAGTCACTCATCTAAAGGTGCTTGTTGGGGTGGAAGGCTGAGGAGGCTGAAGTTCTTACCCTGCTGGCTCTGTCTGAAGGGAGTAAAGTAACAGCTGAAAGCAGGCTGCCCAGAAAACTTGTAAGGCTTTTGAGTCCTGGGAGAAGCTGTTTCTGTCTCTTCCTGCCCTCTTTCCTTCTTTACAGTTGAAGGCTTCCCCACTGTGCAGTGCCCAATCCTGGGAGAGCATCACTGGGAACTACAGGGACGCCCTCCACGTGTCTGTGCCCAGCCCCCAAATTAAAGGAAGGGTGGGATCTGCTGCAGCTGTAAATGAGCAGGCTTCTTTGACCTTGATTACTTGATAGACCAAGGAGTTAATCCACTTTCTTTGTCCTGTAACAGGAGTCCTGTAACACTTAAGCTTCTGTTAAAAGGGTCTCTTAACTGTAAGTGTTGTACAGCCACTGTGGTGACAAAGAAGTCCTCCTGTGCAGATTACGTTATCCAAGGCAGGACAGGGTAAACTGCTGAATTTCAAATCTGTGAATGCAGATAGGCTGTATCTTACTTTTTTTTAAATTTTATTTTTGGAGCTGGAGTTGCGGAAGTGGGTTGGCAGGGCTCCTTCTCTGGGCTTGCTGGCCGGGGCACTCCCCTGGCACGCGGTCCCTGGCTCAGCATGGGTGGCTGCTGAGGGCCGTTCGCCAGCGTGCACTCCAGCCTTGTCCTCGCTTTGTTCCCAGCAGGGACGTGTGTACCACATGAGCACTGCTCCTGCCACCGAGCCAGTGCTGTCTGGTGGCCTTGTCCTGTGAGAACTGCCTAGGAGATAAAGGAGACATCTGGAGCGCCTGTTCAGCTTCCTGAGTGTCCCTTTTGTCTCTTTGCAACTGTTCGGTCCCTCCTGCCTTTCTGCAGGCACTGAATTCTTTGCACGTGCATAAATTTATTACCATGCTGGGTTTTGGTTAGGGAATTTGTATTTGTCTTAAGACAAAAATGAAGCGGGAGCTGTAGGTGTTACTTGCTTAAAAAGGGTGAAGGAAGGTGCTGCTGCTGCCCCTTTCCAGACTGGAGAAGGGGCTGAGTGAAATGGGGGAAGGCATCTCATTGTGCTCCAGATAACCCAATTAGCACTGGTTTAAACCAGAACACGAGTCAAGTTGATTAATCGTGAACAGAAATACGATGCTTATTGAGAGTGAAAAACTGTGGTGAAAACCTTTATAATAAATCTTAATGTTGTCAGTTCACCATCTTCTCCCCCTGTTCCTGCTGCTGGCTGCGGTTCAGCCATCCACAGAAGAGCTAAATCTCTTAAACACAAGCTTCTAGAGGAGATGACTCCTGTTTAAAGAAAATTAACCTATGGAACATGAGAACAGTCAGAGGCATGCTTAGGGAGCAAGGAAGTAGTCTAATTTTCTGGATTTCTTAGCACTGGCCCAAAGGGAGGCATTGTGATAGTGTTTCCTTTCAGGAAAATGTTGAATTAATTGCTTTTGTTTAAGGATTTTCATTGCACAGGATGCTGTGAAAGAGTGCTGATGTACTCTTTATCTTTCTTTTGGCAGGGTTGCTAATTATTTGTCTGCAGAATTACTTTGCTTCTGCAGTTCAAACACATGAACATGCTGCTTTTGGAACTGCAACGCAACACTGAGCATCCTGTGCTTGGCTATTAGTCCCTCGACTTGTCCGGTGGACAGCTTCAGACCATGCTGCTTCCTTCCTGTCTCTTGTAGCCAATTTGTCTTCAGAGATTGAGGAGACCTGGAGCCTTCTCCTGGCTCTGCCCCCATCACATGAAATGGGACTTCCAGCAGGTTGTACATCTGCTGCTGTTTCCCCTCTCCATCTGCATCTTAATCTAGGGAGACAGGAGCTGCCTCTTGCCATGTGAGATGTATGATAAACTGTTGGCCCAAACTGCTCTGCCCTTATAGACAATGCTGCAATTCAGGAAACCTGTAGAATGATTGTGCATGAAGGCATGTGTCTGGTGGCTCTTAGCACAGCAGTCCTAGGTGCTTTCTGTTCTGGTCTGATGCTTTGAAGAACGTGTGTTTGAGGGCACATTTAGAAACTCCGATGCCCTTGAGGTTTTCATGACCTCTCGAGGCAGTTTCCAGGCAGAAGCAGTGCCTCTGTGCCCATGCTTGGAGATGCAGAGACCCCATCCACGCTGTTTATGTTCCATCAGAACTGAGCGCATCCCATGCAGCGGGCAGCAGCGCTGGGATCCCCCCATGCATGGTGCAGCAGCATGCCCGCCTCCTGGCCCCTCCCCAGAGCCCATGGTCTCGATTTGGGGGTGGGAGGAAAAAAAAAAAAGCCACCCAAGAAAAACTTGAGGAGTGTAGGGGAAGGGGGAGAACAGTTATTTTGTGCCTTTTCATCTGTGTTTGTATGAGAGCCTACAGCCCTTCATAAATGGCTCTGACAGCTGAAAGCCTTCACTACGAAGGAAAAACCGACAGGCAAGAGTGGGTCGAAGAGCTCCAAAAAGGCACCGAAGGGCAATGGGGAGGGAAGCGGGACGCACCGTGCCTGCCTGGGGACGCTGCGCTGTGCCCCGCTCGGAGGCTGCTGCTGCAGAGGGGAATGCGGAACTGCGGAGCTGGCGGGGGGCAGGCAGGGGGTGGCCGTGTTTTAGCAGGGATCTGGCGCTATAACTTTTTTTTTTCTTCTTCTGTTTCAAGTAAACACTCCTCCCCGCCCTCCCCTCTCTCCCTCCACCCCACCTCTCTCTCTTTCAATCCCGCTCATGTGTTTCTATTTAAGGGCTGCAGTGCAGACGAATATGATTGGCATCTACAGCCCCCTCTTGACTTTCAGCTCAAGCCTTTAGAGTGGAGAAGGAGCTGGGACGCCAAGGGCAGAGCTGTTTTTTCTTTTGGTTTACTGGGGGGATGGCTCAGCTGTGGATTTATGCTGCTTCTGCCCAGGATTTTTCTCTCTGAATGGGAGCAAGGATTGTGGAAACCATGTTGGGAAGAGGTTTATTTTCAGACTCCATCATGAAACTTTGCAACTAAATCACTATATTTTCGGCTCCTCTTCAAAAAAAATTTTTTTTCCTCCCCTTTTTCTTCTTCTTCTCTCCAATGTCCCTCTGTGCTGCTGGGCTGTGGGCCAGAGGAGGCTATTTCTATATGGCCAGCCATTTGGGGATATGCTGCGAGCCAAGGTTGTTTGCTGAATCGCTTGGCTCTGGTGACAAGTTGGCCTGTCGTGACTCGGATGGACGGAGGTCGCTCTCGAGGAGCCATGGCTGGAAGCTGGCTTACGGCTTGCTTTTTCCCTTCCCCAGGTGCTGATGCTAGCTCTGAACCCATGATCCTGGAGCAATATGTGGTGGTGTCCAACTATGAGAAGCAGGAGAACTCTGAGATCAGCCTCCAGGCTGGAGAGGTTGTGGATGTCATAGAGAAAAACGAAAGCGGTAAGACATTTTTGCTGCTCTTCTCTCTTCCAATGGTCAGATTTTTCCATGTGTTCCTGTTCTTTCGGTTTCTTCATCGTTGCTCATAGCCGTTCGTTAGCTCCATCTGGCACAGTTACTATGTCTGGCTGAGGATGTTGAAGTTTCTCAATGTTGATTTGGGCTGGGGGCCAAATGTTGCCTTCTACTGTAAGAATGTTTCATGGGTTTTGTGTGTTAATTAGCCAAAGTACACTAATGGAAAATGAAGGTGAAGGAGAGAAAGATCTGCAGCTAATGAAGCTGATGTATAGTGGATGATATAGTTGCCCTGCTGTCTCTTCAAGTCTCCGTCAGCGTTTCCATTACTAACTCCCTTTTTGGAGGATTTATAGGATGAGTGTTTAAAAATTGCTTGGGATGAAACTTGGCTTGACAGCTCAGCCTGTGGCCCAAAGCTCAGTAGGGAAGGAAGGGAATGTGCGTAGATAAATACGTGGCCGTGCACAGCTTCAAAACTTCTTGCAGAAGTGTAAATTGGGGAATTCTGAGGCAAGGAGGCAGAGCCTGTCATGTAAAAGCAAGATGAAATCCCTTCTTCTACCATCCACGCAATAACCAGCTTGCGCTTGGAAAATGAGATTTTTGGCAAGTGTTTATATAGATGTCTTTTGTGTGCTTTAACTCTTGGGTGCCCGCTGGTTTGGAGTCAGCCTGAACAAATGAACAAATGCAAGTGGCTGGAGCGGGTTAGCAGCTGGTTTAAATAACTGCCAGTCTTCAGCAGCTCCCCTCCTCCCTGCAGCACTCATTGTGCATTAATCCAGAGCAGTTGTCCACGGCTGTTTTCCAGCCCACTCATGACTTGTGTGTCCTCATCCAGAGGAGCTGCTGGCATTTGGAGCCACGCGAGGGAGGCTCTTGCTGTGGGAGCTCCGCACGTGGGCTCTCTTGGACAGCTGGCTCTGGAGCACGCTGGCAGGGGAGCCGGGACGCCTTGCTCGGCGACTCAAGTCCATTTCCCAGAGCTCTGAGTCAAGTTATCCATAATGATGACCGTGCATTGTATTTATGTATTTTTTTTTAAATGGAGTGGTAACTTCTTTGCTGTATGAAAGCCCAGTGCTGGCTTGGCTCAGGGAAGCGCTCAGTTGCTGGCCAGTGACTTAGTGCGGTGTCCAAAAGGATGGTGTGTGGAAATGCACTGGCTGGGGTGAACAGAAATGCCTGTCTTCTGGGTACTGACTGCAAAACCAGTGGGAACCAAAATGCACATCTGCCTCACTTCAAAGCTATCATTGTGAGTGAATGGAGGAAAAATGTCTCAGTTTCTTAATCTAGCTGGGCTAATGGACAAGTTCCTCCCTTCCAAGTCCTCATTGTCAATAATGGGTGTTTCTGCTGTCAGAGCAAGTCGGGTTATTGCGGCAACTTACATTCATATCCATGATTCCCTGGTTTTGATAATGGCTTATGGTACTGAGGGAATTGAGTTGCTAAATAATGCAAGAAGGGTCTGCATTTCAAATTACAGTTCCCTTGTGTTTTGTTTTTCATGTGGCCTCTCTGCCTTGCATAGTTCAGAGTATTGTACCAAACCACACGGTATGTGGAGATGCAAAAAGGTTTGATTCCAAGTAGTGGGTCCAGAAATATGACTCTTCAAGGAAACATCCTTGAAATTGAACTGCAGTCCTTAAGAGCATATTCTGATGCTTAGCAGCAAGGTCTCTTAATGTTCCTGTAAACAAGAGAGGAAATATGAAGCACTGAACTCCAGTGTTGTGAATGTGCCCTCTTGAAAGAACGTCACCTGTTGGTAATGGACAAAGCATCACTTGCTTTGGATGTTTCTCTCAACTGTTCTGGCAAGGAAATAATATTTTAGTTTTTCCAAAATCAGGGCTCTAAACATACACTCTAACTCTCCCCTAGGTTAGGGATACCGCAGGAATGACTTCAATACTTTGAATTCTTGTCTCTTCAGCTGAAGCTGTGAATGGCATGTAACAGAACTAGTTAAAACTTTCTGAAGTCTAAAATTTTTTAAGCTTGTATCAGAGTTTGAATGTGGATATGTGCTTAGTGTAGGCAAGCATCTCTACAATATGTGCTTATGACTTCTGAGAATACGGAGATACGCTTAAGAAAATAAGATTATTGGACTATGCATGTGTGCGGCAATTCACCTTACTGTATGGTTATGCTGTCTTCATAAATGTTGTGAAACTAGAGCTGTGATCGTATGATTTAAGCTCATTCCCCTCCTGATCCTGGCAAGCCGAGATGAAGCAAGGTGTTAAATATGTCACTGCAGCATCAGTGTCTGCAATGAACTTTGCCATGTACAACCCACCAGGACAGGAGGGAAGTACGGCTAGCTAGCTTGTCAGCTGCCTGGGTGAGGTCCTATGGGACTGGACAGGGTTCTTGGAACGTGGTGATTGTTCTGCTGGGCCAATGTTGCAAGCTTCCCTGGGTATAAATCTGCATATAACATAGCATGTAGGGGCATGGGGTTTTCTGTTGGTTTGTTTTTCAAACTGTTCTTTGGGAAAGCTAAATAGGAGAAGGTATGGCTGTCTGCTTGATTTTAAAAGCTGTGCCAAATAGAGTTGCGTGTTGATGCCTAGGGACATGTTAATGATTCTTTTGTTTCCCAGAGTGGGAGAAACCTTAGCTTGGCTCTGTTGCACAGCTTTGTAGGGAAGAAACACCTTGGCTTTACTGGCCAGATGGCCCTTACACAGGGAAGTTCCAAAGTCATTCCCAAATAATGGTGCCTGTTTCATGTTCTACTGAAGGTTTTCTTCTGAATGCTTCTGGGGCCTGAGAGAGTTACCATCTCCCCTGTTTGCCTCCAAATTGTGCCTCTCTGGAAGGGAATACAAAGGTTGGTGTATGAGGTAGAAGCGCAGGGGAATAAAAACCCTCCAGTATTTGGTTTATTGAAGTCTTACCTGGTTATTATCAGTTAGGTTAGCTTCATGTTAAGTTTGTTGTGTTTACCACGTAGCATTATTCAGTGTTATTTTTGCCACATAAGCAATGGGATTTGAGGCATCTTGCAGTCAGACCTGCTTGGTAGGGCCTTGCCTCGTGCTTAGTTCCTTCTGTCACCAAAACAGAGTTGTATGAAGTTGTCTTCATTATCAAGTCAATGGAAGTTTATGACTTGGATATCATCTCAACTTGAAACTTCTGTTTGGTATTAGGACTTTAAAAGCGAGGTCAGTGTAGCATGTGTGGGGAATAAATTCTGAAACCTTTCATCTCGGCTACGAAGCCCGTGGGTCACTGTAACCTGACTGCTGCTGCAATTGCCGCAGAAGCAAATCTTGCTGGACTGAAAGAAGTCTGTAGGATTTCAATACTTCAGAACAAATTACTCAGTTATGTGCCAGCTCTCAATCTTTGAAATTAGTTTTTTGCAGAAAATACTTATCTTGGCTTAAAAAAAAAGAGTTGTCCTTCAACCTTCCTCTGAATTCTGGTTACATGAGCAGAAGGCCAACAGTGTGTGTGATGTGTCCATGGGCTATTTACCTCTTTTTGACTCAGCTGGGGAGGGGAGAACTGTGTATAGGAATGATCATAAATGCATCAGGATTAAAATGGAGGTTTACATTCTCTCCAGCTAGTGTCTGGGAGCAGGCTGCAGTGGCAGGGGCTGTGTTTGATGGGTTTGTTTAAATGTTCTGTGTAGCCAACCTGCACGAAGCAAGCACTATCTGAACATCTCCCTGCAGCTTCAGAGTAACAATGGGAATAGCTGACTCAAGTCTTGTCTGTAAAGTGCGTTTGCTTCTCTTAAACCTTAACTGGAAAAGCCTTCTGGAATGATCTGAAGATGTGTTTGTGCTGCAGCAGTGAAATGTGACTTTAAAGCAGGAGTCTGATGCATATTTCTTTGAGGTAGAAGGAGGAGGGACTAGGCCTGAGTAGGCTCCCTCCCTGCCAAGTTCTGCGTGGATGTGGCTTAAACAGTCAAGTTATAAACTGCGGCAGCAGTGTTTGCAATGGAAAACCTGACAGATGGGAAAGCCAAAGCCCACTGCGATCACCTCTGCCTCTCAGCTCTGTGGCAGGATGAGGGCTCTTCCCTCACAGCCCCTGCAGGCTGCTTCTGCAGTGGGGAAATCGAGGGATGGCGTCTTCAGCGGGCTGAGTGGGACCGTAGCCATTTCCTTTGCGATTGCATAACTGCAGACTGATTTCCAATGCTGTAGTACAGCACTCAAAGCTGCTGTGACCAGTGTAACTTCCTCAGGAGCTAGAGGGACCTCTGGGAAGGGAGGCTGGGACGTGGGGCATGGAATTGAAGTATGACCATGAGGAAAGTCTCTGCTTGTTTGGGTGCCCTG
Organism: Penelope pileata; assembly: GCA_013396635.1. NCBI lineage: Eukaryota > Metazoa > Chordata > Aves > Galliformes > Cracidae > Penelope > Penelope pileata. Next base: position 2,196,466 of record WBMW01003333.1, read on the forward strand.
GCTTAGGGGTCTGAGGACTTGGTTGTCCCCAGTGTCAGGAGATCAGTGTGCACCTGGCCGTGTTTCACTGTGCCACTCACTGGCTGCAGTGGCAATTGGGGAAGGGGACAGAGGCCACAGCTCTCCATGTCTGGCTGCTGGGGGTGTGCTGGATTCCCTATTGCTGACTTGCTCCTATCAAGCTGTGGGCTTTGAGTTAGACTGCTGCCTACTCACAGGGAATGCTGCTCCCTTTATTTGAAGGTGTTGTTTTGTGGGATTAAGTAGCTACTTTACACGGTCCCATGTACATTCAAGCCCCATTCTTTGGGGTGTTGTTTTCTTTAATTCTGTGAAGACAGCTTCCTGTCTCACATCTGCTTTCTGCTGCTTTGCTCCTTTCTCTACAATGTTACCATCTTCAGGCTCCCTCTTTTGCACATGGTGGGCAGCATGGCACAGCGTGCAATGGTAGTAAATGTCTCTGAGCATTAGTATTATCTTGCAAAAGTTGACCAAAACCCAGTACCCTTCTGTTTGTTCTAGCAGATAAGTGATTGTCTAGCTGTTTCCTAGGCTTCTGATGTTGATGCATCTCTACACTAAGTTGCAAATGCGGTTACTGTGTTTACTTGTGAGATGTCAATAGCTGCACATCCACCATCTGGAAGTGCTGCCAGACACAGTATGCCTAATTGCCAGCATCATGCTTTATTTCAGGTGCAATTGTGCATGCTGGCTTTCCCTGGAAGTCTGCTTTTTTCTTACAAAGCATTTCAAGAGAGTATGGTCCAGCAGATGTGACTCCTGTCTTAATTTGTTTGTACATCTAGCCCTGACCTGCTCTTTGCTCTGAGAAAACTACATCTTTGCATTTCCATTTCTTCCCAGCATGGCTGTGTATTCAAATTGCAAACTTTGAAAGAGACCATGGTTGTAATATACAAAGTAAATACTCCTTAGTACAGCAGGCCATCCTTGAGCTGTGCCTGGAATTTCAGGAGGAGAAACAAACACTTACACAGGTCAAATACCTTTCCTCTAGCACTGGTGATTTCATCCAAGATGACAGGTTTAGGTAAGTGGTCAGCACTCAATACCTAGAAGAGTTAGTGCAACTACTCTCATGTGCACCAGTGTTCATAATTCTCTAATGAACAGAGCTGAGATTAAGGAAGGATCACTCCAAATCCTTTTTTCATGAAGTGAGTGCTGTACTTGGGCTGTAACAGTGACGCCCAGCATCCGTTCTGAACTCAGTGCTGCCTTACTGTGCTCTCTGCCTTTCTGCAGGGAGCCCTGCAGCAAAGGATACTTGATCCACTTATGAATCAGTTCCTGTCCTGCTGTGGTTCTCTGCCCAGTGTATGTACTAAGGCAGACAAACACAGGCCATCTGAGGAGGCAGGGTGGGTGATGAGGAATGTTCGGCTGGAAGTTACTGGAAAGTTGTTTAATATGCTAAAAAACAGCTTTTGTAGAAGTTTTCCCTCCAAACAAGGACAATGCTGGCACAGCATAGGTGCCTTTCTCTTTCAGATGCTTGCAGCTCCATGGCTGGAGAAGGGCTTCTCCATGCTGGCGGAGTTTCAGAGCTGTCTGTGTTGAGGGTAAGGATACTCTCGTGTAAGCTTGTCTCAACAGCAGCAGTGTCTTCTACTCTGTCTTGAGGCTTTTTTGGGTTGGTGATCAAGGCTGGTTGTTCTGTTGTTTTGTTTTGCAGCAACATAAGCAAAGCAAACGCTGTTGGTGTGTCTGGTGGGATTTATTTTAAGCTTTAGCTGTCTGGAAGCTGGCGTCTATGGAAGGAGCTTGGATGCCTCGTTTTAAACGACTCAATGGAAATGGGGTCACTGGGGTTGGGGAGTATTGGTGGGATGAACAGAAACACTTAAACTAATCCAGGCTCTGTGCTGACTCCAGAGGAAGCTTGAGACAAGCCTAGAGGAGAGGTAAAACTGGATGGGATGACTTGCTGTAGCCAAGCTATCACTGGAGATCAGCTCCTTTTTGGAAACAGAGCGACCAACCAACCCTGCAGAACAGGCACTCGCTCTTCCAGTGGCCTGTCTGCAAAATGTTGAATGGATGGAGAGAGAACTTTCACTAGAAACAACCAGGTCAGCAGGAGATGAGGAGGAGCCCTCCTTCCTCTGCTTTTGCCCCTGGGAGCATGAGGGTGGGGTGACACTGTCTAATGACTTTAGCAGCTGTACTAAGCTGGAAGCAGCCCTTGACAGCCTACCCTGACCTCTCTGGTGATTCTGTTTTGTAAGCTGTTTTCTAACCCCTTCTTTGTTGCCTTTTTTCACCCCTTCGTTTTTTCGTAGGCTAATTGGATTTTTAAATGTCTCTGTCAGGGCAAGGAAATGGTGGCTGCTTTCCTTCTCTGACTGTTCAACTTTCAGTCAAACAATCTTGGTATGGCTGCAGCCCTAATTGGAGCTTTGAGAATTTAACTTGGATTTGCTGTGTCCACAAAGGAAGCATGCCACGATGTTTCTGAAGCAGTTTCTGCTGAGCTGTGGCTCAAGGCTGCCCTGTACACGTGTTTTGACCGATAAGCAATCTAGGGCTGATAGTCCTTAAACCTGCCTATTGCTGAAGCACCATGGCACCGACATCGCAGCTGAGGGTGGGAGGTTGCTGTCTAAATTGCTTGAATTATGAATGTGTTGTAATATTCATGCTGCTATCTTGCAGTGGCTAAATACTTTCCTTCTGCTCTACTTAGTAACCTACATGGCAAGTGTTGTGTTCTCTGTGTTTAAGAGCTTGGAAGGGAATTAGCTATGCTGGAACCAAAGCAGGGCTGTTAATGCTCTGGTTTTCATAGGTATGTTCTGTCACTGTAGAAAAAGAGGTTCCTTTCCACTGCTGCCTCTGAAATGCCTGTGTTTTGGGGGCTCTGCAAAGGGATTGAGTGGGCTTCTGCTTTTCTGCTTGAAATACTTGTTCAGCCCTGTGACAGGGAGAGGTTGTCCCTTTAATTGTACTGTGATGTTTCCGTGTGTCCTGGGAAGCCATTCTGCGTTTCATAGACGGTGGTGGTTGGTCTGTTCAGCTCTGAATTGCAGTGCGTACTTGCTATTCCCTCTTGGTGACAAACTCATCTGGAACATTTGAAATAGGGCTGTGTGGTAACTCAATGCCTTTTGCAATGCCTAGCTTTTCTGAAGCTTCCCTGGGACACCTCCAGATGGCTCTGGGGCTCTGCTAGCAGGGATGTTTTGTTCAATGGGATGGAGGAGTTGATGGGCAGTTGCTGCTTCGGCACCGTTTGAGTTGGGAGCAGCTCAATGTTTTAGGGAAGTGAGCTTCAGTGCACTTGTAAAGCCTTGCCGATGTTGACTAGTAGCGCTGCTTCCTCAGGTTTGTCATGGAAGTTTTTGATGTTGTAAGGGGCTAATGATGATTTTTCAAGCAATGCTGCCCTGTTTCGTTTCCCTCTAGAGGGGAAAGAAAGATTAAGAAATAACAGTAATGATTAACATGAGGTGTCACGAGGTTATATTACTCCAAAGCATTTCTTCTTTAATTATATTTTGGATCCCAGCTATGTTTGCTTTTAAATTGCTTTTTAAGGAACTTCTCTCCAGATGGAGACTCACCAAAAAATGAACTTCCAATCCAAAATCATCCTTATAGCGTACATTTTCCTCAAATACCTTGGGCAGTAGTTTGTAGTTTATTTTCATGTTTTTGTCCAGCTCCCGTTGTTTGTCTTAATCATGGGTATTCTGGGCAACTGGTATTCTGGCAGGGCTACTTTGGTTATGCATTTTTTTCATCTTTATGTAGCTATCTGAAGTCCAACCATTTTAACTTCAACATTCATTTGTCTTTTCTTTAGCTGATGTCAGGTCTCTGTGGGGCAGTTCTTCTCCCTCCCCAGATTTCTTCCAGTTAGGGAGGAAGAGTTATTGCTGTGAATAGGAAGTCTTTAGCTGTATTAAATATGCATCTACTGAGCTGAGGTTTTCCCCTCAGCTGTCTTCTGAGTATCCTGTTGAGGTAAACAGGTTCCCTTTGAAACTTCCCTCCTCTTGACTTGACGTAGAACATAATACTACCCATTTAGAGTTCTACAGTTCTCTCATCTCTCAAGAAATGGGAATTGAAGCCCAGAGAGAGGACTTTCCCCTGCCTTGAAAAACCCAGCAGAGGCAGCCCACATGCAGAGGCAGAGCCTTCACGTAGACTGGCCTGAAAGAGGTCCCACATGGTTCCCAGGTCAGTGAGTACAGACACTCTTCTTGTCCCCAAACAACTGGGAGTGTAGTTCAAAGGGAAAAAGTCCATGTCAGCCCTTGCAAAGATTGTTCCCTGTCTGCAGCTGCTCTGACCTCCCTATATTCAAGGGGATGAGACCTTTAAGACACTATCTAGGAGCAGAGAGGAAGCATGTCTGTCTGGACTTCACCTTTAGGAGATGTGGACACAAAATCTGTGCCAGCCTGAGACTGAGATCTGAGACTGCCCTGCTGATCTGGCTGCTTGGCAGAGGGTGGAAATGATTACTGAAACCATGGACTTGGTCCTTTATTCCTCAATAAAGGCAATTGTGCCTTGGAGGATCGGGGTGTGTCTCTAAGGATGGAAAAGCAATCCAAAAAGCAAAGCTACCTTTAAGTCTGCTGTACAATGCAGCCAGGTACTCCTGAGCAGTAGCTTCTCTCCCAGATCTCTGAAAACCTCAATTCTGAAGTTTCCAGCTGCCTACAAGTTCCCTCCTCTTCTCATCTAATCCCACTGTGCCGAGCTTTTATACTCGAGCAGGTAGTTAAGTTGTTCAGTTTCCACTGTATACCCCATTTGGAGCCCAGGATGGCAGGCTGAGAAGGAAAAAATTTTACACAGCAACTCTGGTTGGAGCCTTTATTCATTACCTCCTCTGTTTGTATAGTCGCTGCCAGTTTTGGGACCCTGAAACCTGCCCCAAGAAAATGTTTCCAAGGAAAATCTGCTTTTCATATTAGAGTACATAAACTTTCTAATGATTGGGTTTCCTATATCAGCCAAATAGGTCACCAGCTCAGCATTGCTGCAAGAAACTACCTGGGACCAAGCAGATAAAAGGCTGTTATGGAGACCTTCTCATCAGCCCTGTAGTTGCCTTGTGGACTAAAGAAAAGAAAAATATATATATATATATGCAGTTTTCTTAGGTCTTTGTAACACCAAAGTTCCTTAGGAAAGCAAGTCATTGTGAATTGGCTATAAATAAGACCCCAAAACACTACATATGCAGTGACTGACATCTTCTGCCCTTTATTCTAGTTAATCAAGAGAGGAATTATACACAAAGGCTTTGGCTCTTGCGGTGACTTTCAAGCCTGTTTTTTCAAAGTAAGCAAAAGACTGATGGTGCATTTTTGTTGTGTCAGATGAGGACGAGATTAATAAAGGATGGAAGAGATATTTTCCCCAAGCTGCACAGCAAATAAGCAGTTCTAATAATACTTTGGCAGTGAAATGGAAGCTGTAATCATTAGCAGACGCGTTTCAATTACAACCAGTAACATAACTCCTTACTTTTGGTTTTCATGTTAAAAAGAGTTCAGTTTCCCCACAAACCAATTTTTTGTCCATCTTCAGATTAAGCAAAATCTATAATAGTAATTGCCTTGCTTAGAAGTTTCATAACACAATCAGTTTTAGGGGGGTGGCTTGAAAGAGGGGTGTATGTCTTCTCTTCTGCCCCTCAGGCAAGGACATCAGACTTTCCAGCATTCTCGATGGAGACAAATTATTTTTTGGTAGAAAGATGTTGGCTCGTGGCTGGATTAACTGAAGTAGTTCTGGAAGACGCAGGGGATGAGAGGGGCTCTCTTGGATCTCTGTTTTACTGGCTGGCTTCACTTTACTATTTTTATTGGCAAGTTTGGTTTTTTGTATCTTGATACTGTGTGACTTCATCTGAAAGTTTCACATGCAATGGGACATCACTTTATTATTTCAAATGAAACTGGACTGCAGTTATATTGGCAGCATAGTTGAACTTCAACTTGGTAATAATGCCAAGTATTTTCCAGACTTTGCTTGAATCCGTATCTTCTATTTTTCCCCGCAATGCAAAAGTGTGCTGGAGAGGCCCAGCCTCTTGCTTTTGAAAGCTGTTTTAATTCTGTTTGCAGAATTGCCTCCTGCTGCTGTTTTCCTCTCACGTTGTGTACACACACACCCTTTCTGGTAAGCAGCACATGGGATGGGCTTTAATGAAAGCTCATCTTGCAGCAGTTGGAGGGGCAAGGCAGGCCTGGATGCACTCATGCTGCAGACCTAGCTTTGCTCCCACATGATACAGCTGCCACATGTTTGCTTAAGAATTCTGGGCTGGTTTGGTACTTGAATGAAAGAGAAAATAAGCCATTGCATTTTTGTACTTAGCAGCAGCTTGACTAGCTAGATGAACACTGGCAGGCTCACATCTGCGCTGTCTGACACGTGTAAGAGAACACCTTCCTGAACTGATGCTCAGGTCTTAAGGCACCGTGCTGACTTTCAAATGATGAACATATACACAGGTGAAACCTGTCCTCCTTAAAGGACAACAGCTCTTAAGAATTCTAGCTGCATTTAAAAAAATAAATAAATAAATACAAAATTGGAATAGCAAATTTCAGTGTACTGGAACAAATTTAATGAAGTTCTGACCACAGTCTCCACTCAAACCACGTGGGGCACGATGAGAGTGACAGCAGGGTGAGCCTCCATGCAGAGGTGACCCTATAATTGGAAGAGCAGCATCAGATATTAAACCTGAATCATGGGCTTGAGCTTTGGTAAGTTCCTGTGTGGCCTTCTGTAGCATTTGGGTGTTATTGGAGGCTTCCCTGCATGAGGAGACCCTGACACATTTGTCTAAGTTGAGTATACCTGGAGATTCGGGATGGGTAATGTGAACCTACAGAGAGCTGTCACTGAGCATTTGGAGCCCTAGGGTTAAACTCATGGCCAACTTCTTCAGTGCCCTGGAAACCACTATGAAGTCTGTATTTCTGTGCCGGGAGAAGACTGCACAAACTGACGCAAAAGAAGGTGAAACTCACTTGTCTGCCTGAAAACAGGACCAGGAACTTGAGGGGCAGTTCCTTTGTGATCTTTTTCTTAATTTTGTCTAAAATTCTTTGCCCTTACCAAGAAGGAAACTGCAGAGCATGGAAAACCAAAATTACAGACTGTACGTTGTAGGCTGTATGTTCAAGGTGTTCTTGCAAATGATTCTCTTTTCAAGTAGACCTTCTGTAACCAAAACATCTTTGAATAAAAGTAGAAGGACCACAAGTGGGATGCTGTTTCTGTCACCAGGCAAATGGGACAACTGAATCCTATAGAAAATGCCTCTTGCTCCTCCTGAGCACAGCAAATAGAGCTGGTTTCTGAACCAGCTACAAATTAAATTATAAACTTGGTCATTCCAGACATCTTTGTATTTTTGGAGCAGACTGTGCACTTCCTGAGCTTTTTAGCTTGTTAATTTTAAAATAAGAAATGAGCCTCTGAGACCTGGTATGTGAACCCTCTCACTCAGCTGAGAACTGGGAAGTTAAGCATCTTTCTCAAAAATATCCAGGATTGAGAGCCGAAGACATCAAAGGGTGTTGCTTGTTCCTGCTCCAAGGATTCTCCCTTGCAAACAATCCTAGATAGAAACTGCCATCCATTAGTGATGATGCTCTGCAGAATGTGCATGTGGGAATTTGGAGACTGAACAGTTTTGGGGATGGTTTGCGAGGTGCTTGTTGACTCTGGTTTAAATTTGGTTCAGGCTAACAGGAATTGTTTTGTGGTGGTTGAGGGAAGTTGGTACTGATTTCAGTGAAATTTCCATTACAGATGAGATGTAGCCACCCCTTCTGTTCTGTGACAGAGGCCAGTGTTGAGGCCTCTTCACATGTTGCACATTAGTTGCAGGAGGGCCTTTTTTCCACTCATTATGTGTGGACAAGGTGGAGGTCAAGTGCCTCATCAAGCATGTGTGTTCTGAGGGCAGTGCAGCATCAGGAATAAAAATTATCCCTGGGCCAGACTCATCCATACCTTTAGTGAAGGCTGTGGGCTGCCAGGTGAGCTACTCTGGCTCCTGTAAACCAACAGCATCAGCTCTTCTGCGAATCGGTAACACCATCTACTTCAGCTTTCTGAACTAGTAATTCTTTTCCAGTATCCCCAAATCATATAAACTTTCCTCTTCTGTTCCTTCTTTGCTTTTTGTTTATCCAGACTCCTGAGTAGACCATCTGACTGGTAAATTTGGTAGAAAATTTGGTAGAAGCTTAGTGAGGCCTGAAGCAAGTATAGCTGAGCGTGGGTGGGGATTAGTGACTTCCTGGCATCATTTATTTGGTGGATTTTCTTGCTCTTTTCTTGCTCCTTTCCTCCTGCATCTCTTGCAGAGAATCCCTTATGATAAATGCTTTTTGATCTTTTTTTTGATAGCTAAAGCCTCTGTTAATTTTCTCCTGTCAGGGATGTGTTTTGATCTGAGAAAATGTAATGCAGCACATTCCTCGGTTAAGGAAACAAATCCCATGTCTCTGTATGGCCAACGTTTTGCCTTAATCAACCCTGACAGCACGATACTGAGGCATTTCTCTGTAGCAATCTCTGAGCTGTGCCTTCCTCAGGTTGTGGTGGATGGACAAAAACTGCACTTATAAGGTAGAGCTGTGGAGTCAGACCATCCATTGGTACTTAATGTTTTTCTTGCAAGTGAGCTGGCAGGAAAGAGCCTAGAGCGCTGTAGTTGAGCACTGACCTAGATTGGTAAAAGCCATCGCTTAAGAAAGCAGATTTCATAACTGTAGTCTCCCCCATTCAACTAGAGCCATGACAGAGGTCAGAACTGCTTATCTTTGCCTTCTGAAGCTGAACAGTAACTCTTTCTTGGGGAAAGTCGACTTGGAAAGGTGGAAATAGCAAAGAATTTGAAAGTTTGCTATGGCCAGTACTTGTACTTCAGACTTACCTCTTGATTTGGTGATACAAAAAATAGCCATCGAAAGAATGGCTGAAGAGACCCAGAGGTGGTGCAGCTAGTGAGGTGAAGCAATTTGGCTGCTTTTGCTTCCATGGTACATACTCTGCAGTGCATCTGTAGCCTGAGCAATATCCAGTTTTGTAATGAGCCTTTCACTTGTCTTTGAGGAGTAGTAAGACTTTGGGAACAACTCACTGCTTTGGTCTCCTTCTGGGGTTTTTAAAGTGGGATAGAAAGGAGGGATTCATCCCATAGGCTGTACTGAGCATCCCTGAAAACGTGCATTATTTACAGAAGGAGTCTCATGAAAGGCAGAAGACCTTTAAGATTGGCTTCTTTCTTGATGCCTGTTACTCAAATGTATCCCTCTCATGCACCTTTTCTGTTAGTTTTTGCCACCTTTGCCCTGCAATGACTGTGCTAACTTCTATTGTGGAGGACAGAGTGCAGTTTTGTAACTCCTTATGTTTTTTCATCCAACTTTCTCTGCCTTTTTTCTGGTGCTTGACATTCAGGGAAGCCAACAACGAGATGGTGGTTGACTGAGATTTGTGGAGTCTTGTTAGTGAATGGTGTGAACAAGAGCTTTGCTCAAGGTCAGAAACTATTTGCTGACATACAGTTTTCATAGCTGGGTGCCCGACTGAGCTTTATGTGCTCATTTCCACTAGACCAGGCTGCCCCAAACTCCATCCAGCCCAGTCTTGAACACTGCTAGGGACATGTCAGGCTTCTGGGTTTTGCTAACTGTGTACAGCATCACCATCTTCCCTGAAATGACAGAGCTGTGCCTCCTGTCACCAGCTTGTGACAAACTATTGCGTTGCTATGGCATGTAGGACCACAAGTTGCGTGGCTCACAACCAGTGGGCACAGGACTGGACCTAGCTCTGTTCACTGACAGCTCATGAAATTCAGAATGCAGCAGTAGCCAGGAAGCTCCTGAGTGCGTAGGAGGCTGACCACTGTTACGCAGCTATCCTGTTTTGTTTCTCTGCTATCTGGGGCTGGAGAACTTGGAAGTGGATGCTGGCAGAAACAAAACTTTTTCACAAGACTCTTACTCGGAGAACCAAAGTCACGTTGTGAAGTCTAAATCTGTAGTGGAATTTGATGGTGTTGATTTAAGAGGCCCAAGAACCATGTTAGAAGTATTTTTTAAAAAATAAAATTGCACGGTGTTGACTAGTCAAGAAATGTTGAGACACTAGTGGAGTTTTTGAGCAAGTGCTTTCAATTTGTATTTGGATGTTTGTCTGTCCTCTTCTGCTTCAAAGCCAACTGTATCTGGTAGGTGGCATTTTGCCCAGAAGTGCTCAGAAATCACCATCTGAAGGGTGGTAAAGGGGCAGAGGACTTCATGGTCTATGATCAAGTAGGGGCTGAAGAACAGGCAGCAGTGAGAACTTGCAATTTCTGCTCAAAACTGGTTTCTGAATAGGTGGCAGAGACTCTGGAAAATCCAAGTGGAGTTTCTCATGGAAATCAGAAGCAGGCTTGGGGTGAAACATGAGCCAAGAACTCAGCCTCTCTTCACAAAAATGGAGTTTTTCAAACTTGTCACTGTCACCTTTTCCCAGCATGTCTCTTTTCCACAGCAGAAGATACTTGGTGGGTAGCACTGGTCAGAATATGGCCAGTCTGTGTTGCATTTTACAGCACGCTTTGCTGAGGATTCTAATTCTTTTATTAGTTTTCTATAGCATTCACAGGAATAAGCTGTTAATGTCATGTGGCTCCTGAACTACACTTAAGCAGCTACACATGGGTTCAAGATGAGGAAATAGGTTTCCAATCCAGACGTTCCCAAAATAGGAGGAATGCGAGTTGTGTTCTGTCTAGCGTTTTTGTTTTGGATAGGAGGCTTTTGGTTAATGTCAGTCTTGGAGGAGGGGAAAGCTGTCAGATGCCACAGAATCCCAAGTGCTCTTTGTACAGCAGCTACAGAGAGACACTTCAGTGTCAGATTTCTGCTGAAGTTAGCGAGCAGCTTCTTGAAATCATGTGACAGCAGCATCAGGGTTTCCTTGCAAAAACAAGAGTAAGCAAAAACTAGTGGGTCCAAATAGTAATATGCAGAAACAAATAATGCTTCCTAAGGTGTAGACAGAGAGCAGAAAGCTGACTTGTGACTGCCATTCTGCTTCTAGCCTCTAAATTCCCACTGAAAACTTGACTTTCCCTTAAAGTTTCAGGAATATGGCTGTGTTCTTTCCCATCATGTCTGTCCCCCTTACCCCTTTTGAAAGGTTTCTCCTACTTGGCCTCATGGTAGGTCTGCCTTGAACAAATGGTCATGGATTCAGTGCCTCCCCATGGAATATGACACACTGCTTCCTTGAGCATGTGCTCCTCCAGGTTGACTGAATAGCCCAACCCTGTGCAGGAGGAGTTGCCTTGCAGATGTGGTCTCCCTGTAGCAAAGGGAAGCAGCTGTGATCTCAAGTGTGATTCTCCTTGTGGAAGGGAGCTCGCTGTTAAGTGGCTTCTCTTACTGCAGCACGTATCCAAGGCATTGCGGAAAATCCGGGCACTTTTACTGATGGCTTTGGCATAAGACAGTGAAATTCTTGGAGTCTGGGACTTTTCAGGAGCAAACTAAAACAAAAGGGAAAAAAAAAAACCTGATCTGAGATTTGGGTTTCTTGTAACAGCATTCTGAAAACAAAGTAGAACCATTTCTCCTACTGTCCATGAGATACCTCTCTATGCCTCAAAAGCCTGAATGTTTGACATGAGTGATTCTGGCTGAAACATCCTTTGTAAAGCAAGCGCAGAATCCCTTTTCAGAGCTCCTCAGAAAAGGGTGAGTAGCTGCATGCAGGCAGACCTCTTGGCTGCAGTGTGTGAAGCCAGGCAATGAGCAGAACTGCAGCTGGATGCTCTGCTCACAGCAAGTATGGCTCACACAGCAGTAGTGTCCCATCTCCAGCCTTGAGGGGCTGTGGTTATGCTATTGGACTGCATAGCCAGAGAAAACCAAGATCCTAATGGAAAACTTCTTGGAAGACTGAAGCTGCTCCTGCACATCTGTCCTTCTTTGGAAAAGGTATTATGTGTTGAAGTTATGAAATATCGTCGCAGGGGAAAGTGCTCTCTGCTCTCCAAAGATCCAAGAGCATCTAAGTGAATGTACATGGTTCAGCAGCAAACTGCAGGGCTTGGAGAGCCAAAAACCGTACTCTCCATTTACGCAGAGAGCAGAAGTACGGCTGTGCCAAAGACAGTTAAGTTGATACCTACTGGCCAGGAGTTGTTATCGCTGCCCAGCCTCATCTAACTTCACACTGATGTGAAAAACAAAGATTTGCTCAGACTCTGTGTGACTGGCCTCACATTGTGAGGTGACACATGAAGATGTTTGATTTACCATAGAGCTTTCTGTAGTCCAGGGTTCTGTGCAGTTCCAGTTTATTATCGTAAATGTTATGCACCCATTTGGAATCCTCCTCTGTTCATATTTAAAATCTGATTGTGTTGTTAAAGCAATGAGAGCGTCTTCGTGGTGAGGGTTTTTGTACTGACTGGCTTTGCTTTGATGTGCTTGCCAAACATCTGTGTGCTTTCTATATATTTTTCCCCTTGCCTTCAGAAAAAAGGATGGTTACGTTTATTTGTGGATGAAATACTTTGCTAGGAATGGTTGTAAATCTGAAGGGCTGAAAATTGTCAAGTGAACTCGTAGACAATAGTAACAGAGAATAAGGAATTAAGCCTGGTATGCAATCTGGAAAAGAATTAAAATCTTCAGGTTCTTTTTTTCTTGCTGGCATAGGCGTATCTAGAAATTAGAAATCCAGCAATGCTTCTCATTTGGGAACTTGAAACCATTGCAAAGTGTGAACGTAGTGGCGAGACAGTGTGGGGGGACTGGGAGGTGCTGGAGCCCTCGTTGGCCCAGGCTGTGCTGCATGGGCAAGAGCTCACTGATGAGGGACATGTCTGCTGCCTTCCGAAATCTTCTGGTCCCCCATCAAGTTACCTCTGATTTTATATGGGCAGTGATGTTGCTCGTACTTGCTGATGTTAGCTGGATGTTCCTGTTGTACTTTTGAAAGTTTTACTGCAAAATCTAGGGAACAAACAATAGTGTGCAAACCCAAAAGAGAGCCTGGTACACTTGGTTTGTGTTTTTGACTCCTAAACTCTGCCTCGACGTGACTTTATTGTTTGAACTTTCTTGATGGCCAGGTTATAAAGTAGTTAAAAGAGTGCTGATGTTTAAAGAAATAAATAATAAAGGAACTTTGTCTTCCATTTCTTGACTTCTTCATTAGGTGACACCATCACTGTAAGGGCAGTTTCTAATATTTCTTTCTAATATTTAAAAAAAAAAAAAAAAAACTTGAGGAAAAACTATTTGCAGCTCTGTGTTTCTGAAGGATTTGGACTCTGTAGAAAGCCTAGTGTGTTTGGAGTGGCAGAGGCTTGATTTCAGAGGTACATGAATGAAGCATTGGACTCTACAAGGAGAGCTGCTGCCCCACATGCAGTCATATTTGCAGATCTGAGTGGGCTCATCAAGACACAAAGGTGACGCTGAGGACAAATTGCTGCCTTTGCTTGCAGCTGGCTTTCAGTAATTCCAGCCTCTTACTGAGTACTTCATTATGATTCAAAGTAAGGATGTTTTTGGCATGTTTTTCTTGTTGGAACTGAGATAATCAGAGAATATAAACCCTTTTGGGGCTTTTCACAGCTCTCATTCCCAAGAATCTCCATCTGTCAGCTTGGGGAGCTGCTGGAAGTGCTGTATCAGTGCTGCAGAGATGAGCACTGCTGCAGGCACCAGCAATGCTCAACAGCCTTCAGCTCAGCCAAGGAATGTGCCCTTGACATAACCAGGGTGCCCCAGATGTGTTTGATGTATTGGTACTGAGGAGAGCTGTCTAATCTGCTGCAAGGCTTTCCAGTGTGTTTGGCTTGGACACCATCATCCCCGTGCTCAGAGCTGGAGTGTGTGTTGGCAGCAGGGAATCGTTGTCACGAAGCAATTCTGAGCACAGAGGAGTCAAACCAAAGTTCATTTTGTTCTCTCTCTAAACTTACAGCTGGTTCGAGCAGGCAGGGGGTGCCTCAGCTGCTTTTCTTTCTTTTTGAGTGGTGTGGGGTTTTTTTGGAATTTTTTTTTTTATCAATACCTCATTCCTGTAGTAAAAGTCTTTTGCTGTATGTGAATGAAGTTTTGTGCTCCTGAGACTTTTGACTGTGGCTGAAGACAGGCATCTTGCTTGCAGAACAAGGCTCTGTATCGATCCCATCTTGAAGGGTACAGCTACAGACAGAAACAGTGGTATGGAAATCACACTTAGCTTTCTGTTATGCACACGTCTGATTTTACAAATAAAATAAAAATTACTGAAGCAATGAAGTAGCAGTGCTTCTTACTAGCTGAAGACCAAAAATAGTCTAAAGACTCAGTGCAGCTTGTGTAGGTATGGGACATATACCGTGAGGTATGCCAGCAGCACTTGAAGGCAGGGCTGTTGGTATCCTTCATTCTTCTGTGGCTCCTTGCTAACTTTGCTTAGATGAAATGTTGGTCGTTATATCCAGTTGCAATGGTGGTTTTAAGCAGCAAAGGAGAAATCCCCTGAACTCCAACCTTAGCCCAAGGTTTGGGGTAGGTAGGTAAACCATATTTTGGGTTTCTTTAACAACAAATGTTTGGACTAGATATGTTTTTTTAGCTTTTCCTTGGTCCCAAAGGCTTCATCTGGCTTTCTTCTTGTTGATGGGCAGTGCCTGTGTCCGTTGCAAACCCTTGTTTAGTTTGGAAAGCGAGCAAATGCAGGACTCTTCCTTCATTGAACTGAAATCTTTGGAGCTAATTTACAGGACCTCATCTGGAGGAGCTGCTCTCCTTCCTTGGCTCTGGTGCAGAATTTGAAAACTGAGCTGTGAAGAAATAAGCGTGGGCTCATCCAAAGGCCTGAGCTGTAGTTGGAAGGAAGATGCGAGCCAGGCTGGAAATGGCAGCACAGAGCTGTGCTGAGTTTGAGGCCAGGCTTCTCTGCAGAGCAGGCATGGGCCTTGGTGGAGTAACAAGGCCTCTTCACAAGTGGGTTTTTTTCCTTTAAAAATGACACCTGAGCCTTGACTCTGCCCACACTTGACTAGGATGTGGTCTGAGGGCATTTTACTTTCCTGCTAGATAACTTTACTGAACAGGAGACTGGAGCTGCTCAGGTAATACAGGTCAAAATAAAATGCATCCTACTTTTATAAATAATCTACAGCGTGAACCTTGTTACGGCTCTAAAAATAGAGGTGGAAATGGCATGAAATGAGTAACACCATTCCTTTGCGGTGATGGGGAGTAGGTGCTGGCAAGCACGAGAGCTCTGGAGAGAAGACAGGCCAGAAGCGGAGGGATTGTCTCTGCTTAAAGGCAGTCAGCCTCCTCTGCCTCACATGGTGTGGGGGCTGTCCTGAAGACAGGCAAAACTGGTAAGAAAATGTGAAAAAAATGGTAACAAAATGTGAAGTCAGTTAATTAATGGTGTTATTGCATTTCCAATGGAAGAGAAAGGAAGAAAAGAGGAGAGTATCTGCATCTCCTGGTGGAAAAGACAGGGAAAGACAGCTCCTGGAAATAAGCTGTAGCCTTGCTGACATCTTTAAGTCACGTCAGCAAATGTCATGCTGAGCTCTGAATTTTAATGAGTATTGTCTTCTCCTTAGAGATCAGGACTTAAACAAATGTGAGCAGAATTGACTAATTGCTTCTTGCAGTGGGAAGGTGGAAAGATGTTCTTGAGATCCCTTCCTTGTCACAGCTCCTTTGTTGCATTCAAGTAGAAGCAAATCAACTCATTACTCAACCTAAAATGTGCAGGTAGGCCAGTTGGTCTTGCTGGAGGTTGCTTATACTTCACACTTGTATTGCCATGAACTCCAGCTTACCCTTCCAAGTGGGTGCATAGTTACTAAATGGGATGTTTTGGAATAAATTTTCAGGGTATGTAAGCTTTTGTTAAACCATAGCATTCCAGCATCATAATTAGCATGGCAGCTGACAGACTTACCCAAAGACTTATTTACTATCCAGACTGTTTTACAGTGCAAGAGCCATGCTTCTGCGATCTGTGCTTTTTATGGCAGTGCCTTAAGGCCCAGCTGAGATCAGGGTCCTGTTGTGCTGGACATTTAGGCCTTGTCTCCAGAGAATGGTTGTCTACAGAAGTGTTAGACAAAGGAAACACTGTTCAAATTTGGGTGGTGGGGGAGGGGAAGGGAAATAACTAAGACTTTGGGGAGAGAAAAACTTCCCCCATGAAAAGAATTGGTTTGGTTCTCAGTTCTTCTACAGGGAGCTCCCTGAAGCTAGTCCAGTTCCCAGCAGCAAGAGAATCCTCTTTGTCTTATGGGATATTGCTTCCAGAGGGCTTTCCAGGCAATATCAGATGCCACTCTGCTTTAAGCTCTGGTGGTGGGGGAGAACAACCCCAAACGAGCCCAACCTGGCCTTGCTTTACTCCATCTGTTCCAGATGTGCCTGTACTGTCCCTGCCCTCTAGCCAGCTGTTACTCAGAGCTACAACACCTCAGGCTTGAGGGTTGCTGCTTTGCCTGCCAACTCATTGTGCCAACTGCACGACAGTCAGCTTGCAGCCTCTGTGCTCCCTCATTGACCTTTCCCAGGATAAGAAGGAGAAATCAATGCATTTTGATGGCTTTTTTTTTCCCCCCATCGTTCCCCCAATCTGGAAAGAGTAAGATCCTGAAAAACAGTAGTCTGCAGCATGCTGGAATTTGTTTTCTCTGATCTTGGCATGGGAGTGATTCTGGAATAGCAGTTGCCAGAGTAAAGAAAGTGTGATGTGCTTGCAGCAGGGTGTCCAGGCAGCCCAATGTGTCCTCTTTTGGTAGCACTGGATGAGGAGAGGGGAAGGTTTGGTGTTGCAAGCACTCACAGGGTAAGCTTAAGTGACTGCCTGTTGAAAAGATAAACACTGTACCTCTACATCATCCATCTAACAGGTTTAGGTAATCCCTTACTGTGCTGCTTATTTATTTTAAATGGTGCTGTATTGTGTAATGCATGTGTGTTTGTAATGGAGGGTCTACAAATCTCAGCTTTTCACCCAGAGACAGCATTACTCCTGCCCTTGTTTCATGGTTGATTTATTCCTAATGGAAGGGAATAAGCCTCACAATTTTATATTTGTCTTGTTTCAGCTCTGTGAAACACATGAAGATTGACAGCTTTTCTGTATCTCACTTCATTAATTTGCCTGGCTGACCCTCATTTAGTATCAGAAGATCAGCCTCAGATTATTGCCAGCGAATCTGTGCTTTGTTTGATTAATCTTGAAGAAACAGGAAGGAGAGTCAGAGTATATGAGAATGTTTAAATATTGGAACTCTGACTTACTGCACACTTGACTGTGCCTTCCTGCAGGCAAAGCAGCAGCAGATGCAGGTGGCAGCCCAGCCTTTTTCTGAATAATAGCAAAGTTGTTGATGCTCCATAGTGCCAAGGCATTCTCTACTCTGGGTCTAGGCTGTCTCTCAGGTCTGTATGGAGCACCAAAGGCTAAATAACTGTCCTTAAAGTCAGTGTCCCAGGTGACACAACTAAGCATGCTGCAGGGAGGTCACCTGCTTACCACCAGGTAGCAAAAACCCTGTGAAGTTGCTTGAGCACTCCTCCTACCCAGAGGCTAAGCCAGACTATGCAAAGTATCTCCTGCAGCATAGCAGTGCTCTTCTGTTGAGGGAGAAGGTAAGCATCTTACCAGATCTATGTACTCGTTCTCTTCTTACACTGCCAATGCACCTTTTTGTTAGAGCTGATGGAACCAGATACCCCAGTAATTCCTGTTTGGTTTTAGAATTCTACACAGATGAGCTCAGGTTTCCCCTTCCTAAAGGTAAATGTCCTCTCCTGTTTCCACCTGCACAGGCTGTTCCCATAGCCTGGGTCTTCATGACACATAAAGGTAAAAGGCAAATCTTTCCTCGTTTTTTTTCCTCTTCTTTTTTCTTTTTTTTTCTTTTAGTTTTCCTCCAGCAACTCAAAATGAGGCCAGTTCAGCTTCCTGCTGAGCAAAACGTGTCCATAAGCCTCTAAATTTTAGAGAAGCTTGGAAAAAGCTTTCTGAAAATACTGAAGTGGGTTTGTAATCTCTTCTGGGGAGTGTGGGTGATGCTGCTTGCCATGTATGTCCGTGTCCAACACAATGCAGCTCACTAACTGGCAGCTCTCATAGCCTGCTATTCATCACTCTGGTGCTCATTTCCGAAGCTGTCATTTCCTGCTGCCTTGTGCAGGCAGCTCTTTGAGGCACAGCTCCTGGGGTCACTGCAGAAACATGGCTTCAATGCAGCTCGGGAGAAAAGCAATGAAGCAGTGTCGGAGGGCGAGCAGAGCGTTCAGTTTCTCTTACGTCAGTATTTGTGATAACGTCCCATCTGGGCTACAGTCTCGCCAGATCTAGCTAATAAATAGAGCTGGACAGAAGTCGTATCTGGAAAGTGGAGCTTCAAGGAACAGCCAGGATATGGAAGTGGCCATTTCTGAGGTGGCTGAGTGCTGCTGTGCACACTGAGCTGGGCACCACGAGACCCAAGTGCCTCCATTCCTTTAGCAGGATGAGCTCTGTGGCTCTGAAGGATTCCATGAAGCTGTTTGCAAAAGGCAGTGTCTTGAATCGGGTGACTCAGCTGTGCTTCAGACTGAGCTAATATCACTGCTTGCTTTATCCTTTGACTGCTGGATATAGTGTACTCTTTGTTCCTTGCTTCAAGCTCTTGTCCGGTGCTGCTGTGTTCTGCCCTGAGGTTGCTGAAGTCTGTCTCAGAGGTGGCTGCTGTATTTCTGACTAAAATATGGGGTTTCTATGCAGCTCTAGCACCTGGAGTGCTGTTTTGTGCTCTGCTAGGATCACTTCTTGTCCTCAGAGTCTCTCTTTCCTGAATCTGTGTGGTTTTGAGGATTTCCCAGTAAGCAAATGACACCGCATTCTCTAAAGACTTCAGAAAAAGAAATTAAAACAAAAGCGACTTTTGTCAGTCTGTGCAGGATGTAAATGCTGGCTGTTCTCTGCCTCTGAAGGCTGTTTCCTATCAACTGGGTCTGGGGGTCTGTAACTTTTTAAACCGCTAGGAAGTAATTTGTAATCTTTGGACAAGATTACTATGAGGCCCATTTGAAAGCTTATGCATGTTTTCCTAGAGACAGCTTGGACATGAAATGTGTTTGCTTTAAGATTAAGTCCTGCAAATGTAAAGGAAATTACATGTGAATTTGCCTGTTGCACCCTGTTGGCTGACCACAGAAAACACAACCTCACAACTGCTAATGACCGAGGGAGCCTCCGCTGGTTCCTGGGGCTGAGATGCTTCTGTCCGTGGGGTGGGAAGCCATCTGTTTGCGTGCCTTTCCTGTCAGCAGTTGTTCATGGCTCTGGAAAATCCGTTGCAGGAGCTGGCAGTGCTGGTGTAGCCTTTTTGAAGGTGGGGGTTGCTTGTTTGCTGCCATGGGCTGGGTTTGGCCACCCCGTTCTGCACTGTTTGCTGCAGTCTTCCTCTGTCCATGCCCCAAAAGACCCACTTGGAGCTGAGGGCTCTTGTAAGTGAGCTGAGGGTTGGCCTCTTCTCCTGGGTAGCTAGCGATAGGACTAGAGGAAATGGCCTCAAGTTGTGCCAGGTTGGATATTAGGAAAAATTTCTTCTCCAAAAGAGTGGTCAAGCACTGGAACAGGCTGCCCAGGGAGGTGGTGGAGTCACCGTACCTGGCACTGTTCAAGGTACATCTGCATGTGGAACTGAGGGACGTGGTTTGTTGGGTAATCTTGGTGGTAGGTGGGCACTTGGACTAGGTGGTTTTGGAGGTCTTTTCCAACCCTGATGATTCTGTGATTCTAAGCTACTGATGTCTATAGACGTGGAGTCTGATATAATTTTGTCAGGTTTATTGAGCCCTCACTCATCTATAGAACAGATGTCAACGTTTAGGTGATGGGCCTCTGGAGAGGAGATAGGAAAACAGGCTCTGAGGAGGGAGAGGGGAGATCTATTGCTTGGCTCCCCTACTTGGGCTGGATCTTACTAAAAGTAGATAAAGGACAGGAGTCCTATTGGATGCATAAGATGAAAGTCTCTGGGCTGTAATCAAGGATGCAGCAAGGAAAGTGCTCCATGAACCTGAATGATCAGGGAAGCTGTACTGAAAAACGTGGGCAGCAGTTGGCTCACTGGTCAACTTTGGGACCTGTTGAAGTAAAATGAAAACTGGGGCTTGTGTAACAAGAGGAGGGCACTCTGATACCACTTGATGCCTGTACGGATTCAGTGCACAGCTTTTGGTACTGGCTGTTAAGCCAGTGTGCTCTTTAGCAATCGTACTTTGCCTTGTGGGTATTAAAATCACAAACATTTCATTGCTGAGTTGTACATGTAAATCTTTCACTTTACGAGAGAAAAGACTGAGAGAAAGAAAGAAAACTGATATGTATTACAATCAGACTTGGAGGTCAGGAAGGAAATTCTGTTTTCCAGACAGATCAGACGGAAGAAGGAAAATCTTCCATAAGCATTTTCTGGAGAACCAATGCAGGTATTGTGGGTCTCATGGCAGGACCAGGCTGGCTGGTGTGAGTCAGCAGCCTTCTGAAAGCCGTTTGGCTGTGGTAGATCTCGTTTTTTCTCAGTCACTGAGCAGCGAGCTAACAGCTGCAGCCAGGCTGCTAGTGCAGTACAGTGTGCCCACCAAAAGATAGCTTTGTTCCTTGTCTTGATGGATGAGATATTTCCTCTGAGTAAAGCACTCCTCTCTGTTCCTTTTGTTTCTGTAATGAACAAAGGCCGTGAGCCACAAACTCCTTGGGCAATGTGGAATGCAGCTCACATGGCAGATTGATTCACCATTAGGTGTTAATGAACTAAGTAAAGCAGAAAGAGAAAGGCTATGTTAAATTTATTTTCAGAAGGCATTAGTATACTTAACTCATTTTTTTCCTCTTTGCAATTTCATAGAGGGCTGTACAACCTGCTGTTGTCTTTGTTGCTCAGTGTTCCCCCGGTCTCAGTGGTCTGTGATGCTGGCCAACATTTGGGCATGGTGACTGTGCTTTTCTGCAGCTGGCCATGAGCAGGCTAAGCAAGCAGTGCTTTCTTCTACTTCTGTCTTGGGGAGCCCCAGGTTCTTGATGACTTCGGGGGAAGCTGGTGACATGGAGCTTGGTGGGACTTTGCAAGGGGTTTTACAGGCAGTTTCCAAGACTTTTCCATAGCTGTTAATGGAATAGTGCGTTTATTTCCTTGCTTGAAGGACACAACTGGTGTAATTCGTACTGGATTATACAATGGCCTTGTGGATCTATGTGCCAATTCTTGAGAACGTGTTTGGCAGATTCCTTCATTCCAGCTGTGTCAATACATGAGCTTTTGAGGTCTTTTCTTAACAAAAAAAAAAAAAAAAAGAAAGAAAAAAAAGGGAGGAGAAGCCCCTGGGTAACTGTTGGGCCATAGCAAATAATTGCAGATCCAGCACATGAGGAGTTGATAACATCATCAGAACACAAAGATAAACTGTGCATTTTGCAAGTGTGTGCATAAATTCACAAATATAATAAGAGATAAGTATATAAGTATTTTCCCAAACGTGTACCTCTGCAAGACTAGCCACCTACTAGCTTGTAGGATTTGAACAAATACAGTAATGTGGTATTTCCTAGTTGTCTAATGCTCTGAATATCCATCGTCTCTACCAGTGATGTAACCCATAAGGCATTAGAGCTGAGTTGTATGTTATCCAGTTTTTTGCTTTTCCCATGAACTTTTCCCATGTTCTAAACACTTCTACTTTTTCCAGAAGTACAAGAAAATGCAGTTCCAAGCCCAGTAGAAGACTAGAGTGATATGTATTTGAATGCAGAGGCCAGGGTGTGAATTTCCACATATATACGTGTGTTTGTGCATATAATGTGATGTGAAAGCAATCCAGGCAAGCTGGATGTTTAAGCCAGCATCTGAGATACACTTGGGGACTCTGTATTGAGCACTTATGTACACACCTAGTCAGCTCAGCTGCTCTTGGTCCAGGAAAAACTTGTGTGGCAGCAATAATTAAGGCATTCTTGTTCACATGTGGTACACTCTCTGTGCCAGCCAGCAACCAAAGGAACTGGAGTGCAGCAGTAAAGGGAGGAGATGCCAAAGACATAGCTGAGAAGCTTCCACCTACCAACTTCACATGATTAGTAGCAGGGGTGGAGGAAGATGGGGAAGGATTAGGATAGCAAATCCATAACCGTATGGACTGGACACCACTAGTTACCTTAACAGCTAGGCTTGGCAGGGAGAAAACTCTACTCTTTCATCTGTAAAGGCGCCTAAACTTTGGGATTCACTTCTGTATTCTCTGAAGTCAGTAATACCTAAAGCAGTGCAAGGAATTTAACTCCCTTTGCTGCTGAGCCCCAGGCATTAGCTGTCCAGCTATTACTATGTGTAATACTGTTGCTGGAGAACAGCAAGCCCTGGTCTCAGTTCTAGGCCTTTTGTTCCACCTTGAGCTCCATAAGGCCAAGCACTGTTCTGTTGATAGCCAAAAAATGGTATCAGCAGAGTCCAGCCTTCCAGAAGCCCCCACCTCCTGCTCCCCATCTCCTCCCCACTTCAGGGAAGCCCTCTGCTCAAATATTGTTTCCATCGCCAAATTAAGCCAAAACTACTGTAGTCTTTACCCTGAAAACACAACTTAGTTTTCAGACCCTCCCAAAAAGGTGGAGGGGAAAAAAGTATCTCCAGTGTCACTCCATCTGTGCTTTGGGCTGGCAAGGCTCTAAGTGATGCTCTTAAGCTGGAGTTCCTGTTACACTCCTGTAGTCTCTTGTAAAAGGTAGCTGAATGCTGGAGTGAGGCACTGGAGCATGCAGCCCCTTTATTCAGTCTTGGATGTGCTGGCTCTTTACTAAACAATGCAAATATGACTCCAGTTTAAATACTAAGGGCAGCTTGCTGGGCAGAATGTAACCTGTTTGCTTGTTACATTTCAAATCCTAACTTGATTATTTTCTTTGAGAAGAGAGGAAAGAAGCTCATGTTCCTTCAAAACAAACAAACAAAACAACAACAACAAAAAAAAACCACAGTAGTGCTAGAGTTTCTGTTTGTAGTTCTTCATTCAGCTTTTAGTGGTATGATAGAAAACTTGTTTTATGACCCATATAGAAGCTGCAATTCCCCTGGCAGCTAGCATGCTTTCTTCCACTCTGGGCTACCAGAAGAGGAGAAGCAGAAGAATACCTTTCTCCTTTCTCTTTCTTGAGAAGTCTAGCAACTCTGCTGCCTGACCAGAGCAGTGTGGGGCTCTTGGGGTATCTCATCAGCAAATTGGAAAACCTCTTGGAGAGGAGCAGTAACATGGGCTAGTGAGTTTGGGGTTTTCTTGGTTTCTTTGTTTTCCCCTGAGGATGCACCTGGATGTACAACCACAGTAGTTGCAAGCGAGATTACAACCCTTGTACACCTGACTCCTTTTGCTGACATCTGGGGTTGCAATGCTTTGCAAAATGAGGCTCTCATTGGGAAGTGGGGTTGCACCTGGGAATGCATGGGCACCATGCTGCTAAGAGGTAGCTCTAGGACTTGAACTGCTTGGAAGGATCATGACGTGGTTGAGCTGAAATCCTAACATGTGGCCCAGTCTGGTTTGGGTATGGCACATAAAAGTCTGTAAATCTGTGCTGTGAATCTTCATTACATTCAAGCAGGATGTCTGGCACTAGCACATCTTCCTCTCGCACATCTTTGAGTCCTGCTTCTATCTTTAAAGTGAGGCAAATCTTGCTTGTGGCTGAATAGTGGCTGCAGTGAAGTCTGCAGAGCATCCTGGCTGGGAAACAGTGTTTGAAGATGAAAGCTGCCTTTAATACTTCACTAACTTTAATAATTCACCCAGAGATGACAGCCGCAGTCTGCTGTGCGGTGACTCACGTACAGACCTCTGTATCTCAAACCACAGTAAGCTCTGTGCTAGGAAGACCTCTTGCATGTATGTCCATATGTAAGAGAAAGAAGCTTGTTCTGTGAATCGTGCATTTTATGGTCAGAAATCAGGCACTGGCCTTCATAAGATTCCAGTGCTGTCAACCAAGCACTTCTGCCAAGTGTGTGGGAATAAGCAGCCTTGTACAGAGAGCAGAGCCAGCATGTACAGTGGTAGTGTCTCACAGTGTATGGACACTGCAGTAAAATTTTAGGAAGTGGGTGTGAGAATATGCTTACTGCAGAAAATCCCTCATGCTAAATGCTCCTTCTGATGCCTTTATCTTTCTGCTGCTGCATGTTCTTTGGAGGTCTGTCCAAGGCAATTACAACTGACTTCCCTGTGTGTATCGAGTATACATGCGCTGTGTGGGAAGAAAGAGCTCCAGAGGGGAGGAAAAAGCAAGTGCCTTAATCTGCACTGCAATACTCTCCCACCCGAGCTGTTTTTTAAAGAAGCAGATAGCATCTCTGAAAGAAAATAGTCAACTGCTGGCACAAAAACATCTGTGTGCCATACTTGAAGAGGCCTGATAGCATCTAGTGCTGCTTTGCAGGACAAGTCAAGTTGTTGGAACTGTCTTTTGAGGTTTCTTGATCTAAGGCAAAAGGACTTAAAAGGGAGCAGCTCTCTGAAGTGCAAAGAGCACATGTCAGATGTACCAGACTGCTGCTTGAGAGGGGTTTTTCCAAGACTCTTGAGAGGTGGAGTGTTGTTTAAGTGTTTGTTTAGAAGAATGTGTAGTCCACTCATGCAGGAGAGACTCCCTTTCCCTTTTTTACAGCATTGCTATCCGTTTGCTTTGGTTAAGCTAAAAGTTGACAATAAAAATCTACAGAGAACGTAATGGCTGAGTGGAGAACTAGGCACCAAGATTCAGCATGATTCTGCTATTAAAAAAGACAGTTTTTGTGGCACCTCATGATAAGCTACTCTTTGTCAAGTCTCTAATTTTCTTGTCTGTGTGGAGAAATGGACAATATGGGAGCATAAATGAGTGAGGGTCAATATAAACAAAACTTTTACAAAATGCAGTCCTTTGGCTGTTGTCTAGTGCTTTCCCATGGGGTCGATTGTGGTTAACGCTTGCTAAATTCTACGTTTTTTTTTAAATGCTTTTGGAGAGAGGACTGGGAATATCATTAAAAGCAAGAATATGATTTTTAGAATCAATTTTTTGGACACTTGTTGTCAAATGTGGTCAATCTGTTTTGCAATCATCAGCTAAACATGAGCGTGTGTGGCAAGTGGAGCCTTTCATCTCCCAGTAACTGATGTAGATCCATACCCACAGCCTGAGTTATCAGAGACCAGATGGACCCTTTGAGCACAGAGATCTCTGGGCTCCTGCAGCTAAGGATGCTGACACATGCCAACCAAAGAATCAATTAATGTGAGGAGAATATTGCATACCTACCTTAGAAATTCATATTTCTGAGTCAACGTTAAGGCAGGATTTTGAGTAACGCAGCAAAGCTTGAGCTGAGCTTGGTCTGGGTGCAGTGGCTGCAATTCCCTATGTGCCTCCACTGGGACTGAAATTCCCTTTGAATCCTCATCAGGGATGAGAGCTGGGTAATGACTCAGTCTAGACATTCGTGCCACATCAGCTTTAGAGCTGTGTTTTGATGTCTGAGAGTTAGAGGCATCTCTAAGGGTTAACCTGAGCTGCAAGTCACTGCCTAATTTTTACAGATGGTGTGAGTGCAAGAGCGAACCTCAGATTGGCTTGGCAGTGCACAGAGATAACTTTACATAATTCCATGCAGATGTTGCTGCAGAATGGTTTTAATAATGAATTGTGAAGTTGAGCTAAACTGCAGCATAGGGGGAGAGCTCAAAATAAATACAATCTTTTGTTCTGTTTCAGAAGTAAGTTTTCTAACAATGTTGCTGTGATACTGTGATGGTTTCAGAAAGATGGCAGGGGAGGGACAAGCAGTAATTACCTTCACTGTAGTCCTGACTTTCTGCAAAGGCCAATCTGATGAACTTGCCTGCAGACCACGAGCTCTGTGAACTTGCTAAATAAACAAATAGATGGTGCTGGTGGGGCCAGGTGGCAGCTGCCCACCTATTTCCAGTGGAGTGGTAGCACAGAGCAGCTGCTTCATTACCAGCTGGGCAGATTTGCTTCTGCAGGTCGTGTATGTCATGCACAACCTGCATTGTGGCACTTCACTTCAGCTGCTTTCTCCTAGGAGCCTGTCAGCTCGTGCACTATGATGTAATTTCCTTTCTGTAGGATTATGGCTTAGATTTGCCATTGTAATTCAGATTTCCACCTCATATGGTGTGGGCTGCCTTTGCAATGCCTGCTTGGCCACTCTGTAACCTCACAGGTTTTACTTGTGAGCATCCATTTGGGCTTTTCTTCTACTGGAAGTTCCTCAGGCTTCTCAACTGCTCAAGTTATTTAAGTAAAATATGATTGTTTTTTTTTTTTTTTTTTGTTTTAATTTCTTTTATTCCTGTGAGTAGGAATTGATATTCCTATATTAAAGCTTCTCTTCTGCCAAGAAGCTTGAAATGGGGGAAGAGAATTTCATTTTGAGGCAGGTTTTCTCTGAACCTGAATGCAAACTGCTGATTCCCTCAGTAGCTGCAGAGGTTTCTTTTCTATGCTTTACCCTTGCATATAGTATAGGAAGGAAATATTTAGAAAGAAATAACTTTCATGAGTTCTGTGGCAAACAGAAGCTTTCCCCTCAGATATCTTGAAGAATGGAAGCGGTTGAACACCTTGCTGAGGCTGCTGCATGCTGTCTGCACTTTGCAATGGAGTTGGCTGAAGTGCTTGACCGTACGACCTATAGATGTGACCTCTGATTGGCATATGGGAATGTGTCCATCAAATCAGCCATGTTGGTTAGGACTGGCAGTAGGGAGGCACAGTGGCATTGGGGCAGGTGTATGCGTGCCCAGATGTGAGGGTGAAGGCTTGTTTTTTGATGAGGGGCTCTGTTTAAAGTGCAGGACCTTCAGATGAGCACTGAGGCAACAGTGCATCTCTGTCAGCTAAGCCATAGGAGCTGCACTGTGAAAGGACCTAGCACTGTCCTGATGTCAGGGCTGTGAAATCCAGCCTTCTAAAGGCTTCCCAAACCATTTTACCATGGTTTGAGTTTGGCCCAAGTGCACATTTTAAGTGTAGGCAAAACCTTTTGTGCAATTGCATTTAATTTCTTTCTGAGGAAGAGTTTACATAAACTATTTCAGTCTAATTGGTATCAGCTGAAAGCCAGCTTCTGGCATTTCGTGCTTAATTACAAGTGTATGTTAAACTGTGTTTGCTCCCCACGTTGATACGTTACTGGTAAAATGAGGAACAGCCATGAAGATGCATTTTTTGAAACTGTCTGGCAGATTCCAAGTGTTCGCTGCTGTGGGCTTTGTGGCAGGAGAATCCACCTCCTGCTGAGGAGGAATAACTAAATTTAAACTTTCCAACCATGAGCTTTGTGAAGCAAAGTTTCCAACCCTCTGCTGAGCCAGAAAATGGAAAGCCATGTCTGAGCTTGGAGAGGAAATAAATAGAGCTACCTAGCAGCTGTGCTGTGGCGAGTGAGGGGCTTTGTTCCTTGGGGCACGTCTCCCTGCAGCAGGCTCCAGGAAGGAAAACGAGGACTTCTAACTCCTGTCCTCCTCTAGAATCTTCCCTGACAAGTTTTGAAACAAACACGGCTCATTTTTAACACGAACACTTAAAAATTGTTTCAGTTGATTTCTTTTTTTCTTTAAAGCTGTGTATTGCATGGCCGTGGAGCAAGGCCTCTCTTCCCTTTGGTGTGTCCCCTTGTCTGCAAGAGGGCTGTGTGGCCATCACACGGGTCTGTGCTGTGCCATAAATGAAACAAATGTGTGCCCCATTTATTTACAAACCAGTCTAGCTTGTCTCTGCCTTTGCTCATCGCAGGCAGGTTCAGGTTCCTGTGAAATTACTTGGTTTTATGATGGCCATTAAAGTATGTGAACTGTTTAGAAGCGCTTGTACAGAAATAACTGCTTTCTCAACTCCCTTTGGAAAGGCTCTAAAACTATTGCTGAGCCATAGCTTGTGCTATCCTGACAAATCAACTTGCATTTTTGGGGAGAGATTATAGAAGACAATAGAGATGTTTTACCCTCTTAGCTTTTTATTATCCTATATGTTAACCCTGACCTTGCCCAACTGGAGCAGAATGTAGTTCTGATCAGAACTGAGAGCCGCAGGCTGTTGGGTGAGCAGCACTACACCAAGCTTAATGAAAGGTTCAATAACTCAATGCAGCCAAGGAAGAAAAGAGGTGAGGATAGTTATGACAGGGATGCATCTAACCAAAAGTTTCAATCAGAGTTGTGGATAGACTTGAGATTTCTTAAAATAAGCTGTTTGCTCCATTACAACCTTTTTTTTTTTTGCATGTGACCTGCTTGTGCACTCATCTGGCACTGTGAGAGTGACAGAAATGGTCTCGTTCTAGGAGGCTGCAGAGTAACTCAAACCTCTACCAAAGCTTCTGACTCTGTACCTGTTTCTCAGTAGCATCTCACTATCCTTTTTCCTCGTACTGTTGACTGAGTAATTTCTCTTGCTTCTTTTTGTAGGCTGGTGGTTTGTGAGCACTGCAGAGGAGCAGGGCTGGGTCCCTGCTACATACTTGGAATCCCAAAATGGAACCAGAGATGACTCTGACATCAACACATCCAAAATGGGGGAAGGTATGGAAAGTTTTTTGTTATCATGGGGAAAATGGTATTTGCTTTGCTTTATGCTTTTCTGCCTGTAGGAAAACAGCAACTTTGAACACTCTTACTGCCTCTCATGGCTGCTAATTCACTGCAGTCATTTCTGCTGTTTTGTATCAGTACACGAACTGTTGCAGAAGATGGTAGGGTGAAGTACCATGTTTGTAATCCCTTTGTGACTTGGGCTGTCACTGTAACAAAAAGTTCAAAAGCTGAAATGATGCTCATTTTAATACCCTTAAACAATATAAAAACAACTTTTTGTGCAAGTCCAAGCAATATATTCTGGTAGAGGTCTTGGACTGTGGCCTCACTGGAAGGAGAGAACTTGCGTGGCTTGTCTGCAGAAACTATGCAAGTGAGAGCTGTTAATTGGAAGAAGATGCTTTTTGGAGCCACAGGCGATTAAAAGGAGTGAGATTTAACTTCAATGGTGGCTGCTCATTACATTTTCTTAACTAATCCTTGAAACCAGTTAAACTGTTGCTTGCTGTGGTCTGTGATTGTGTGGAGGTCTTTTTCTGTTAAAACTGAGATACCATTTGTCATGTATATGTATTCAGCAGCACTGTTTTTTGGCAGAAGATGCTTATTCAGGTTCCAGAAATGGAATAGTACAACCTCACATGTTCCCTTGTTCCATTATGAAAGACTAACCACATCTTAATGGACTTTTCATGTAGCAACTGTGTACAAAGGACACTTTTACTATGATTTGCTCCATTGCACTGAATCTCTAGCTAAGTTTGTAGGTGTTTTTGACATGACACTTATGTACAGTGTATGTGGAAACTCAGCTGACCTTTCCTTACTACAGATAGGGAGTTTACAGATGTGTGGGGATGACTCTCTGCCCATTAAGATAGCAAACAGGCAAAACATTATTTTGTGCTGGGCCTCAAGGGTGACATCTGTGGCTCATTGAAATCGTTGGCTCTAACTCATTTTTCCCTGCTCAAAGCCACCCATATCCTGGGTCACTTAAGGTTTAGAGACTGACTGGTAGGCAGGGAACCAATCTGGTATGATGCAACATCTTAGCAGATGCAAAAGCAGTTAAAGTTTCTCTGTTGAAGTACAAACTTACTGCTGTTTTCTGAAGGAGTTGAAGAATGCCTTGTCTGTTGATCTGTAGCTGCCTCCCTTTTCCTGAATCTTAAATATGGTGCATGCTTGACAGCCTTATTGCTTAAACTGCTTTCATTTCAAGCTCTCCTCTTCCTTTCATGTTGCCCTCTGGAGTGTACTCTGCACAGGGTTGTTGTTGCATAGCAGTCAGTCCTGGTAATGGAAAATCCATCAAATGTTTCTTATCTTCTTCCTCTTGGTCCTCTTTAATCCACTGTGTTGCTCTCCTCAGCTATGGTCAGCAGTCACATTCCCTGCCTTACTGCAAATCCAGATACACTGAAACCTGAGACTGTTCTTCCCTCCTTCAGTTCCATCCCAGTGACAAGTCTAATTGCATTACCTCCGCAGCTGCTTTGATGTGCCCCAGCTTTCCTTTGCTTTTCAGTAACTTTGTTTTATGTTATTAACCACAAGCTGAGGCTCCTTTTGTTCTTTGTTTTTCCTCCTTCTGATTTTTCTTTACTTGAGCTGTTCTCCTTGCCATGTAGTGAAATGTCCTCCTAATATTTATTAGTAGAAAGGAAAAGCTTCAATAAGAGAGGAAAGACAAACTCAGGTTCACTCCCTTGAAGATAAGTACGTAAAACCAAACATACTTGCATGGACAACTTGCCACCTCTCAGTAGGCAGCAGGAGAAAGGGGTTCCAGTATAACTGAGGAGCAAGGCACTTGGATTAAGTGCCCAAGTCTCTGCATGTAGAGTGTGTACCACTTTCAGAGTGACTCCCGTAGATGTTGACTTCCTGCATCTGTGCAATTGGTATTGTTTACTTTGAAAGGGCAGAAACTCTGCAGGGAGCTTTCTGTATCTGCCTCTTGGCCCTCTCCATGTGCAGAGAGCCTGGAACAGGTCTGCAAGCCAGGAGAGCCAGAGGCCTGCTCTGTGCCAGCAGGCCCTTGTAAAGATAAGGTGCTGAATGCGACTTATTAATGCTGCCTCTACATAGCATTAATACTTCTGTGTCTCTAATCTCTTCACTGAGAATGGCAGAAGTGTTTACTCCCTGCATGTGAGCCTGCACAACATCTTTTGTCAGGATGAGTGTAGACAGCTGCTACCTGGGTCTGTGTTTAGAGCAACACCCTCTTACAAAGCTCAGCAAACATTCAGAAAGCAATCCAGAGAAATATTTGCAGCCACAGAAGCTGTTAAAATAAACACCTTAAAATGATCCCTTGAAAGGATTAGATGCTTTTTGATAAATAACCTTTCAGGTGACTAACTATGGAATGGTCACCGAAGTTCAAGTCTGGGATCAAATGGCGAAATTCGGTATGGTTGTAGATAAAAAAAAAAAAAAAAAAAAAAAAAAAAAAAAAAAAAAACCTGACTCAAAAACATAATTGTGATGTAGAAGGGCTGCTACTGAGGACAGCACACTGGTGGATCTGTGTGACCCTGTAGGAAACCAACCAGGAGATGTTCAGGGGGCTCTCATAGACTCCTCCACTCTCCCAGTGTGAGCAAGGAGCCGTGAGTGACGGATCTGACACCTGAAGCAAGTTTCTCTCCTTTCCACACCCCTCCCCTCCCAAAAGCCTTTAGGTTCAATGTCTTTAATCTCTTCTTGTCTTGGAGAGAAACCTCCTAACACAGTCACGACCTCTATCGGTGTTGCTGTGAACTCAGCTTTAGCTTCTCTTTCTCTGCTATAATCTGTATGTCTGCTGAAATGTCCTGTGTAACTGTAATGTCATGTTGATTTGGAGAAAGATACCGGGTTAAGCCAGTTCATAAGAAAAACAGTACCAGGAAGGAGTGAAGACAGCTACTCATTTGTGCCACCATGGGCTTCCAAGGGGATTACTAAGTCCCTTTGGCCAAAACCGCAGTGATCTGTACGCTTAAAAATCCAGCTCCTCTGAAAATTTGTGATGGTTATCTGCTTTGATCCACATGGAATTAAAATACAGAGTGCCACTGATCAGATATTGTGCCTGATAAACATCACTCACCACGCCTCTACTTAGGGTGGCTAGGGAGGGTTTAGGCCTTACAGCAAAGGAGAAATTTGAGGAGAGTGATCTGAGTGGGGAAGTTTGGTTCTGTAATACCATGGCATCTGCTCTCATGAGTATGAGAGTATATTCCCAAAATGACTGCAGAGTCAAGATAATGAAATTGGAGTTTATAAACAGCTTTTCCAGCAACACTAGGAAAACACTAGAGATGGATGAAGAGTAATAATTTGTATTAATCTGGCAACATCAAGTGTGCTTCCAGTAATTGTAGAACTAGAGTGGAAGGTCTTACATGGAAAAAGGAAAGTGTCTGGCTGTGTGCCAGTCAAAAGGTTCCTGTGTTGTTTGCATCTTAAGGAGCTGAAGTGCAGTTCCCTTTATGCAATCTGGAAAACAAATGGTGTCCTCTGTGCACAGCTGCTCTCACCAGTACCATTCCCATAAATGTTTCATCTTTGTTTATATTTTGAGCATAAATTATTGTTTGAGTGTGGAACTAATTTTCAGTTCTGGCTTGTTAGCTTCTTGAGCCTGCTCAATAACAGGTCAGTTATCAAGGTTAATTTTTCTTTCCTTATTCTTAATCAATATGTTAGCAGTTGAGGTGTGGATCATGAGCATTATCTGTGACAGTACTTCTGAGTCCCATGTTGCAGGCGAGGAGACATCAGTCTCCAGGTGGGTTCAGTTCCCAAGTGCTGCTGTTACAAGTGTACTCAGATATGAGAAGACATGATCTTTTTTGTCCAATTGGATTTTTTTTTATTAATGTGATAATTTACTTAGAGAGGTTTACTTAGAGCCCTGTTGGTTTTAATCATTGTGTGTATTCTCCAAAGACTCTGCAGCCTAACTAGGAGGTGCAGCAGCAATGATGTTGATCTGACCTGCCCCTGCAGCTGCTGTGGACAAGTTATCCTTTGTTGTGCAGCTTGCTTTGGGGTGTATGTGTGGTTTTTTCTTATTTTTCTTAACGAAAGCCAATAGCAAGGGTGGCAATTTGTGACGGTTCTAGGTGTTTTATGTTGCTTAGGCTCAAGAATCTAACTTGTTTCACTGTGCAATATAAACTAACCCAAAGGTTCTGCATCCCACCTAACCTCTTCCCCTAACAAAACCAGTGCTTGTAAATGCCATGTTTTGTTTTTATCCCTCACCCTCCCATCTTTTTTTTTTTTTTCTTTTATGTTTCCATCCATGTTCCAAACTAGTTTCTAAGCGACGCAAGGCTCACCTGAGGCGCCTGGACCGGCGATGGACGCTGGGCGGGATAGTCAACAGGCAGCAGAGTCGAGGTGAATGAATAGCTTCCTATGGCAGCAGCCCTAAGGGCACACCAAAAACCATACTGCTGCTTCACTGTCGTGCCCTGGGGTGGTGCGGCTGGTCCTTGGGGTTTCTCTCCTTGGTACTCTGCTAGAGAGAGGCTGAAGCTTCAGAGTTCAGATGAGGATTTCATATATGGCAGCTTGAGGGTGCCTTGGAGCCAGGGTTAGGCACCCTAGAAGCTGGAGGCTGATAACCACGTGTGATTCTGCAGTGTGACTGCTTGTGCAGCCTGGGGAAGTTCACATCTGTTGCGTTTTAACTTTGGGCACATCTGTACTCAGTCTTTCCTACCTCAGTAAGTACAAGTGATACTTTTAGGGCTATTAAAAGCTAAAGAAAAAGAATGCCAAAGAGTCACGGTCAGAGATGTGCGTACTGGAAAAATGCTTGGTGTGGAAAGATGAGAGTCATTCCTCTTGATCTCCTCTCTTCCTTGCAAGCAGTGCTTGGTACTAAAGGCAGACTTCAAAAGCTCCTAGAATTCTCTGGATGTAAGTCCTGGTTGATTTAAAATCCCACCAGTATCAGCATCTTTTTCGCTTTGGTCTGGCGGGAGCATGGGGGAAAAATAAATTGACACCACCTTATGTTCTGAAGCTGCATTTGGGTAAAGTCTGAGGAATCTTTGAAAACCAAGCGTTTCTCTAGTGCACGTAACATCTTTCCCGGAGTAAAAGTATCCCTTTCTGTTCTCTTCCCCACTTCCTTGAAGGATCATCCAGGTATGGTAGTCATTGCACTTCTTATAAAGGAAAGGAGAGGGGGAACCCACCCCTTGTACCTTTGTATTAAGTTTTATGTAACCTTGCTGAGGGAATGGAACCAGACGTAAGCAAAAGAGAAGCTTACCAGCTGAGGAAGAAAGTACCCTTTCCTAGCAAGGAGAGAATGTAAAGTTTCAAGCTTACCTTTTATTTTTGGTGGCAGCTGTATGTGCAGACCCAAGCACCATATGACTTCAGTGACCTGTGCCTCAATATCGTTGAGGGAACCAAAATAACAAGGGGGTGTTTTTCTTACGGTAACTTTACCCTGCAGCAACCAGTACTACCTTCATAAGGCAAGGCCTTGCTCCTTAATCACCAGATACACACTGAAGGCATCAAAAAACAAAACTGACAATAAGCACACGTGCTGGCTTATGGAAAAAACAGCTTATGCTTATGTACCTGAAGAAGCTGGGAGCTACTTACTTTTTCATGTCAAACTCTGCCAGATGCTTCCTGATGATTTAACTGGGAGAATTTTGGGGAATTAATTTTCTAAGTGCTTTGCTTACCAGTTTAAACATATGTATTCTTTCCTATTCATACTATATCACAAACAAAACTCTAGAAAAATATTAAGGCTGCAGGTTCAGTCCTGTAGCAGAGTGTACTGGTAAGACTCAAGGATCTAAGCTGCATTCCCAGCTTTTCCCTCTTACTCCCATTGTCTGTGCGTCCATCTTGTCCAGACCTGCCCTCTGGCTGGTGTCACACTGTCTTTCCTGGCAGTCTTCCCCACCACACAGTCTCCTCTATCCCTGCCTTTGTCTTGCTCTGTAAAAATTTCTTCCCTTTTAGGCCCAAACAGGGCTGTGTTTCAGAGTGCGTTGGAGAACGTGCTTTATCTCTAACTAGATCTTGGCATGACCTGCAGCATCTCCAAGGAGGAGCTGCTCGTATGAGTTCCCTCCAATGCATTTCAGCTACAGCTGGCCATGTTAGCTAAAACTAATGTTTAATGTCATCTGAAATAGGAGGTTAGGGAGCTCTTACAGGAGCAGGTTGCTGGGACGTAAGTAAAGAAAGGGATCTGAGCACTTGGGGACACGTTGGAGGCAGTATGCATCCGGCATAGCCGCAGCCTCTGCAGGCATCCATCCCTTCCAAACTGCAGTTGTAGGAAGTATTGTCTCTTTGGGTGTCCGGCCCACTGCTCTCTAACAGTTTATGTGAGGTCAGGAGAGACTTGTGTTTTTCCCTTCTTTCCCTCCCATCCCAGCCCAAAAGGCTTCTAACAAGGCCAAATTTGGGTGGGTTTGCACAGAAATGACAGAATGCTTGAGCTGAGCACACACTGCTGCCAGCCTTCAAGCCCTTGCTCCAAAGCATGGAAGAGCTAGAGCTGCTCAAACAAGAGGCTGCCAAAACTGTTAAATGCAGGGAAAACAGCTTTCCCTCCCCCCACTTGGCCCCTTTCTTGGAAATAAATTCAATTAAACATTTTGGCTGAAATTCTTCCCACCCAGAGATATTCTGCTTGAGATAGTCCCAGATTTTGAAGGGTTAGCTCTGAGAGTTCACTGGAGTTTTAAGGCAAACTGTGAGGGATGCTTCCCTTTACTAGTGGTACCCAAGCATAAATATAAACCTTTTTTACCAACTAGGTTTGTGATGGAACCACTTAAAAGCCCAAACTAAAGGCATTAAGCATGGGTCTGAAGGCCAGAACTTTCCAGGCTACTTAAATGTTTCAAGTCCTGTGTGCCAAACTGGGATTGCTCCCCGCACTTTGCAAAAGCAGGTGCTTGATTTCTGTCTTCTCAAAAGCAGGACCATAGTGGCCCAGCAGGCCATCTGGAGCCAGCCCCGCTCTGCCTCTCTTTCTAGAGACAGTGGAAGATGCTAAGCAACCCCAAAGCTCAGATATTTGGGAGTGATGTTGTTGGGCCTGCGTCGAAGAAAGATGAAAGACAAATTATTGAATATCGCGGTAGTGCTCCCTTTATAAAGCTGAAAAAAACTCTGCAGAGAACAGCTGTAGTCTGTTTTCACAAAGAGAAACAGATTACATTTGTTGCTGAAGTTTTCTCTTTAAAACAGTCTGTGGTGTGCCCAGATCTAAGAGATTACATTGGTTTATGTTTCTTGTGTAGTTGCAGAGCTTTTTTTTTATTTTTTTTTTTAAAGAAAATGTTAACCAGTTTTAAATATTGTATGTTTTCTAAACTTCTGTCTGTGGTTTTGAAACCCAGCTTAATACAGATCCTGACTGTGAGAAGCCTGGGTGTTTGTGGTTCTCCTCAGCACTGGCCGGTGTCAGACCCGCGTGCTGCAGAGTTGGTGCTCTCTTGCACGAGGTGAAACGCTGTTCCTCCAAATGCACTTACTTGGAACTTCCCCTGGAAGAGGGCTTGGGATTGTTTACAGGCTTATTTCCCGAGAAGTCATCTGTGCTATTAAGAGTTTGATTGGGAAAAATGAGGGTTTACGTGGTGTTTTATATGCCAGATATTTGCCTTAAGTTGCTGCTTCTCTGGGTTTGTGCCCAGTGCTCTCACTGGAGCTGGTACGGTGTGGAGAGTGTGTCACATTTACATCACTTTACACCACTCCACCCACAGGGCTTCTCCCTTTCTTTTCACCCTTTCCCTGCTCATCCTTTTTGCTGGTGAAGTGTTTGGCACTTACGCTGTGCAGCACTACATCACATAAGCACAGAGCAGCATCGATTTGGTTATTTCTGTCTTTTCCCCTCCTCCCCCTTCCCTGTGCTCCAAGGAAAGCAGTAAAATGTTTATTACCTCTTGGTTGGAGAAAGAGCACGTGCAATACAGAACTGTTTAGAAGAAGCGTCATTGTTCTTTTTTTTTTTGGCTTGGCATGATGTTTTCTGTTTAAAAAAAAAAAAAAAAAAAAGGGGGTGGGGGGGAGTAGGAAGGAATGGGAGAGAGACAAAAGCTGAAGAGCTCCTGTCTGCAGATGAAGACATTTGATAACTGCGGGTAGTTCTTCTCTCTGCAGCGTATTTAGACAAGCAAAGCACGGCCCACGTTGAATCCACGCATCGCTCCCTGGAGCAGGGAGACTTTTTCCAGAGGCAGGTCTGACAAAGAGGACGAGGGGGAGGGCGAGCGCAGACTGCTGACTGAGGGGAAAGTATTTTGAAAGAGAATTCTTCTGTGGTTTGGAAGATGTAGGGTCGGGGCTGTTGCATTTTGCTGAGAAATCGTTAATTGGCTAATTTCTAGCCCGACTCCCGTCCGTCCCCCCCCCACTGATTCCAACCAGGCTGGGGTCACAGAAAGTTGGGGGCACGTCCAAACACCAGCTGAGCAAAGGAAATTGCTCCCTCGCTTGGCTCCTGCAGCGCTGCGGATAGCTTGCACGCTTGTTTATGGAGAAAAAAAAGAAAAGAGCAAACTTCTAAACTGGAGGTGAAGGAGGGGTGTGCAAAGCGTTCGGAGCTCGGAGGCAGGAATGTCTGAGCACTGGCTGTTTGCCTGGGAGAGCTGAGGCTGATTATGCAGGGCTGGAAATGTGCGTGGTATTTTAGCTGCCTTAAATGCAAGGTTCCTGTCCCAAATACTTTGCAGCCTAAACAAAGAGAAGGAGAGCTCGTGCATCAAAGGAGCCTGGGCAAGTGGCAATTTGGCATGCATCTTATTACGACCAAAAGGTTTTTCACAGTGGAAAGTGATACTTATTCGGTATTTTTAAAAGCTTTTACAGAAGGGCTAAAACTAAGCTTGTTTGGCAAGGCAGGAAGCTGGGGTTGGTAAAGCTTATTTTAGGAAGGATTTGAGAGTTTTGGGGTTATTTGATACCACGGAGGAGGGAGCCTACTTGGGTTGATGGGCATCATGGGAAAGGCATGGAGCTGAGTGGGGAGAGATGAAAGGATTTGGAGGGGTGGGAAACGCAAAAGGAGCAGAACGCTTGAGTGTGTAGTAGGGTATCAAAGCAAGATGGTAGCACTGAGGCTTGAAAATCCAAGGTGGGGCAATTTGGAGTGTAACACTTGACAGAAAAGCGGCTGAATATCCAGGGTGATGCTGGGCAAGAGCGGTGTGCTGACAGCTAGGAAGGGAGCAAAACAGGAAAAAAGAGAGGTGGCTGTGCAACAGTTTGAAGGGCCAGAGGTCTAGCTGAGAGGAGCAGCAGTGACAGAGGATTTTGAAGATGTTGGGGAAAAGAACCGTTACCTTGGTGATAGACTAGAAGGAATCTAAAATAACCAGTGCCAAGGGAATTGGGAAGATTGAATAAGGAAGATTTGGAAAGCGCTACTGAAGTTCTATGTTACAACTCCAGCAGTAAAACCATAGGTCTGCTTTCCTTGACCTGACAGTAAGTACAAATCCAGACAGCCAGAGAAGGGACCAAGTTCCTTTCTCAAGACACCTCATAACTTTAGTGTATGTGTGTGAGCACACAAGTAAATCTGAAGCCCAAGTCTGACAGATGGGATTGGAAGGAACCTCATGGGCTGTCTAGTTCAGTGTCTCACTCTGTCAGACAATTAAACACAGTTTCTTAAGGAACTGATGGAGCTTCATCTTAACTGTTCTGAGGTTTTTATTTTGTCTTAATGGGACACCTGGTATGGAAAATGCCCTGTCCAATGCCTAAAATTTCTGAGATTCCATTTTCTGCTGCAGACAAAAGTACAGCAGATGAAACAAGAAAACCTGTTTGGGTATTTGGTATTTGCTGATTAAAGAGAAGGTGATGGAGTGGACGTCTCTGCTGGCTTTTTAATGACAAGTTCTAATTCTGGACAGGAAAAGAAGAGAAACATTGTCTTGGTCTACCATTATACAAGAATGAATGTCATTGGCATTAAGTCCACCCAAATTATAGCAGGTTAAATATAGCATCACTAGATTTTCTCCAGTCAGTGTGCTGCATCATAGCCAATGAACAGACTGGGTGAGATGGAAGAAATATTTCAGTGCTGTTCATATACATATTCATATACACTATGGCTGCAAAAGTGACCTTTTGCTACTCGATGAGCATTGCCAAGGTGCCTCCTATAGGCCCTCTTGCTCGGATGTAAATCATGGGATGATTTAAAAGCAATGTTATAAGTACTTTTTACGCAAAACTTTGCACTTTATTTAATTGAATCTGAAAATAGGTGAAAGAAGATGCACGGGCGCTGTTAAATTACCTTAGGCTGGTTCTGGATTGCTTGATATGAGTTGCTCTCATGTTGCTTCCAGCAGTCTCAGAAATAGATCTCTGATCTCAAAACTAGGAGAAACTGCCCTGAAACCAGCCTGGCTCAGTACAGAGAAAGGAGTTTTACACAGAATCTGCAGTGCCACTACATTAAATAAATGTTTTAAAAATCACCTTCTTGAGCATCTTCCTCGCCTTCCTCTCTTCTTGGTGCTCATGCAGCTCTGCAGTGAACCAAACCAGACTTAGGGTTTGGCTCTTCCTTGGCCAGGTTGGCTTCAGGTCCACTTCATGGCGGAGTTGTGAGCAGTCCAAAGAGAGGTGGTGGCTGGTGAGGCAGGATGGAGAAAAGAGGGAAAGGTGCCAGCTGCTGCGGCACTAGATGGGCATTGTTAAAACTCCTTTTAAAACAGCTTTTTAGTTTTAAAGGTATGGAAATTTGTGTATAGGAAAGGCCTCAGCTCTCAGAGCACTGTTACATTGCTAGAGGGACAAGAAAAATTTCTTGTGTGTGGTTTTTTTGGTTGTTTCCTCCGCTTCCTAACAGCTGTGGAGGAGCCTGTGCCACACTTGCTGGTGAGAAATCTCAGTTGGTAGATTCAACCAATTCTCAGTTGGTAGAATCTCCACTCTCAGTTGGAGTACCAATGCTACTCTCTGGTATTGTGAGCTAGTACCAAGCTGTGGCAAGTCTTTTACTGTCTACATGATCGTCTGAGTGATTTTTCCTGAGGAGATTTTAGGTAAAACTAGAGTAAAATAGAAGCCTGCCTTTGGGAGAAGAGAAGAAAGGAGGAGGAAGGTTGATGGGGAAGTGGGGTTTTGCAGTAATGAGAGGGCTGAGCACTGGGCTGCCAGAGAGCCTGGTACAAGTGGGTGGTGTGGGCCTGGTAGTCCAAACAGAGCAGAAATTCTTGTGCATGTTTCCAATAGTGTCAGTGTCTGGGGGGGAAAGAATGACACATGCTAATCCTTTCTTACCAAGCTAAGTGGGTTGCAGTTGGATAATGCACGATGTGACAGACTTTTATTGTAGCTCTTTGCCAACAAGGCTTTGCTTCTTCGTGTGTGCCTTGCTCAGATTTACAAATGTAGTTGTATTTCCAGTAGAGGTACCTCCTTCAGCTCAGCTGAGGAAGGTAACTCTGACCTGCAAATCAGACGTAAGGAAATATAAATGAAGTTGTCTGATGGAGCTATTAACAGATCTCCAAATGTCTAATACTCCAAATACTAAGAACAGAGATGTCCTTGTGCCATTTTCAGCTGAAGGGGAGTAGGACTCTCATCCCATTATTTCCAAAGTGCGGCCTTGTAGCTGGCATCTGCGTTTTGCATCACGTAGTGAAGTTTATTCTGCCTACTTGACCTCAGCGGTGAAGTTGATGTAATGGAAGCTGCAGCTGGGGAATACAAATTATACTCTTGCTTGCATTTTTTTTTTTTTTTTTT